>JACDJE010000016.1:2652645-3091981 GCA_016647715.1 Pavo muticus | reverse complement strand
AAAAAAAAAAAAAAAAAAAAAAGGTATTTTATCAATACAAACACCAGCTTCTGGAAAGACAGGCAAGCCCTATTGCCAGCACTGCAGTGTACTGCAAAGCCCCCGTGTTAAAGAGGCAGCAGAAGTGAAAAGAAACGAGTCTGAAAATCACAGGATTTTGAGTAAAGCACACTAAGCAAGTTGCAGCTCTATTTCGCTGCAGTCCACGGAAGAGGCTGATTTGACTATCTAAATTCTACCAATTTTGGGCTGCGATAAAAGCAGAATTATTTTCTAGGGAGGGAATACAGACTTCCATAAAATTCAATTTCTAAAAAATTTGTGTTCTGTTGAGTTTGTTATTTTTTTATTTTTAAATCAGCTTCAGCAATACTTTAGTGATAATGCTGCCCTTAGGAACCACCAAATAAGTGACGGGGGAGTAGAGACATTTAACCACCATTTTAAATGACAGTACTTATTTTATCGAATTAGGTTGGATTGGTTTTTGGTTTTGTTTTTGTTCAATTTTTCAAAAACAAAAGTTGCTAGAGGTTATCTTTACCTGTGATGGAGCTAAATGAGATCCAAAAGACACACTTCGTGCTTCAGAGCCTCTGGAAAGGAAGACACTCCCAACATCTGCTGTAACACGAACGGCTGGCAAGTGTGGCAGTTTACCTGTAACAGCTTTCAGCTTCTCTGCCTGCTTGGCACTCTCTGCACAATAGAGGAAAAAAGCAGAGGGAACAAAATGCATTTTGTATTTTAACGGCATTTGCTGAGATTCTAGCAATATTAAACTTCACAGTAAATACTTCGATACAGTTTTTAGTTTCCAGAATATTTAAAAATCTGCTGAAAATGATTGTGTTGTTTTTCTGAAAGCATTTCCTATTTGTTTATGCTTTTTGTTTGTTTGTCTGCTTTGCTTGTTTAAGAAAATACTGCTAAACATTCTTCAAACATTATTTTAAAATTCCCAAAGATTATCTTTTTTTATGGAGAAAAAAATACATTATAGAAGAAGTCTTGAACCTATCATTTTCTAACAGAAGCTACCTGCTTCTTTTTGCTTTGAGTATAAATCACCACCTTACTTTTATTAGAAACTCAAAATTCCCAGATTCACACTATGATGCCAGCAATCCCCCACTAACAGCACCGATTTGTGGCACTGATTCAAAAACAAAAATACATGGTCTCCAGCAACAGAGTTCTTTTGGTAAATATTATGACTTTTTTTACACTTCTAAAGCAAAACTTGCTACAAATTAATAGGAAATCATTTAGGTGCATTTGTATGGTGGTTTCTGGTGAGGCATTACATATATTACAATGCTGTACTACAAATATACATATTTCTCAAGTTTTACTTATAGGGAAAAAATAATTATCCGAGTTAGATGTTATGAACTTCATATCTAAAAAATGTCAAATACCTGTGACATTTGTTTCCAAACGTTTTTTAATCAGTTCCTCCAATATTCCAATTACATTACTCCATATATGATCAAATATTTCAGAAGCCACAGCATCTCTGATACAAGCCATGGGAGAAACAGGAGGCATGCCATGCTTACTCCTCTTCTCAGAAAGATGTATTTTCTTTTGGTCCAAACACTCATCATCACTAATTAAATATAACACATCTTTTTCATCGAGTCCTGTGTACCTGTATACATCTGCAACAATCCACTAGTGATCAAAGAAACAACTTTATGTCCAATGTTTAAGTTAAAAAGCGTAAAGATACGTAGGTCACTCTAGTAAGTAATGCCTCCAAGAAAACTACAGCAGATACAAAGAGCACAGTTATATTATTTGATAGAGCAAATTCACAGCTACAAAAGAATATTTTTCAACATAGTCACCACCATTAACTATGCGTTTTCACCAGAGATGAACAAGATCCTGTACATCATGCTTACAAAAATCTGCACCAGTGGAGGTGAAGCATTTTTGTCACTACTGCAATGCATCACTCAGAGCCTCACTGAGCTCACATCCACTCTTTGGTCTCCGTCAACATTCAGCAGCACTGATAAATGTAAATGGGTGCAATTGTTTCCGCATGGAGGAACTCACTGACATACCTTTGTTTCATATGCACTTTCATGTTAGGCATCATTCTGTCAGACTGCCCCTATGCTGCCATTTGTCACACGGCAGCAAAATGTAATGGAATACTGGTGGGAAGGTGCAACCTCTACTGCCATACCATCTATATCCACGTCTGTTATTGTAGGCCAACATAATGATATGGGAGGCATTACTTTCCAAGCAGCCCTTGTATTTCAGAATTGAATCACGAGAGAGACAAGAAACAAAATAACAGGACTCACAAGGGAAACACACCTTCACTTAAACCCCTCTTCCAATCATTTTGCTTATGCAGTAAACAAAGTGATTCTTAACTTCTAGGAGGACATTTAATCCCAAAATCTTTCCAAAAAAGCAGATGCCCATATCCTTTTTCAAAAATAGGACTAAATGGTCTACCTGGATCTCACTGGTTCCTCAGCTTTTCAGAAGCGTGTCTTTGATGCACTTGCAGAAAAGCTTGAACACAAAAGATAAGCTTTTTGCCCTACTGGTCCTACTAAAGTCTGCCCTTCGCAGAGGGCTTTTAGAAAATATCATGTTATGATCTTTCTTCTGCCCAGCAGCCTAATTGCTGGAATATTCAGCCAGTCCACAGGAAAACTGGCTTGCATATTCAAGACGACACTTGTACTACTCATTACTCAAGAGAATGTTCTAAACGCAGGCTGTATACTGTACCTCTTGCAAAGCTATTCTACACGGCACAACAAGGATTTAAGATTCACTAGGGCAGACACTGAAAGTACATCGAATGTGATGACCCTAAGCAATCTGGTTGTCAAGGCATTCACATGAAGAAAGAAGATTCCTTCATTCTACAGCCTGTCTCAAAATTAAATAGACATTTTATTGGGTCTCCATGCAAAAAATGCCTCAAAGCAATTAGTGGTTATGAGACATTTCTCTGACATGAGATATGTGAGTTTGGAACCACTAGAATGACAACGTACCTAGTCCTCCACATGCCACTGAGTACTCTGACCTCTGTGCTACTGAATACAGTGATAGAAGGTACTGTATTTTAAGAAGAGAAATCCAGTTTATGAACCCTGACCGGGCTCAATGAGAATTTTTCATGATATTCTTCAAAAAGAAAATATATATATATATATCTGTTATTTACAGCTCCTTGATGTCAAAGGCAAGATATTCTTCTATTTTTCCATCAGCATCATAGATTTCTTCTTCCAGGAATGAATATGTGGATGACTCTGAGCCTTGAGTCATAGTGGAACCTGAACTTGGTGATTTCTGTATTGGAGATACTTTAGGAATCAACTTAGAGCCAGAAATGCAGAGTCTGAAAAATTACCAATAAAATGAGAATTAAATACTCAAAGAACGTAATTTAATTACACTGAAAATTTTTAGTAGAAGTAATATTTTAGATTTCTGAAAAGATAGAAGAGAAAACTTAAAAACATTAACATACTCTTTTATGTTACTAGTACATTCACGAAGACCAGGTAAACACTTAGTATCCACAGCGCTATCACTTCTGCTTTCAAAGTGCTGAAAACCTTCATCCTTTGGTGACAGGAGCTGCTTTCCCAGAACCCTGAAGAAAAAAAAAATGAGAGAGAGAGAGACCTTAGAGAGAAATCCATTTGAGGTGAAAATATCAAAAATGCAAGTACCTGCAAACAGTAGGCAAAGCAACAGCACACCTTAGTTAGAATTGCTGTGAACGCTTCATGAAGGACACAGAGCCTTGTGTAATACATTAGTACTGTCTAGTATTTAAGTCATTAAAGTTAAACTGACTTATGCAAGAGGAGTTTCTAGCATACAATTTTTAAGATCAAATTAAGTCAAACTTGTTAGATCATTATAAATGCATAAATATTTGTCACGGTTTTGTGATTTTGGTTTTCAGTATTCCACATCATAACATCATGTAGTGCATTGGGAGTTAAAGTGTTAACACTCTATCTGGGTACCTGTCCCTACACGTCACGGAGGGACGGGCTTGGGGTAGGCCCGCTCTCTTCTTCCTAATCGGCGAAGAGGCAAGTGCTCCGATAACTCTCTCTCCACTTTGTTTGATTTATCTGTCTTAATTAGATTGTATTATATTATAGTTAGTAAAATAAGTTTACCTCCCTAGAGGTCTGTTCATTTTCTTTCCTTTCCCTTTCCCTTCCCATTTTTTTTTTGGGGGGGAGCCCTTGGGCCCACTGTCCCTGTCACGGCCATAGACTGGTCCAGATAACCCCGTGACAATATTAAACAAAATACATCAGAAATGTTTTTAAATGAATGCAGAGGACAAATAACATCTATTAGGAGCACGGAATATACTACTTCCCTGTGGTCAAAACTACACAGAGCTCCCAGATTAATTCAGTTTACTTTCAAACTCTTGAACTTAGTACCATCAGCATCAGATTTGAATCATAAAATCATACGTACAGGAGGTCATCTTGTTCAACAGTTCATCTTGTTAAAACATTCTAAAAATTGTGAAATGACAATGTTTTCATTGAATTACACAGTACAAAGTCTGTCTCCATTTTATAAATGTTCTATCAATTTTTACAGCCCCTATAAAAGGTAAAACGTCTTAATGATTGTGAAAACTGCCACAGATTTACTTAAGAAGTCTCTCTGGATCCTGAGAAAATGTGAAAAACTTCATGAAGTAATTTAATTTGATTTGCAGAGGCATGTGACTAGTAGATATATGTAAAAGCATTAAAAGCATATCACTGTTATCAACCGTGTTCTTTCTAATTATGTTAACAAATGATTAACTAGAATACAAGCACATGCAGGTCAATGTTTAGAATAGCCAAGAGACGCTGCATCTAAGAATTAATTGCCTTTATTTATGAAGGCAGGAACAGTTCAAAGCAGTACAACACTGACTTCTACTCTCTGTGCTATTGGAAGCAGTCATTATGCCATGTAGATATTTTTACACATCTTTGCAAAATAACAATCACATATACACTCTCAAATCTGTTCACCAGGTATTGCTGGACTAATTACATACATTGCTTACACTGATTTACATGGCCTAGGGAGATGGCTGTGCAGTGCAACTGAAGCATGTGTTTGCTTTCATTTTTTATTTTTCTAAAAATAAATAACTAATAGAATTAACACTGAATTTCTTGGGATTTGACAGCGTGCGTTCACTTGCAGTAAAAACAAGTGTTTCTTTACAAGATGTATTCTTTAATTAGAAAAAGACATTATGAAAATGGTGAATTATTATTTTCTCATTACATCCTGCTAAAATATCTTGGCCTGCCATCACCATATCAATCAGAATAAAGAGCATTAGCTGCTTAGTCCATTACCACCCAGACTTATCACACAACAGTGGCACAGCTCAAGTCCACACTGGACTGCAGAAGTGTTGCTGATACAATTCATCAGAAACAGTTCATAGCAGGACGGCCCAAAAACTCAGTGAGAACCGGTTAAAACAGGTACCAGCAAGAAATTTCCTTACCTTAGATGAAGAGATCTCTCAACCCACTCTGCGCATTCTGCCTGCAGGCTCTGAGTTTGGGAGGTCACTTTTCCTTCAAACAGCATTTCATCAATATCCCAAAATAGCTGATGCACTTTCTGTGTGTTGGCTTTATCAAATTCCTACATATCATAAAACTAATAGTTGTTGGTAAATATTTAAATGTACATTTATATTTAAAACAACATTTTTAAGAATGGGACAACTGATAATTGGCTGAGCATCTCAGAATGATCTCCAGACTACCTACTTTGGACAAAATTCATATGCTGCAGTGCAAAAAGAGAAGTAGCTGGCTTGATCAAGGTGCTGCAGCAGTGAGCTAGAAACCTACATTTCTTATAAAGTCAACGGGTAACAGAGCTGCCTGCGAGCGTACAACAGAAAACCTCAATTACAAGGTGTCACATCTCCTGACTCCCTTTCTAATACAGCATGCACCTCTGGGACACAAGGCACCAAAGCATCCTGCTTCTTCGAGTGGAGCTTTTCCTTTCTAGGTAAAACAGCAAAGAAGAGACATAACCTGTGGTTGGGAAACAGCTCTGAGTGTGAGAAACAGCCTTACATCCCCCTTCACTGAACTCAGCGCAACCAGAATTGGATGAGTTCAGAAGCATGCAAAAACAGAAAAAGGCCTGACTGGCCAGTGAGGTGGGCACAAGCACATGGCTGAGGGATCCTAGCACCCTACTGATGCTAGTATGTGCTACGTTCATTATATACTTTGATATACCAAAATGGAAATAGTCAGGGTCGAAAGCACATCTGTTCACTTCCACCTGAGTTCCTCAACCACTTCAGGGATCACACTGAAAAGAGATGGGAAAATAACTCTTGGCCAGGTAATGTCATGTCAGACTTCCTCCAGTAGGGCTGGAAGTGGCAGATGGGGGCAGTACCCTAAAGGGGAGGAGGTGATGTAGAAGGTAAGAAACACCATCACCATAAATGAATAGCTTTTTAAAATGAAAGTGGTGGTGACTGCTGTGTTTTTAAGTTTATTCAAAATGCTGCCACCGTGGCTACCCTATCAGTCAGGCTCACTAATGGGCTTTACTTATCCCTGCACCACCTACAACCCCACTGATTTAGGCAAGAGCTAAATATTTATTTAGGTTGGGACGTCTGCATGCATACACATGAATGTACTTAGTGACTCAAAAAATTGAAAATAGTCAAATTTAGACATCACCTACATTATCCAGTACTTGAAAACACATTTTATCACTCTCTTGGACTCAAAAACTTAAGCCTACCTACTTCTCAATTCCATTATTTATTCTTTTCTTTTAAAACAAAAACAAAAACATATCAGCTGATTATCAGCTTGTAAACAAAACTATTTTTTAAATATTCAATTAATATCCTTAATCAATAGGCTATTACTGATGAAAGCAATCAACTCTTCTCCTACAAGACATGTCCATTTTCTATGAAAATTAATCTTTTTCAGAATACTTGGATAAAGTGCACTATAAAAGCTTTTGTGACGTACATCATCCCTCCAGGAGTAAACAGAACTTCTTTCAGAAGACAAACCAGTAGTACAGCTTTTTATTCCAGACCAAGAATTATTCAGGTCTGTGGGTGTTGCATGTTCACTAGATGAAACTGATGAAAGCATTTCACTGTGGAAAGAAGACAATTAAAATGAAGAATACCATGGTTTTCTATAAAAACATTTTAAAAGTTACTCAACTGATCACTTAACGATACAACAATACGTTTGCCAGCTGGATACAGGATTCTCAAGACATGTAGTTAGAGACACTGCGAGGAGTTTTAAGTGCACGTTTTTGAGTGCAGTGGGTACCATTTACTGCCTCAAAAACAATTCTTTCCACTGTATTTATTTGTTTCATGTATACCATTATAACCAAAATGGGACTCTAGAACATGAATAAATATTCCAGTACATAAGTACACACACACATACTTACATTTCCACCTCTAACAATTATTTTGTCTGTGCTCCAGTGCAATTAAAGGGCACACCAAAAACTGCGCATTAAGGATAACATAAATATTGTTTAGCTCTATTAGAAGCTATCACAAGGAGATTCTGTACAACTGAACATAAAGCCTTTGCAAATATTTCAGTTATCATCAGGTTATGGATCTGTACCCAGAGGCTTTCCTTCTGTTAGACCTGGTACACTTTAAAATGTGAGCTCTGGGATTGCAGCTTCCCAGAAAGCTCAAGCAGGTCACCACCAACCCTCTGATGTAATCAGACACACAGGCCTAGCGAATCCTAACCAATGCCAACTGGAATGAAATTCCCTGACAGTTAACTGACCTGAAAAGCTAGTTAATATCATCTGCATTTAACTGCCAAGACTGATTTCCCTTCCAAGTTTAATTTGTACCCCTTACTATGCTCTAACAACATGCAAGCCTGTAGCACAAACCAGGAATAAAGTTCAACTGCTGAAAATTAATACCACTCTTGAAAGAACCATAAGCCAAGAGTCCATTAATGAAGTACTTATTCAGAAGTTATTGCATACCAACTGTAGTTATTGATGACTTCTTGCACATTTCTCTCGAAAACTGCTGGAAGAGATTCTCCACTTTTTCCTGAATTATACCAATTTGTAGAACCTCTGGATAGTCCCTTCCTAAAGACACAAAAAAACAAATTCATAAAATTAAATAAGGTACACTTACACCTCAACTGGAGAAAGATGACAAAGATGACAGCAACTCTGATGAATTTTTCCATCACAGAATGGCTGAGATTGGCAGGGACACGTTAACTCCACAAGCATTCTACTCATTTTTGCACTTTAAAGTTTGAAATGAAGCACAAACAACCACAGCAGCACCTCACTATACCTGAAACAGAGGAAAGTCACTAAACAGCAGCTGCTCATGCAGTAATTAGTTAACTAGACATTTCTATTTGATCATTAACTCAAAGCCAGTTTTCTCAAACATACCTGCATAAAAAGAAGTTACAGATACGGTGCCAACCAAACAATGTCCCTTACTAATAAGACTATGAATGGCACCTGGCTGTTCTGTTTAAGTGAACTGAGATATTAGTAGAGCAAACACATGCATATTCTCAATATATTTACAGGTCACAATGCATCAGTTCTTCCAGCATTGAAAATTCCCTAACTCTATATTAAAAATCAAGCTACAAGCTTTCTATTACTATACATTTACAGAATAATTATTTCTAGAAAATGTCTTTTTTAGTTCTCCAAATACCTGAACGCATGCTCAGATTTTGAAACCATCCGTTTCAAACCACACAGATGAATAGTAAAATGTAGTAAGGCATAGGAGTGCCTCCAATATTATTGCTGGTCTTAATAGAATACTCTGTAATAGAAGAAAATCCTTCTAATTGAAATTTAGGTAATTCCACTAAGTTCTGCCATTAATACGCTAAACCCATTCTGAGAAACATGCTCAAAATCAAAAACTTTTAGTCAGGCAAAGATCTTTGTGAAAATCAGTTTATTCATTATTGCAATAATAGGTGCACAACCCCTACTGACAAGGGAGAAATTGCGCACCTAGTCATTGAAATCCATTCCATTGTATACCCTGGGTATGATGCAGGTAACGTCTCTCCTGGCACTCATTGGATCCCAATGCTGTTGCTACGATATATTTCCATACAATGTCTGTTACCAACCTATTGGTTTTAGGTATGTTCTGTACTTTTCTATGGTGATAGGAGGACAGTGTTTCCAAAAATTAGCACTTTTGTTTTGTCCTGTGCTAGGCTCTCCCCTACCCTGCATAATTACCTTACCTAGTGCCTATGCCAATTCTACCCAGGTCAGAATGTCACAGCCTCAACTTTACTCTATTCTTTGTGAAAAACAACTTATCCTGAGCTACATACAGAAATACTGGAACTTTCCACTGCAAAAACGCAATCTACCTCTCACACCCATCATTTCAGAATACGTATGGATGTGTCAAAATGTTCCTCAGAAGCATTTTTAGAGTAACAGATTACTTCACCTGCTGAAGCTCTTATTTTCACCCCAGTGAAACCCTCAGGTCATAACTGTGAATAGCAACATGATTACATCGAAGTACATTTGTGAATGAGTAACTGCAAGGAAACAGCTCTCAGTTTAGAAGCTATCTTAATTCCTTCAACCAGAAAATGCACATTGGCCATGCAACTACTAGGATTCCTCAACCATATTCCTACCCTTTCCTGTATTACTCTGGGCTCTGCGCAGATTGCAAAGACGTGAACATCAAAACCTAGCTGCCCATTCAAAGAGGCAACCTACGCCCTGGCTAATAACTACCAAAAAGCTACCGCACATTTAGACTTGCAGATTCTTGGAGGCTGGGACAGCAGCATTAGGAGGTATGTCTATATGCTTGCTCTGATCTTCCTGCCCTATCCCTTGTTCTTCACACCAGGACCTGTCTCCCAGGCAATAGCAGAGGGCTCACAGCCCATCTTCACACATATCCACCATTTCATTTCTCGTATTTTTGCCCGGGTCGTTTTCTAAGTTCTGTCTCAATTTTTTTTCACAGGTGAACTTTGCTTTCCACAGCTCAGTACCACCACCAGCCTTTCATGACACTGCTAATCCCTTTACCCAGCCAACAACAAACCTGAGCTGTCGCTGGCCCCACAGCAATTCTATGGAAACCCACCAGAGGAGAAAGTCTTGTGCTCCTCTCCTGCTTCCCCCCGTTATTTCTCTGAGCAGGAAACTTTCCCCTCCATCCTGGCTTCATTCCCTTGAAAGACTTTTAGTAACCTGCACTGACCACGCTGATTGGATCTCCTGGCCCTATAAGGCTTTATGATTCCTCAGAGAATTCCCAAGTACTTTTTCAGTGGCTTCAAAAGCAACCTAGACTTGCACACATGTGAATAAATAGCACCAATAAAACGTCCCTGACCTTCCCTGCAAAACAAAGCACATTGATGGCACAAGCACATGGCCCAGGATGCGGCTGGGGTGTGTTTCTTGCTGCATCATTTCACTGCATGCACGGGTACTCTGCCTCCTGACTCCCTGGACCACATGACGTTGGAAGATAAGCCAGGAATCGGCCGCAGAGAGAAAAAAAGAATCCCTCCCAGTAGATCCACAGCACACTCCCCCAGTGCTGGAAACCGCTACAGCCTGCTCGGTCGCCCTCACTGAAGCCTGCAAAGGCAGGCGCCGAACGACAAGCCTCCAGCGCTGCCCGCAACCCATCTGGCCCGGACAGCTCCTCCCGCAGCCAGTCAGAGGCCGGCCTCAAGCGATTCCGCACTCACCCTACCACCAGGAGCCCCCGGCAGCCCCAGGAGTTGCCCGGCGGACCGGGACCCCTCGCCCTGCGCATGGGAGCGCGAGGCGGCCCAGCTCAGCACAACACGACTCGCCACGGCCCAGCTCGGCGCGAGCCCCCGGCGGCCCCTCGCTCCGCCTCCGGGCCCGCCCCGCTGTGCTTCGCCTCCCCCCGGCGAGCCGTGTCCTAAGCGGGTAACAGTGCAGGCTGTCGCATAGCTCGTTCTCCTACTGAATCACTGCCACGAGGAAATCAAAACCGCGGCAGTTATTTGTGTCGCGGCTGATACATGTGGTCGCCTCGGCTTCCTCCTCCTTCACTGTGTCTTGCAAGTCACTCTTCAGAACATACAAAATGCATTTCCACAGTGGCAAAACTTCAGTTTTACATTACCTCCAACAGCACAAAACCTTGCAGGTGGCACTGAGTGCTGCTTCTGCAGACCAGAACCTGAGAATGTTCCTACGGGATCGAAGTGACAGTCCAGCTACTCCAGCACATCATGTGATGGTGGCAGCCAGACATGCTACGTAGGGGAAAATCTGGTCACTATCTGCAGTACATTTCCTCTTTCCTCAGCAGTATCCACAGTCTCACTTAGGAGATGTTAGGAGAGCGCGCCCCTGGCCAGTCTTCCATGTCCTTTTAGGAGTTCCTGTCTACAGCTTTCTTGGAAACCTTCCTGAACCCTCTGATACTATTTGCCTCTACAATCTCTCATTGCAACAAGTTCTAGAAAAGTTACTCTGTGTAAGGTTAATAAGTATACAGATGTTATATAGTATACAGGAGAGTCAGGCTAGTAAGATTACCACATTAGAAAAGATAATCAAATATAAATGAAGGGCGCTCACCGGTTTTGTAGGCTCGCGAAACTCCACAAGGAGCGATCTCCAGGAAGATATCCTTCCTCAGTGGAAGTCAGCCCTTAAATGGGGTCTAGGAGAGGTGGATCCTGGCTCCACCCCTTCCAGGCACACAGGTGAATTGCCTTCTGTCATGGTTTTATGATTTTTGGTTATCAGTATTCCACATCATAACGTCATGTTGTGCACTGGGAGTTAAAGTGTACCCGTGCCCGAAGAGAAGAAGAACTACGTTCCCCAGAAGCCTGTTCGCTGTGTTATTATCATTTTCTGCTCAGGGGGGACAGATATAAGGCCTTGGTAGGTCATCTGAGCGGGCTCTTCTTCATCAGGCTCTCTCCCTGCTGCTCAACCAGACTGCGCATCTCACCTCAGCACTATGGTGAGGCATACCCAGCTTTCAGACAATCTCTCTCTCTCATTATATTTGATTTATTAGCTGCAGTTCTGATTATATTGTATTATAGTGCGTTATCTTGCATTCCGATACCATATTTAGTAAATTAGTTTGTTTCTCTCCAGATCGTTGCCACTGTTTTCAATTATTTTGGGGTCCCCTGTTTCCCTTTTCCAGAGGTGCAGATTTTGCAAAATCCCTCCACCCTGCTAGTCACAGAACTGGGCCGAACCAGCCCGTAAACCATCAACAACCCAGAACACTGCACTTGGGCATGTTGAGCATCATTTCCATAGTCATCTCCTCTCACAGCTGGTGAGTTCACCTCACTCTCAGGCCTGAGGGCAGGTCATTTTCCCCTGGCACATCCCAGCTGCCTTTCTTCAGATGCAATTCCAGAACTGCATGCAGCATTCAAGATGTACCGCACCACAGTGGGAGGATCCTCTCCACTCTGTTCCTGACAAGGTATGAGATTTTGTTGCTTTTTGAAATAATACTGTGCACAGAAACATCTACAGAACTGCCATAAGCACTGCCATGATTCCCTTCCTTTTTCTGGGGAATCAAGCTAGTTTCAGGGTCAGCGCTACCTAAGGTAAGTTTATTTTTCCCCTAAATACATTATTTTTGTATTCATACACCATCTGTGTGGGAGCCAGAGACATGACCAACCTCTTTTCAGCTGTCTGTGGGGATAGCATAAAGGGAAACAGCCATAAACTGAAGCTTAGGAAGTTCCGCACCAATATGCAAAGACACTTGTTCACAGTGAGGGTGACGGAGCACTGGAACAGGCTGACCAGAGAGGTTGTGGAGTCTCCTTCTCTGGCGATGTTCAAGACCCACCTGGACACCTACCAATGCAACCTAGTCTAGGGAGTCTGCTTTGCAGGGTGGCTGGACTACCTTATCTCTGGAGGTCTCTTCCAGCCCCTACAGTTCTGTGATTCTGTGATTATTTTTGTTTATCCACTCTTCAGCTCTTCTCCCCCCTTTTCCTACATTCACTCACTGTAATGACTGAGACCAAGTGTTAGATCTTGCATAACCTTTCTGCTCCTGGGAAGGCTTGTTTGTCACTGTAATGGCAAGAAGAAGCACTGGTCACCTGTCCGCAATCTACAGTCAATTTATATCAAAGTTATTAGGAAAGAAGCACAATATCAAATGCATTTCTCAAAATCGCTTCTTCCTTTCTCGCCAAGAAAATGACAAACATAGAGATAACTCATTGAGAAGGAGTGTATTGTTATTACCCTATTTGGAAGCGGTGTTAAAAAAGGAGATGCCAAAAGGCTTTCAGCTGAAGCTTAAAGATGTCAGCGGGAAGGGAAAAATACTAACTTTACTTTCATGAATGCTAATCTCACCCTTCTAACAGATGGGTAAAGGTCAGTTCTGTAGCTACAGCCTCTGACAAAAGAATTTTATTATATACAACAATTTTGTGGACAGTGTATGATGTATCACTTATAAAAGGTGCTGCCTTGGTGTCTTAAATTTAACTTCTCAGATCTCCCATCTTCTCTGCATGCTCTTTTCTATTTTGGAATTGTGATTTGTAACTAAATGTAAGTATACTAAAGCCATCACACTCCCATAACATGACATGTTTCCTATTACTCAACATGAATCATTTCCTTCATATTTTCACTTTTTGCTGTTCCATCCCACACATAGTTTGTATAACCAAGAGATAGCAATTATTTGTATTACAGATTTATGAAAATCTTTTATATGAGACTATAAAAAACAAAATATAACTCTCTAACAAATGATATATGTCTACTGGAAGTAACTGATTTTGGAATCACAACATCCTTTCTCACACTAATTTGGGTCAATTACTACTGGAGCCTATTTCTCATTCTTCTTTGTACTGAAATAATACATAGAAGTTGTACTTGTTCCTTCACAAGCCCAGCATGCTTAAATACACCTCTGTGAAGGTCACTGCCAACACAGCCACTCCAAGAAGCAGTTTCCTGGCAGTTAATAGGCCACTCATAGTCACTGTCTTGTTCAAAGACCATAGAAAATTCATTACAAATGGCATGCTGTTTTACCATCGTTACACAAATGGGCCCTCCTGCACATCCCCCAGCTAACGCTGCTCCACGTGGTGTAAGGAAGGAACAAACTGGACATGACTTCTTTCTGAGTGATGAACAGTATTCTGGGCAAGGAGTGTGGTGGCTTACCTGAACATTTATACCACATGCAGTGCAAAGCTCATTGGAAATGCACATCCCCTATTCCCTCTAGGTGAGGCAGACATCCACCTAATGTGGTTGTGCTTGGCCACAGCACACTTTCCCTGTACTACTTGATGAGACAGATTTACCTGGTGAGGTTTTGTACGTTTCTTTGTTTTCAAATAGTCTTAGAGGGCTTCTAAGATGAGAAGAGCATTTTTACCCTCTTAACAACTTCAGTGACCGCAAAGTGCTACATGTAACAGACAATATTGATTATCCTTAGTGGGTCTTAGAGAAGCTGTACCTGAAGACTGCTGTAGCAGCAGCATGCAGAGCTGAGGACCCTTACATGTGGTCAACATGACAGCACCCAGTCCTTCCTTCAGCAGTCTGGACTTCCTATGAGACAAACCCAGTGACCACGGGAATTACTGAAACCTCTCAATTTGGCTCAGCTTTTGTTACCTATTAAAGGAAACAAAGGCCGATGACAATGTCTATTCCTGTTCATGCTCCCTATTCTTCAGCTTTCTCAAAGCTAATTGTGGTAATCCTCAAGAAGCCATTCTGAGAATAGGTTAGCTGAGGTTGCTCCAGCTGATGCACAGAGAAAGTAGAAAGATCTATTAAATTTCCCATGATTCATGTAGACATTCACAGAAAATTACTTTAAGACAGATACAGTATCTGTCCAGTCTGTTTGCTTAGAAATGATATGGCTTAATTATGGGGAAAAAAAATCTGCCTTAGAAGAAGGTGTAGCAAACTTTTGCCTTCTCAGCTTCCAGCAGCATGGTATCTTTATCATTATCGAAAATGCTGTGGACTGTGGAGCAGACTTGACAGCTTACAAGGCTCAGCACAGAAAATGACTAAGTCTTGGTTGATGAGTGCCACTCCAGACCCAGGGATGGTTTTATTTTTGCTCTGAAGTATTAATGAGCAACTTCAAAAGCATTTCAGTGGTTTCAGACATCTTGCTCATTGTTTAAACAAGTATTGACTTTATCTAAAGCTAGAAATTAAGGATTCTGACAGTTTCCAACTGTTAGCTTTTTAACACACCACCCAACTTTGCAGAAATACCACTTGCTATCTTTGAGCCTATGTGCGGATTAGTGATACCTTGATGATCAGACTGTTTGGGAAGTGCTCGTACTTTGTACCAGTCAGGACTATTACCTCCTCACAGAAGACAGTTGTACTGCAGAAGCAGCCACACCACCCATCATTAGCGTCACTGAGTTAATATTTATGAGCCATTTCTCAGGAGTAATAACAGCAGGCTTTTAGAATTCAGCCACTGCCTTCAGATCCAAACATCAGCAGACACTCAGCCATCAGAATCAAAACACAAACAGCTCTGTACTTGTAGCTTTTAACACATAGTCTTTCATTGCTCCTTTACTTCTCTAGAAAACCTGGCATGGCTGCACTGACTGTTTAAGTCTTACATTTCTGTCTGTTTTGTTTTTTAAAGGTTATCCATAACCAACAACAACACACCATATGACTCAGGCTAATAAGTCTACACAACACATAGGATTTAACATCTACCCTGGTAGCAGTAAAGTGTGAAACAAAAATAAAGCACAGAAAACAGTGTTTACGTAAACAGATGTCATAATAACTATTTCCTTATTAAAAGGATAGTTACAGTTTGGAAACAACCTGCTTAGAAATTATTTAAAAAAAAAAAAAAACTCAGCATGCCTTTTGGTTAAAATGTATTGTTTAGACCTGATATTCTGTAGAAGTTAGTTTTGAGAACTTTTGCATTTTTTGATGCCAACTTTATTTACTTTATAGCAGATAATGATGAGGGATTAACAATGACGTGGTGCTGAATAATACATTAAAACCAAGATAAGCTTGTTTGATATTTATTTGTGTTTATAAATGTATCAAAACATCTCTTGCTCTTAGCCTTTTGTTCTGTTTAGCACTTGCAAAAATGTTCTATACTAAATGTCTTATTACTAGTCATAATTTAGCTAGGCTTTTATTTTCTAGTGTTGTTGCGTTGAAGCATTTACCAATATTGAGTTTCTATCTGAAATGTGCAGAGTAGATTCAAAAGGCTGACCTTTTCTTTATAGATCTGTATGATATGAGCAGGCTTGTATAATTTTTCATGTGTTCTATCGATGTCCTTCTGAGTATTGCCTCTGCTGTTTCCAGTCTGCTGTAAAAATAACAATTAGGAATAATACTCAAATTACTTTCATTAAAAACTGGTGTGATTGAAGTGAAATCCTTCTGCCAGAAGTGCATTGCTACAGCTTCAGTATTTTCTGCTGTGAAGGTTATGCCTTACTGAAATGCTTTCTCTTTGCAGTGCCAATCTATCTAAAGCGGCATGGGGAGCTCTGGAGAAAAATGGCACCCAGTTGATGATCCGTTCATATGAACTTGGAGTCCTTTTCTTGCCTTCAGCATTTGTAAGTTCATAGCTCAAGTCAAATCTGGGATGTGTTGAGAATCTCCAAGTACCGACAAATATCAAACACGACTGAATAATCTAGTTACTAATTCCTGTGTTTCTCTGTTAGGAAGCTTATAGTATTTGTGAAACCACGCGACAGTTTCTTCTTATGCTTTCTGCTCTGAGAACAAGGTGGTCTTCTAATTATCTTCTAATATTATTATGTGAGTCTTAAGAACATCTTCATAAGTAAGAGTTCAGATGCTGAAGGATTATACCATCCAAACTTGGGTTAATACTCTCAGTACATTGAAGACAAGTTTTACCCCAAATATCCATTATTTTAGCCTGTGAAGCCGAGAACTAGGAGACATGAAAAGGTTCTAGTGAGGCTTGAGGTTGACCTATCTTGTATCCAGTGTGGATGCAGCCCTAACACATGATGGGGATTAGTGCAATAAACAAACAGTATGCATGTGATTATCTCTTTAGCAGATGTTCCCAATGATATATTTTAAACGTTTTCCAGGTTTAATATTGTATCCAGATCACTGTTATTAACCATAGCTTGACTTACTTATTAACACATCAGATTAATATCTCTCTTGCTTTGTTTCAGTTGTCCCAGAATCCTGTGATGCTGATTTCTGTGGTTTAATCATGCATCGTACTTGAGGGAAGTGATCTGGTTTTTTGTTTAGGTTGTTTTTTCTTAAACCTGCTGCCTAATAATGGGAAGATACAAGTCTCTTGTTCCTGTTGCTAATTGCTTCTTCATTGTGAGCCTATTGGTACCAAAACATTGCAAACAGCAGTTAGCTTAAGATCAGAAGCCATTCAAACTTCTTCCTCTGTGAAATTTTTTTTTCAGAGGGTTTGTTGCAAGTTTCTCTGAGAAAGTTTGTATGCCAAAAATCGTTAGGAGTATTTTTCCAAAGAATACATTTTTCTAAAGAATACGTATTTCCTAGATAACATGCATGGATGCTTGCATGTTTAGTCACTTCTTTTGATTGGTAATGTACTCCCAAATGAATATTTACTAATTTTAAAGATTTGATAGTTTCTGGCTGTAGCTAGAGAACTCTTATCTCCCTCTTGACACTTACTAAGGCGTTCATGTTGTAGTGTGGTCTTCGTAAGATTAAGTGTCATCTGCAGTCATGGTTTCTTTGGAAGACAACTTTTAGAAATTGATTGATAAGAGACTGAAGCAAGGAAATCCGATGATTTCCTACAGTAGGAAGCATTGGTGTTGACATTGTTGCACCCTAACTCCAACACCACAGGAGTAAACACCTATTAGTAAGGTAGTAATGAAGAGTTGTGCAAAAATAATTTGTGCAAGGACTTTTAAATCCTGATGACCTAAAGGGACAAAATAACGTTCTAAGAAGTTGGCTGTGGTCATCTCCAGGTGCTGCTGAGCATAGAATTTATCATAATGGAATAACTGTTTTTAGTGGATATATTTTTGGTTTGTAAGTAACCTTAACTAATCAGATTGAGCAGTCCTTTTATATAAAATCAGTATTTCTGTTCTGAGTCTAGCTTTTCTGTCAATTACTAGCTTTTGGAAAACATACATCAAATGGGTAGAAAACAAAGGAATACTTGAGTTAACATAAGTCTTTTTGCCAAGAGTTGACTGTACCTGTTTCACATCTGAGTGATCTGCAAACTTTAAAAAGAAAATAGGTGTAACTACGAGAACATCAGGCTTACATTCATTCCATTCTGAACCTTCAGTTCTATGTAGAGTTTCTTGCATATGGAGCAGTATAGGGAAGATCACCAGAATCCCTTCCAGTGAGGTAAATTTATGGAAAAAAAACTTGAACCTTCTTCCTCACTCCTAAAAATCAGAACCTCACTTTTGTCAGGTTTCTCTATAAATATCTCAGTTTCATTCTGGAATCAAGCTTCATTTTGTTGAAGAGAGATATATGTTAAGGAGCATTTAATGATCAGGAAGATAAGATTCTTAAGCAGTCACAACATTTCAGCAATTTGAAGCTAATGTGTTACCTTCTTGAAATTAGTTTGACCCACCTGCCATTAAACACCTAGAGTTGTCATTCAGATGAGAATTGTTAAAGCTTTTATTTCTGCTGGCGCTGGTCTTAGCAGCTGAAACAAAATGTTTTTAGCCATTTGTTAAGAAACTGAGAGTTACTAAGAATAGAAGTGTATTTTCATTCTTATACTGCATCAAAAGGACACTGGATTTAAGTTTCAGTCAAAGCAAAGTTTACTGATGATTAAAAACACATTTAATACTCGTTAAGCATCTGCTCCAGCCTTTAGCAGAAGCCTGTAGGCCTGTTTACACAGAAAATTCACTTATTTCACTACAAATCCCATGCGAACAGTAAAGAACTGTTTTGATAACTATTCATGGGTAAGCGGTTCACAACGTAGCTCAAGCCTTCTGGTCATCAGGTTGAGAGGAGAGAAGGACATTGGTTAGGACCACTTTTTTTCTCTTCTTTGCAAGACTTCTTTGTTTAGGGACTGGAGAGAATTCTGTTCCTTATGAAAGGGAGGTTATATTGCATTAAATTTTCATTGAAGTTTTTCAGTAGTTTGGTTGCATCCCTTGTTCATGTACATACTCTAAATTTGTTTATGAAGTGCTCTCTGGGGTTCATTTTATAATGTGTAAAAGCCGTTTTTGTGTTAGATCAGTCTTTTGGAAAAGACAGTCGAGGTATTCCTCTTCCTCCCGTTCCTATCCCTGCTATGTTCGGAAGATCAGTATCTCCTGTTGCTGTATTGCTCTGTTATTTTTGCCATTAGTTGAAGCAGCAAGCAGTGTAAACCCTTCCTGCAGTGTGGAAGAGCCATTGTTGAAAATTCAGTTTGGACTAGTAAATAATGGGATGTAAAATGTTTGTTTTGTAGTGTTTGTAGTAGCAAAAGGGAAGAAAAATCTGATTTTTCTATGCACAGAATTTCCTAGTATGCCTGTAAGTTTGTATCAGATTGAGTAGGTAAGTGTAGGCTGTCCACTGAATCTCCTCCACTGCTCCTGGTACCTGTTGTGGCTTTCCCGTATAAAACAAGCTTTAAGTCTGTAGTAGTTGATCATGCTGTCTTATCTAACACACTTGGAACTTTGTCAATCTTCAATAATGGAGTTCTAATTTTCATCTTAGGAGTGTCCACCTCTCAAGAAAACATTCTGTCATGAAAAATGCAGTTTCTGTGCATTGTTGTCATTTCTTCTTGAAGTGGAAAATAAACGTTGTATTTAATATAGACAGCATCAAATGTGAAACCTGGGGGCCAGTACTCTTAATACTGAACTCACGCTTGCGTACTGAACGTGGACTTCGAAGTGTAAACAAGCTGTATTTTGCAGTGGGGTGGGAGTGGGTTGGAATGGAATGTGGTTGTTTGGGAGCCTAATGGCTTTGTGAAACGTAGTGGCAAGATGAGTCACTGTCACTGAGTATCACTAAAAAAAACCCCAAATTTTAACTGTAGGCATCAAGGATTTGAAACCTTGGCTGATGTGTTTTTTGTTTTTTATTGCAGTGTGAATTTATCCTTATGATGCATGCATAGCACTATCTCATATCTGAAAACCAGAAATAGTTTAATGCGTGCAAGATGTTTCTTTCTTGAGAACTGCCAGTTGACAGTTACAGCAGCAGAGAGTTCAGTAAAAACTGCTTAAACTTTCCATGAACTGGAGCTAATATGGAGGTTGATAAGTATTAAAATTACCATGCTAACAGCCTCCACACTAGTTTGAGGTACTTTCTCAGGTATATCTGTACAAGTTGCTGTCACTACTGTAATATGCTATTCATTAAGTGCATTTGTAATATTGTAGTAGACAGCAATGCTTTTGGCAACTTTTTTTTCCTTTTATGCATTTTCAGGAGTCAGTATTTTGAGACTCTGGTTCCAGATATCTTTAAATGAGAGTTAATTTAGCATCTGTAACTTGAGATAACTTGTTCCAAGGCTGTTTTTCAATTGAATTGTGCTAGATTCTACAGTGAGAGAATCTCACTCTTGTGATCCCAGGCTGTGAAAAATCATTCATTTCAATGGCATCATTAACCTTTAGAGATGAGAATATTGCCTGTTGGCTCCGTTCTTTGTCATCAAAGTTTATGGACATTTTGTAACTATATTAAAATAAAAGACTAGCAGAAATTGAAGTACTTACTCAGAGTAAAAGAATCAAATTTCTACGTATACAGTAGATCAGCACCACAATAATTGCTAATACAAACCAAGGTCTTGATCTCATTGAGGACTTAAAGGATGAGCCAAGATTTGCAACGGATGTTGATCTTGGGGTCATGGCAGTCATCATTATTTGTTTGCTGTTTAAGGCCTCTCTTAAAACTACATCTGCTGCAGGTAGGGCCAGGCTCCCACAAGCAGAAGAGTTAAGTAAAGTTTTTTACAGTAAAGTTTTGCTGCCTCTCCCTATTGTGCTCTGGTGACAGGTACAATTGCTATACTTGACTTAGCAGACCAGTCCATTAGAGGATTTACCACCTGGAAAGGTAGGTTGAAATCTGTCTCATCTCAAACATTACTAAGTAATAAATCAGCTTACCATACGTAACTACATAATTGGTTGGTCCTATTACGATTGTAGCCTGTTCGTAGCTGTCTTCATTCCCTTCTTTGTACCAGCATTGGTTCTCAGTGGATTCCTTGTGCTTTGAACTAGCTCAAACTGAAGAAAAACAATTTGCACAAGTTTTCATTGCGCTCATAAGCTCAAACTTGATTAGGTGAATGCTGATGCAAGGAAGAAGGGAAAGTGAGCAGAGAGGTGAGTGAATATAGGATAACCAGAATAACTTGTAGGATATTCAAGATGATCTTCTTTTGGCATGGTTTTGGAACTACAGACTGTGGAAAAGGCTGATCAGAGAAGGCTTGGAGGAAAATGGGTGCAAATGTCTAGGGCTTGGCTGTAGAAAAGGTGCTATGCCTTGTATACTGTATAGCCAAGCCCCTTAGTCTTTCCCTTTCGTCATGCTGCTAACTAACGTAGCTGCTGCTGGAGGAGCAGAAGGTGAGTGGCCTGATTTTGTCTTATCAAAAATACGTATGGAAACTCAGTGGCCAGAAGCACTTATGCTCATGGGGAAAACTACAATGGGCGGGCATGTATGTAGCAGTATCTCTAAAGATTTCTTGAGTTAGAGACTATGTAACAACCTCTTTTTAAATGGCTGTAGTCATTTAGCATTCACAGCATGTCTAGCTGAGTTTAACGATGGCACATGAAGCATGCGTTTTGAAACTTGGTTTCATTTGATGGCTTATCCTTCTTATATTGGAACAGGCAATAAACATTTGATCCCTATTCACTATTTCTATGTTGCTCTTTCCGTAGACCTTATTTTTTTCTAGGCTCAGGAGTCTTAAACCTGCTCAATTGCTTTCTTGAGTGGAGCATTGATCCCTCTTACTGCTTTTCTGGTTTTATTGTGTTTTTTTTTTTTTCTTCTATACTATTTGGGTGAGGAAAAAGTACACGTAACATGCAGATATAAATTTGTGGCACAGTGATGTTATCAAGGTTCTTCTCATTCATTAAGACTGCTTAGCCTGCTGTGATTTTTACAGAATGCTGTGTGGTAAGTTAGTCTTTGTTCAACAAGTTAACAGGAAAGTTATTCATCCAAGACTGACAGAAATGTTTATAAATGAGAAGCAAACTTCTAATTTATTTCCATTTTGAAGTTGATTTTGTGTTAATAGTGTGATTAAAATATATGCAATATAAAGATGCTTCATGCAACTAAGTAATGCTTTCTCTACAGACCTTTCAATTTTTTTCCTACTTGTGTTACAGAAAACACGCAAATGTGCACATGTGCAGGTGGCTGTACTAAAATTCATCAGTGTACGTGAGATAGTTTCATGTTTGAGTTTCAGACCTCAGAACACAACTTACTTGCAGCAGTTGTTCCTGTTTTTACTGGGAAATATCTTCAGAGACAATATCTATGCATATTTCTGTATCATAGGGATAAATATCTACACTTGCATTTGAGTATCAGATAATTGCATGTATGTAAGTTACACTGCTTAACTTGTGAAACTACTGTATGTATGTACTCTGCAGAGTTAACTCTGCATTAAAAAGCATTTCTTAAATAACTTTTGGTGTGAAGGCTTCTGTTGGTTCAATATGGTCTTAATATATTATGTACTACAGTAGTCTAAATGAAGGTGTCAGAGGTAGAAATAGACTAACACATTTCCAGAAAACAGTATTGTTTTAAAGTTTATTTACCACTAAAAATATGCAGAACGCAAACTGAACTACGTGATTTGAAACAGAACAAAAGCATTCCTGCATCTCAAGAGTCCCAGCACGTTGTAGCTGTTTGAATGCTGTTTTAATGCTGCTGATTCCTGATAGTTCTGTTTCTTCTGGCTGTTTCATGTAGTTTGATTATAGTTAGTGACACTGATTTTGATAGAAGTTAAGGCTTGCATAGCACAAATATTCTTAACCTTATAATCTCCTTTGGCAGGGGGCTGGACTTGATCTCTTGAGGACCTTTCCAACCCCTGCAATTGTGTGATTCTTTTTTCTGCTGAATACAGATTTGGAAGTACATCGCTTCTCTCTTGCCATCACTTGAATGCTGGTTTTTCTGTTGTTGTTGTTTTGGTTGTGTTTTGTTTTTTTTTTAAATGCTTTCTAGAACTTATGCTTTGAGGCTGGGTCTCAGCCTGATGTGCTAATGTAGACTCTCAAATATGTTGGGTGGTTGTTCTCAACACAGCTGCACTGTCATCATTTACAGTTTTAGTGTTCAGTGAAAAATCAGCTGATGCTGACATCAGGTCAAAAGCTTCTCTTGATTAAAAAGCAACCACTACAGAATGGTCATATCCTGGTACTGGAACAGCATTTGTCTTTTTATCTCCATTTCTCACCTCTTACATCATCTTTGTCACTTATGTTCAAGCTTGTTCTTTCAGCTCCTGGGGATTCCTTTCCAAAGGTTGAAATAAATTACACCTTTAATACATAAAACATATTGAGAGAACCCATCACCTTACAGTATGGAGTTGTTCTGGAAAGCAGGTTGAAATAATTATTTTGTTAGACACTCCCAGGATATTTATAATGGAAAGCTTTTTTAATAAATAGTTTGTCTAAAAAGTGGAAAAAGTAGAACCTTCTGCAGTCACAGCTTGTGTCTGGTAAGGCTGTAAGATAAACTGAGCGAGACCCATAGAACGGTATAAAAATGTTTGTGGAATTCTTAAGTCTTTTGAATGGCCTGTTGAAGAATGTGGTACTAGCCAGTGAACTGCTGGAAATATCAACTCAAATATAGTAGCTGCTATTGAACTGAAAGGTTACCCATTACTGCTATCTAGTGGTACTGGATGCCACAGTTATAGATGAATAATCGGCACAGACATCTAACAGTAGCACTTCAGATTCTGAAATGCCATATTGATGGTAAATATTGACTGTTTCATAGTTGTGTGTGGGGAGAGGTTTGAGCTGAAAATGGATTTGATAGCAGTCAGTCATTTTTGCTGAATTCAGAGTGAACTGAAGTAATTCCAGTCATAGCTTAACTTAGACAAAACTAACTTGCAAATTAATGTAGTGCTACTTCACCAGAATCCAGATAAACTGAAGAGTAAAGTGTTGCACTGTGTAGAATTGATTGTAGGCAGAAAATAAATGTGAAATATTGGTTCACTCACATTGTATGTGGACTTTAGGACATTAAACCTTGCTCAGAGTGTTTGTAGAACTCTTATAAGGCTTTCAGATTCAGAAGTTGTAAAGACAAAAACACATTTTACAAGCAAAGGAGCTTTGCATGTAGATACCTGAATTTCATTTTAGGGTTCTTAGGAATAAATAAACTATAGCACAGTTGAATAAATGTACTTCAGTATTGAGAAAAGACTTCCATGTGTTCTGGCCAGAGAATTACAGTTACTGTCAAGCTTCTTTGTATTCCTCATTCTTTGCTGCCCAGACTAGTGAGTTTTTAAGCGTCTTTGCCAGAAGGATGGCTCTTCTATTTTTACCTATATGGGAAAAAGTAGTCCCATAATCATCCAAGTAACAAAGACAGTGGAATCATCAGCAGTCTCTAGCAGAAGTTACTTCAGTAGTATCTAAATACATTAGCGTTAATTCCCACTTGAATAGGGTTAGCAATTTTACCTCTGTCTTGTGTGTTGTTTCTTATAATCTCTGATCTATCTTGTGTTTGAGTAGCAAAAACTTTAAAAGCTATTCTACGTCATTGTCCCTTCTCCCATTCTTCCTACTAGTGCCTACATTAACAATGTATGATGTTAAGATAGTAATAAAATGCATCAGTGTATCTTAAATTTTCTAAGTACAACAATACATGCTTTCCCAGCTGAGAAATGCATCTCTTTACATTTCAAAATGTATTGGTATGAGCAGACATGTCAAAGAACAAAATCCAGCTGTAGAGGAAAAATTCTGGAAGAACACAATTTGTCTGAGAAGAAGGATTTAGAAGGCAGCATTTTTGATTTTTTTTTTTTTTTTTTTCTTCAAGATCTTGCTGATTTGGTTTTGGAAACGGCGATGGGAGCTGTGAGCATCCAGGAAACGCTCAAAACAGAAAAATGTGTGAATGGTGTCAATTTCTGTGTGATCTTCTGTGTGAAGATAGACATGAGAGCTATTTTTAAAAACAAGTAAATCTCCTCAGAGAGCCCGAATGTAAGAATGTATTCTGTAACCTAGGCTTTCGTTCCAGGATGTTTTTGAGGAAAACTTCCAGATAACTTTTTGTTCAGTGTTTTCTGAATGGAACACTTCCATGGGTTAAATCTTGATGGATGAAGAAAGCAATTTTGAAATGGAGTCTAGTGATGATGTGGGACAGCATCAGAGAAATAAGACTTAGAGCAGGGGAAACATGACTGGAAAAGGAACAAGGAAGAAGGCAGCAGAGGTGTAGAACAAAACCTGAGAAGATAAAGATATATGCTGAAGTAATAACAGGACAAAGGGGGGTTGTAGAAAAAATGAAGCAGAAACAAATGTTTATTTCTTTTGGGGGGGGGAAGAAACAACAAAAAAAAAAGGACTAAAAATATGCTAGAATCTGTATACTGTACATTCTGTGGTGTGTTTTCTCTTATGTTGTGTGAAAAGCACCCAATACACTCCACTTCATAGTGGAATAGATGTGGCATTTGTTACTGATTCTTGAATTACACTGATAGAGATTACTAAGTACGTATGTATAGTCCAAGTAGTTGTTCTTGCACACTGTGTTCTTTGGTAGCAAAAATTAATAAAAATTCTAAATTCAGATGGCGTCAGACAAGGATGTAACTTCAGTGCTCTTTGTCAGACATGTATATAAAGTTTATTGTAGAATAAAAGAACCAACTTGATATACCAGAGAAGCACTGTCTACCATTCCACATTTCTCTATCGTCTCTATGTGGAAGATGAGAAAAAAGCTCACAGGCAGCTGGCTTCTGTGAGACTTGCTTTCCCTGTTATAGTTTGTAATTAAAACATCAATTTATGCGTGGTGTCTAGGGATGTACCCTACCCAACTTCCTCACTTAATGAAGCCGAATTACTGTGGGATGTGGAGAAAGCTTTTTTGCACCACCACGACTCCACTTGCACAATTCCTGTGCTTTGACCTATAGCATTGCATATTTCATATTCTTTCCAGTACATACATAAGCATGGCTACATGGCTACTTACATTTTTATATGAAGTTTCTATCAATCCGAGTGACTCTGGGATCATTGGAAGTAAAGGTGTACAATTTGTTGCATTTTTTTCTAAGTAACCCCAGATTTCATGTTTTATTATTCAGTCAATTTCAAGTCCTCATTTGTAAAGTTTTAGAAATCTCAGTGTATCTGTGCATTGGTATACTTTGAACATACTGCTTGATAGGAGGTGACTAATCTCTACAAAAGGCTGTAGGCTGGTTTTAAAGAAGTTTATCAAAATTCCACTGCCTTGAAAGGTATAAGAAATGGAAGTTTAAAACAGATCTTGGTTCACATGGTCCTTGTTTATTTTTTCTCCTGTTCTTTCATTGGAAAGACAGTGGTTTTTAATCTAGTGAAGTGATATGCAGTATTTCTTTATAACTAGTGCTTTTCTGTTGCTTTCAGTCATGAAGTAAAATAAGTTTCTATGCTCTCAGGGGATGTCTTGGATTGAATTGCCAGAACTGCTGTGATATAGCTTGATGTTGTCTTTGGTAGCTCTCCCTTTTCTCTACAACTGTGCTTCTGGAATATCATTTGAAAAGGCATAAAGCTACTCTGTCTTCTCTGCTCTGTGTGGTCATATCAGTGTTGCTTCCTCTAAATTTATAAATATCTAAAGTGTGGGGATCAAGTTGATGTGGACAGATTCAGTGTTGAGCAATAATAGAACAAGGGGCAGCAGGCAGAAACTTCAACACAGAAAGTTCCATACTAAAACAAGGAAGAACTTCTTTACTGTCATTGTGACAATAAAGGCTGCCCAGAGAGGTGTTGTAGTCTCCTTCTCTAGAGAGATTCAAGACCTGTGTGCTTAGCTGTGTAACCTTCTGTATGGAGCCTGTTTTAGCAGGGGGGTTGGACTCAGTAATCTCTAGAGGTCTCTTCCAATCCTTATTTTCTGTTTTTACAACACTAACTTTTGATGAAATAAAAGTTTGGTATTGTTTAAAAAAATACTGTGTGTAGATGGAGCTGTCAGTTCAGCCAACAGTTTTATGTGAATAAAATGGAATTACTTAGTACAACAAAATTTTCTTCCACTGAGGTGTGCTGCTGCCTGTGATGTACTAGGAAAGATATTAAGGAATTTGGATAGAATTGTTCACAAGTAATAAGGCCACGACTCTATTTACTTACTGAATATGGAAATAAATTGGTGGATGTGAAAGCAGCTGAGAAGGTAGAGTATATCCAGTATGGATACCTTTGGGGCCAGGCCAATTCTATTAAAAAAAAAAAAAAAAAAAAAAGCCTACAATAGTAGTGATAAGTGCAGCTGAGTTCTTATGAAAAGAAGGTGCTCTAGTAAGTATGTTATGTCAGTAACAGAGGCAAATCTTTTTGTTTCTCAAAGTAAGTTTTGCTATTGAGAAATCTACTGTAAATTGGGTTTGTCTTTTTCCTTGAAAAGCAATAAGTGTTTTTTTCTGTGTGTTTCCTATCCATCATAGGGATTGGACAAAGGTTACTTCCATGTGAAAGGGAAAATGCTTTCAGAAGGTAAAGATTCAGCAACATCTTTTCCTGTACCTTTTGACCTGCCTCCAGAACAGTATGGAAGCAAAGGTAAGGTGTGGCTTTGGAAGACAAGTAGTGTATTACATAAGGAATAAGCTAACCTGAGTAACTCTAAGTTGTTTTAATGGAGTTATGTTCCAAAGCTTTATTTTAACATTATGGTGGCTTGACTTTGTATTTGAGATGATGGCACTCCTACATTCTGCTTTAAAAAAAGAACTTAATCGTTTGGTTCTTATTTTTCTGTACTGTTATCTAGGTTGTGAATTCTTATTCTCTTTTCTCATGCTGGTATCGGCAATCATACCTACATTGGGAGATCTTGCATCTTTTCGCCTAGATTCCACAGGACATGAGTCTACCATTGTTAAGACTTACAAAAGTAACATGCATCATATTCTTGCAACTTGCAAAGATAATGTATCTGTTTCAGGAGCTTCCTGCATTCTTTAAAGCTTAAAGGTATTCTTAAAAGTTACTCTGTCTTTCCCCGTGGAGAAACTACTGGCTTAACGAAGAAATTATAATACAATCTACTTTCTATTGTTTTATCTAGTATTGAACACATTTAAATATCAATGTTTTTTCAGGGAGAGGTGATGAATTGTGCCTGAATTAATCCCTAGCAAAAGGGAAAGAATATTTTATGCATTGTAACCATTACTGACCTGACTTTCAACTCTTCCTAATAGAGTGGTTGGATATTAACTGATGTTCTGTTAAATGCAGTGAACATCTATGCTTGTGGATGAATTTTTAGGTAGTGCCAGTTGCAGTTGTTGTGCTTGGGGATGCAAATGCAGCAGTACCTGATGGATAACTAATGCCATACTTAAACCTTTGGAAATTGTAAAACAAAGATTTAAAAAATTGAGCCCATGTGTGTATTCCCAAATGCATGTAATGTGCAATCTTCTTTAGACAAAAATGTAGTTGTATATTTTTTAATTCCCTGCATTCAATCTACGGTGTTAGTGATCTTCATGTGTATTTCATGTGAACATAGAGGCTTTTTTCTGAATAATTTTTTAGTTTCTGCATGAAAAAAAAGTTCTGTAGTGAATTTGCTTGTCTGTAATCCAGCTTCTGAGTTTCAGCTTTCTCCTGTGAGGTAGATGGATAGAATTCAAGTTGTCTAGGCTTTGACAGTAGAAGCAAAGTCAGCAGCCTGTAGCTTCCCACATTTTTCCCAAATATTCTGTTTCAGTTCCTCAGCCTCTTGGTGGAAAAAATGTTTAAAGGTTTCTGTATTAGGGATGGACTCATAAAATAACCAGTCCATAACAATACAGTTATCAACTCCCTAAGTCTCTAGAGAGTAGTGTAGATTTATTTTAATGAAGTCTTGAGAAGCAGAAATGCAAGTAATTATCCTTTCCCTAAAGAAGCCATATTGACTGATCCCTGTAATTGAAAGAGAAAAGGCTCCAGGGGTTTTTCCATGAACTCAGATTGCCTAAGCATGGGAAAGCAAATTATACATAGCTTTCATATAATCAGAAAACTCCTGTTAGGAGCAGGAAAGAAAAGAAATGGGAAGAATAGTAAGCAGATGGTCAGGAGCAGGGCCATTTATTTGCCATATAAAGCTCAAAGTAGAAGATAGCAATACCAGAATGCAGGTTTTTTTCCTGTTTGTAGAAATTCCAATCTTGAATCAGATATGCTTAGTGATACAGAATTGCACTGTATAATAACATAACAGTGAAAGAAAAGCAGTCCCTCAGTGTGTGGAAATAATCTATTTGCAGTGATCCTTCTTTGTCATTCTGTCAGAATGACTTTGTTGTATTAGTTGGTGTTCATCAGATAGGACCTGGCTTCCAATGTGAGAATTCTTACACTGCAGTAAATTCATCTAAAATCTTGAAAAGCAATAAAATATTTTTCAGAAGACACAATGATAAACTCATCAGTAAATGATGCAAATGATCTGTCTGGTTTCATCCATAATTTATAGTCTTGATCCACAATCTTTTAAAATATTTTATGTTCAGTACACAATGATCTGGCATCTGTTCTTGTCCCCTCGTCTTGTGTAGCATGAGGAAAAAAATGCATACATCTGGCTTGCCTTGTTAGTCAGACAGCAGCCTTCATTCTAAAACTGAAGCTTAGGCATAGCACAAAAAAAAGATCTCTTAGAGAAACAATCTTGAAAACATTCTTGCTCCCCTTTTAGTGATTTGAACAGTATAATTTAAGATCATTGTGAGGAAGATAGCTTCTTGTTTTGCCTTGCCCTGCTCTCCCAGAGAAATAGTTTATTCTCCCCTGAAATGTAATCATAGGTCACTGAAGTATGTGTTGATGTGGCTTAAGATGTTGCCGATGGGGTAATTACAGTATATTACCTCAGTGGTGCACACATGAAATTTTCCTGTTGCTTTCTCTTAATTTTCAGTTGTATTTCAAGCTTGCACATAGGTGCACTTTATAATAGATCAGCAGTTAAATTCCACCTGTTTGTGTCAGTCTTTCATTTGATCATAATAAAAGGAACATGGAATAAAATATAACACTAATGTAGTCGGTAGCGGTATAGTTCTTTTGGATTGAAGTGAGGAGTTTGTAAGATGGCTTCTCTGAGAGAAATCATATCAGAAATATTTTCATGTCACATAGCAACTTGATTTAACTACATAGAATTTTTTTATAGAGAAATTAACAGGAAGTAATGATTGTACAGTGAACTAACCCAATGAATGAGGGAATCTGGTTTACTTCATGCTATAGCAAGCTATTGTATATTTTTGCTATGTTATCTGCTTCTTTTCCTAATGAATTGCACTTTCCAGATATGTTTGTGTGATTAGATTTCTGTTTTAGTGGTTCTGCTTTCTACTTGTTTGGTTTTTTTTTAGGTTGACCTCGCCGGGTGAAACATTTCCAAAACATTTTTCTGTGTTGCTGTTTTGCTAGGTTTCTGTAATAAGTGTGTGAGATTAATAAAACTGAAATCTTAGAGCTACTTCGTAATAGGGATGTTTTGATGCAACTTGACTACCTGCTGTGTCCAGTTTCTTATCTTCCCTCTCATGCAAGTATGAATTCATAGTGGTTGTGATAAGAACATTATTGATACTAAAGGAAAAGGTCTTTCAACCTGGAGGCTACTTAGTACAGTGGACAGATAAACCTACAGTCTGACCGTGGCCACTGTCTTTTGTTCATCAATATCTGAATTAATGTATATTGTCTACTCCATTAATATAACAAACTCCCAGCAAAAGCTACTGCTCACCGTCATTGCATTTTGTTTCCCATATAATGATCAGTTACTATGGGAATCATTGAGTGAACTGACCAAAGATTGTCTTTGTGTAAAACTAAGATTTAATATCCAAATTGAGAGCCTCAGGAAGTCAACTCAGTCCGTAGAGTTCATCCATTCAGGCATAAATTCAAAACTTCATCTCTGGTTTCTGCAACTTTGTAAGACTTGTTGGAGTGAGAGTTACTTGTTTTGTTTTCCTCATTGAGTGCTCATAGTCCTGGCATTCAGAATTCTATTGTTCGGAAATATTGGAAATATATCCAACATCTATGCCTGGTCTGCCTTTTTCCCCTTCCTGAGACCTCTTAGGTACAATTTTTTTCATTGAGAGGAAATGAAATGACAAATTGTTTTTAAATATCATGTCCTGCTCCCTTCAACAACAACAAATAAAAGAGGGACAGAAAAGAGAGGCTGAAATAAATTGGCATTTTCTGCAAGAGGGATTAAGTTTGCTGTCACTAAAATGTGTATGTAGATGTCACAGTTTAAAGAGTTTGAAAACCTAGACAGTAGAGTCACCTTTCCCTATATGTGACCACTTATTTCTTAACTAATTTTTTTTTTCCAACTGGAGATCTTGTGAAATGTTGTGAAAGAGGAGGTAAGTATCCATCCTGTGTTGAGAAATCAACAAGGAATAACTCATCCAGATCTCCATTTGCACTGCAAAAGACTTGTATTTTAAACTCTCAGAAGAGAATAACAAAGATGCTTTAATTGTGTTTTTATACTTTATTCAATTGTATGTTCCTTTAATTCATAGACTTTCTGGGTTTGGCTGTACATACTGTACTGCCATCTGTCATACGCCTGAGAACATGAAGTTTTAAGATGGCTTGCGTACATGCTGTTGACCTACACACTATACTGTATTTGTAAAGACCTGTATGATGAAACTTGCAACAGCAGAACGATCTCGTTGTACCATCGCCAGCTCATCATTTCATATTCTGTAGCACTGACTCAAAGTGTGTGTGGGGGGGGGGGGGGAGGGGGAGGGTTAAGAGATTAATCAGATGTACTGGGAAAAAATTCTTTTTCTTCAGGGCCTCTCTGTCTTTGGAATGTTACAGTCTATCCAGTTGTGAGAGAATCTTCAGTAGTCTGCCCAAATATAACTGAAATAGTGCTTTGTCTGAAATCTCAGGTAATCTTGGAGTAGCAGTGGGGTAGAAATGCCACCGTTTGTTTAATTGTGTACTAGCTGTAGTATCAGAGTTCTGCTGCTTTATAAGGGATCCAAGGAAAAGCTACATTGGGTTAGACAATAATTCCAGTAAGGTGTAGTTGAGACAATTAAGGTAGCAGAAGTAAAAGACTGGATTTCAGAGAGATGAAAGGTGAGTGTTTTGAGCACACTTGAAAAACGCATACTGAGGCTGTAAATAGGGAATAGTTAATCTTTTTGGTTTTCTTCCAGAAAATCAGCAGATTTAACTTTCAAAAGCATGGAATCGAAAACTTTCAAAAGCTTGTGATATATATACATCATTAAGGAAATAGGGCCACATGGCATTTGTGTACGTGGTCATTATCTTTCTCTTGCTGCTGTTGCTCCTGTCAAGAGATAAAAGTTTAAATCTTACCTGATGTTAAAAATAACTATATTATAATTTGTTTCACCTATAGTTTCACACATAAAATATCAGATTTCTAAGAAAAGCAGGCTAGGATTATGTAAGGTTATTTGAGGAAAAAAGTCATTCTGAAAGGAAAGAGGAGATTCCTCTATTTTAGTAGGAGTAGGCTGAGAGAAGTAGAATAATAGCCTGACCTCAGAGATCAGCGGCTTTTCTGCAATGTGTACATAGGAGGAAGAAGAGCCTAGAGCAGGCTGCAGAGCTAGCAATTGGCTCCTGCTGCTTTGCCTCTTTTCCTTCCTGAATTCTTCCTTCCCAAGACTTGGAATAGCTCCTGTATTTTGAGAAGTGGAGAGTGGGAACAGTCTGCTGCAAACCTGTTGCTCATCTGTAGGTGTAACGCTTAAAAAAGTGAGGTGTAGACTTGAACATTTTGGAGTTCATGCAGGCTAATTCTTAGGTATCAAAAATTAAATCTTACCTCCTTTTTTTTAAAAAAAAAAACCAACAACAAATAAACTGTAAGTTGAAAATTCGTATGGGAACTTTTATCTCTTCTATCTTCCAAAGGGAAGAGATGAAGAGGCAGGTCAAAATTTTACGTTCAGCAAGTGAATTTGTCACAAGCATGTTTCTTGTTTTCGTTTACAGATCAACCGTGGATTTGGAATATTCCTTACACCAGTGCCCCCGACACGCATGGAAATATGTGGGTTCCATCGTGAATGTTTCCAGCGTTTTGGGATGTTTCACTTTCTGACACTGAGCCTGCAAGACTGATGCAAGACTGCTTATTTCCATCTTAAAGCTGTAGTGTCTGCTAAAAAGGCTAAGTTCTAGTGGAAAGATAAATGTTGATGTGGAGAGATTCTTAGGGAATTCCTAATAATAAATGAACTTGTAACTGCATTTTTTTAAGTAACTTTTTGTATGTTTTCTCATCACTTCTGTTTCCAGTATACTTTTCAGGACCGAAAGTAGACTGTTCTCAGAGATTCCCTCAGTATTTTTAGCAGTAATGGATTTAAATATTATTGTTTTGGGAGTCTACCAGTTGGCCTCAGCACCTCTAAAAAAAATTGTGTTAAATTTAAATAAAGTCAACCTTGTTTATATATCCTTTGTTCTGTCTTTTGTTCCATCTTCCAAGAGTACACGCTTGCTTTGGTAACCATCACTTCTAGTGCAAGCTCTATTACTTGCTGGTTTGGCTTCTTGCAGCATGTCACATCAGTTATTTCCTTATCTTGTGTTTTTTTGTTTTTCTTCACTTGCAGACCCAAGTACGGTCAAAAACACTAATTTGGGTGAGCTTGGGTGCTCAGAAGTAGTCTTAAATACGTTATGGGATGTATACACAACTGGTCCTGCAGCCCCAAAATCTTACTTCATTGTGCACTTCATTCATTATTCCCTCTTGATTTTAAATGGTCTGACTAGGTAGCAGTTTCAGTGCTGTCTCTTTCATTTTGTAGTATCATTCTCCAGGGTGGTGTGTGGGCTACAATGGGACTGTGCTACTCCCCAGGTGTTTGCCTTATATCTGTTTCATTCAAGAGTTATCATAAAGTAAGGTGTGCTTTTACAAAGGCATGTGGCTAACAAGAAAAGCTATAAAGTGCTGCTGCTTTGCTGTCACTGTTAATTCTGTGAGAATGAGAGATCTGAGTAGAAAAAAAAAAATCACATGAAGAAAACTTTAAGGCTCTTATAAGGTAGCCTAACAATTAATAGACGTTTATTCATCATGAATAATGTTGCAATTTACTAATGCTACATCTGAGTTTATTTGGGGCATATAATTGTTGGACAGGCTCTGACTCTAATCCACAGTCAGAATATCATTCTGAAGCCCTTCAATGGGAACAAAGTGATCAGTTCTGTTAGAAAACCCGTGAAATCTTTTTATCGCGTGGCTGTTATCCAAAGCAACCAGTTACCTGTATCTTGTGATACCTTAATTGTTAGCAGCCCTGAGCCAAGGGCAAGGTCCGTTGCACCTCATTGTGTGAGCAAGGCCTTGGGTGTAGCAACCAGGCTGAAGGAGGAAGCTGGGGGCAGGAGGGGGAGAACACAGTTAAAGTATGCTATCTGAGGCGCTGCTGGGTGGCAGACCTGTAGGAAAGAGTAAAGCCTGTTGCTTTGCTTAACAGTATGTGGTTTAATGTTAATTAATGTTCCAAGTAGAGTTTAAGCTCGGTTGACACAGGTATGCATGTAGCTTGATTTTAACTTTCACTGGCCCAGAACAATAGGTAAAACTTGTTTTGAAGAAACTGAAGTGCCAAGGTGGTCATGTGCTCGTGCAACCCAAACACATCTGGGCTTGATGACATGTTAGAAGTGGACAGAAAACTTTAGAAAACACCTTTAGCCAGAAAAAACTGATCAATCAGAACAGACTTGTGAACACTTCTTAAGTTCTCTTAAAATTCCTCTCTGGCAGGGTGTTTTAAAATTCCACTTTTTCTATTAATTGTTTGTTTCATGTATTTTTTTTCCCACAATTTTGCTGTTTTCACTTCAGTTTCTCTTGAATCTTGTAAGTAGCTGAACTGCAAATAATCATTTTTATCTACAAGATTGGATTTCAGAATTGTCTGTTGGGGCACTAATATTCAGGAGGTGATGCTATGAATGAAGCAAAGGAGAAAACAAATTAGCCCAAACTAAAACAGCATCTGACGTACGTAACTAAATTTGTCTGGGACTGTCACTGTTCTTTGTAATACTAGATACTACCTAATCCTATTTGCATCAAAGAAAAGGATGAGATTTTATAGTTGTAGAATTAATCACCGTGGCCCAAACTGTCAGAATTTTAGGCAGAAGGTGACATTAGTCACACCATTACTTCTCTCACATTAGAATTTCTTTTATTCTGACCAATTGTAACTGAAGGGCAAAAGCAGAAAACACAGTGAAAGTACAGAAAGTGCTGAAAGGAGATGAATAAAATCAGAGAAATAATTTCCCATTTTAATGTACAGATTTTATCCCCTTGGCTTTTTTTCCCCTCCTGTAATATATTAGATCTTCTGCTTCTTCATTTATCACAGTCAATTCTACTAATGCCCTGACTCTGTTCTGACTATACAGAAGTTATTTTGTATGAAGAGGTTTCTTCCTTAACATGCAAATCACTACTGTGCACGGTTCCAAGAGCAATCTGGGTGATTTTTACATGATCTCTGGGCATTATATGTTGACCAGTCGCCGTAATTTAGTTTCTTTTAAATTGCCTTTTTCTTTCAAATACTTCTGTAATAACTCTGGCTCCTTTATTTTACAAACGGTTCTTAAAACAGCATCCAGCTCTGTGAAGTTCTGGCTGTACTGAAATGCACAAAGTTTTGGCACTAACTTCATGCATCATGCTCCCTCCTTGTGACTTTCCTTCTGTTCTTTTGGAGTTGGAAAGTGTAAAGTTGAGGTGATTTGTTTGGTGCTTTCTTTTATAACCTATATAAACACGTGTATGTAAGCTATAACAATGCTACAATACTCCACAGAATAACAAGAGTCTGTACTTTCTGAAAAATCCTCTATGGAAGCATGCGTCCTTCTCATGACACCTTGCATGGCCGTATTTTGCTCTTTTTGCAGAAATAATTATGTTTTATACAGTGGCTTTTATTATTTTTACTGAATTCTGCCTTCTTTCCTTTCTACTAGGGCTATTATTAGGAAGTGGGTAAGTAAGCAACAGTGAAATGGCTTCAAAAAAGGGCTGGTTGTTCTTGAGAAGGGCTCTTGAGGAATCCCTTGTAAGGACTACTAAGTCCCGACTCTGCCTCACATCCTCTATACCAAGAGGTAACGTTCAAATGAAAATATCCGCTATAGCTCTAATGAAGGATTGTCTTCCCTAAGTCTAAAATATGATTATCCTTCCATTTTAGTAACTGATTTTAAAAAGATGGACAATGTAGTCACATTTCTCATTTCTGGAAATCTTTTTATACAACCAGGTTGTCATATGTACTGCTAAGCATCTGCTTTGTGAGAGATACAAATAGGTAAAGGCAAGAAGTGACATCACATTCAATAGGATTCCCCCAGAGATGCGCTCTCCTTCAAACTCTTAGCAATGCAACAGGCGTATTGAAATGTTCAGCCTACTATTTGCCAGTGTTACATATTTATGAAGGCTTTCTTTAGTTTCAGATTTTTTTTTTTTTTTTTTTTTTTTTGTTAATGTCAAGGTTATGGAGTTTCAAAAGAGGTTTTGCTCAGCCTCAGAAGTAACAGGGGGAGCACTATTTGCTTTGCTTCCCTAGCAAGGTACTTCATTACGTATACAAATTGCACGGGAGTAAACTGCAGCTCTTGTACAGCTCCTCCAAAGATAAGCAGTGCATTTTAGTTAAGCTTATAACTTCTGAATGTGATGCTTAGTTAAAAAATATTGACACTATCAGTGAGTTACAGAAACCAAATCTCTGTCTGAGTCTTATCATTTAACATTATCAACAGACCAAGTAAATACATTGCGGTTTTTTTGTTTGTTTTTTCTCCTACTATTTACAATTGTACTAAACCTCACTCCACCAATTGTTTTTATCTCTAAAAGCCTGCACAGGTAAACACAATGAAACTGTGCTTATGGTGCTGAGGTGTAGGGCAAATGTAGCACATTTCCTGATAGTGATACCACAAATGGGTATACTTAAGTTAATCACTTCAGTCTCTCAGCATGATAATTTGGGTTTGGGATTAATCTAATTATCATCAAGATATTTCATCTTGTTTTTTATTTTTATCTGAAACTAAAAGATATCTTATGCCAGTGAACGTATTGCATTTTTTTATTCAGCTGTGCTTAAACACTCAAGGTGAGCAACTGCATGACCAGCTGCATCTTTACACTGTTCATGTCCTACTCAAAATTTTCCAGCAATGGGAAGAGTGGCTTTTTTTTTTTTTTTTTTACCAGAAATTATTATTTAAAATAAGCACCTTAATTTTAAAAATGAAAGTAGAAGAAGAAAAGGAGCTTAAAACAATAAAAGGTGTCATACCTGTGGTATCTGTCATCCATCTTTTCATTTTCCACTTCAGGGTTCCAGTCCTGACGCCCCATATTTGCTCAGTCCCTAAGCAGAAAGAAAATCCTTAAAAAAGCCGCTCTCTCAAGAAATTAAATCACCACACGATTGCAATGCTTTGATTTGGTGAAGATTTAACACGTTTTTGTTAGATTTGACAACTTGCAATTTTTGATGCCCTGTAGTACACTTACTTTATTGTCTCAGAAATATGCCACATGTTCTCTACCTGTATGAATGTAATGGTCTCTGTACCCAGAAGACCAATGCAACACTAACAAAACACTGGATAATTCTTTGGATAATGTGGCTGTTCCGTTCCTTTGATCAGTTGATGCTTTGGATATGAGCAGGTAAAGGCTCGTGTTCTCACAGTGCTTACTCAAGCTACCTCAGAAAATGACGGACAGAAACTGGGGCTGCTCAGTCCATTCTGCTGCCCCTGCTAGGAGAGCACTGATGTTGGCCCATCCGCTTTCCAACTGGCAGAGCAGGGCAAGAAACTTTTTTTCCTCTAACAAAAACTGTCAATAACTTTAAAAGTACACTGGCATTTCCTACAGAAGCATGTGGTTACCTGTTGCACTTGGCACAGTTGGGTTAGTCTGGTGTTTAGTCTTCCTCTTTTTCAGCTGTTTAATGTCTTCTAGCATCACTACTAATTTTAACTGCCATATGCCAGTGTGCTCTGAAGACTAATGAAGAGGAGAAAAAACAACAACCCTGCAATATAATGTGTTATGTGTCGCCTATGAGCAATAATACATAGGAAAAACAAAGAGGAAGTTTGGATCTCCCTCATCCTCAGCTGTTGGCGTGTTGTGCAGTGTGGCTCCTCTCTCAAAAGCCAGGACTCAGGCCCAAGGTGCAAACAAACCCCGGGTCCTGAGGCGGATGGCAGCTTACACTGGGCGTGCCACTGCCTGTTGTTGAGGGAGTTGTGTAACCACTCGTATCTGAGTTCCTATTGCACTTGTGCTGCAACGTAATTAGTGGGGAAGGGGGTTTTCAAAGAATGACATGTTGTAGTAATATCTCACTAATCTACTTTCTAAAATAAAATATATGCATCTTGTCTTTCACTGAAGAAAAAATGTGGTTCTATACAAATATGTTCTGCAGAGCTGAATGCCGACACTCCATCGTTTTGAGGTAGGATTCAGCACTGTGGTTATTCCTACAGAAGATTTTGATCGTGAGTGATCCGACGCCGAAAATAACACAACTTTGAGCTGCACTTGAGTTGAAGATCCGTGTCTGTGTTCCACACGCAGCTCCCTCGAAGGCAGGACGCGGGAGAGCGCAGAGATATCGCTGAGGAAAGAGCCTGTAACGACAGAGGTGCCCTCTTTCGGCAACGTGGAGTACTGTTTCGTGCTCTCATAGCATAAGGATACCAACTTCGGGTTCCTGTAGCAGCCCCGAGGTGCTGCAGCACTGCACGACGCCCGCTGGAGCACTCACACCTGCGGGCTCCCCACAGCTGCCCGCGCCCTCAGCCAGGCGGCGGCGGGGCGGGGAGGCCGCCCCCCTGCGGGCCGGAGGCCGCGGGGCAGCGACAGGTGCCGGCCCGGCGCGGGTGGGCGTAGGCTGAAGGGAGCTTCCCTCAGAGGCGCCTCGTGGAGCGCCAGGACCGAGGCGGCGGGGCGATCGCGGTGCCTCTGCCCCCCCCGGCAGGCATCGGCGGGCGGGCAGGAGGCGCTTGGCGGTGTCCCTGCGCCCCTCTCCGACGCGCTCGGGGCGGGGGAACGAAGGGGATATGAAACTCGCCGCGGCCCATACGGCGCTGAGGGTCTGCGAGGTGCGGGCGGCGCCGCGATGCCCGGCGGCGGGAGGGCCCCGACGTAGCGGCGCGGTGCCGCGGGGCGGAGGATGGCGTGCGGGAGCGGCGGCTGCTGCTGCTCGGGCGCGGGGCGACTGAACGCGGACAACGCGCGGTTCCTGCTGCTGGCGGTGCTGATCGCGCTGTACATGCTGTGCGGCGCCGCCGTCTTCTCGGCCATCGAGCTGCCCGGCGAGCGGCGGGCCAAGCAGCGCTGGGAGGAGCGGCTGCAGAACTTCACCCGCCGCCACAACCTCAGCCGCGCCGAGCTCCGCGACTTCCTCCGCGAGTACGAGGAGGCGAGCGTGGCTGGCATCCGCGTCGATGACATCCGGCCCCGCTGGGACTTCACCGGCGCTTTCTACTTCGTGGGCACCGTCGTTTCCACGATCGGTGAGTGCCGGAACGCGGCGGAGCCGGTGCGCGGCCTCTCCCCGCCGCGTGGGGGTCTGGGTCGGACGGGGCGGGCGGCGGCCTCTCGGAGCGCAGCGCCGGGCTCGTGTCAGGCAACAGGTGCGTGTGCCGCGCGCTCCACTGCGAGCGGTCCGAGCGGGGTCGAGGCGAGGAGCCCCGGGGGGCGGCAGCGCGACTCCGGGAGCTGCGGGGGGAACGCGAAGATGTGGAAGAGGGAAGCGCGGTGGTGGAAGGGGCAGGCAACAAGCGCTGACTGCAGCACCCGGGGGCTGTCGGCAGAGGGGCTGCGTGCGGACAGCGGTCTGCGCGGTTACCGTCGCGGTAAGTGGGGCCGCTGCCTCTTGTTAATAGTATTTCCAGTTCTGATCGGTTTCCCTCCACATGAGAAGCGCTCTGAGGAATGGCAGCAATTCTTCCAGCAGTCTCTGTTACCGCGTGCTCCCTGGTGGCAGGTGGGACGCCTCACCCTGCGTAGCGTGGGCAAGCGTTGGCCTGGCCGGGTGTTACCACTGGGTGCTGCCCCGTGGTTCTGCTCAGCCTTCCCCAGCACCAGGTTCCTTACAACTGGAGATAATTTGGTGGTGAATGATGTAGTCGGGCTGGCTTTGTGTTACCTCAAGGCATCAGTTGTGGGTGCTCTGAGTCCTTACACCTTCAGTCTGGATGACTTCAGAAGTGTTCTTACGTGTTCCACTGAGCTACTGCTTTAAAATGACTTATAGCGTTGTTCAGTTAGTACTTGAGAACTGTGTTTGTCTGCCATTGAGACATCTCCCATAAGGTTTGTTTGGTGTATGACTGAAGTACAGTGGTGATCCTAACCTTTGCTATTGCAGTAGAATCACAGGGAACAGAGCTGGGACCACATCTCCCCCTGCTCCACCTCCGTTCCTAGGGGAGGCATCCGCTGCAGTTACTCTTCTCACAGGTGTTTGAACAAGCTGGTGTTTTAGAACTTGCAATGTTGGAGATCCCACAAGGAATCAAGCTCAGTGCATCGCCACCCTCACAAGAAAAACACTTTTTCCCAATATGTACCTTACTGAAACTTAGTGATTTCCCATGTTTTTCTCTTGTTTTCTTTAAACACACAGGATGGCTTTTTTTTTTTGTGCACAAAGTTGTAGCAATGTGTCCCTTCTGTCTTTTCCCAATCCAGAGAACCACAGTATTGTAAAACCACTTTGCAGTGATGCAGTTAATCCTCACCTGTAATACTTGGTGCCAGTTGTTCTGAGTGCTAATATTTATTTTTTCTTGTATACAGAGATTGTTAAGGGGAGCAGAGTCTCTGTGGTCTCATTAGCTGTAATTACTTTAAGGACAAGCGCCACTTAGCCACTCACACTTCCTAGTAATTCCTCTGATTTGCTGATTCCCATTGCCTACAATTTAGCACTGTGTTTCTGCAGATGGTACCATGGAGAACCATTTTCCTTCAGATCGTATGTAGTCAGTACTCTGAAGGTTTACATACTGTGTCTTCTTTTGGCCTGGCTTTGCTCTCAGTCTCATCAGTGGTGTTGTTTTCCCAGTTTTATCAGTTTCATCATTCTTAATCCTGTCAGTGCTATCAATCTTATGCATTTTCAGTCTTATCATTGGCATCACTCTTCCTTAACCTTCTTAGAAGTGCGGCTGTTCTGTGAGGCTGGCTGTGTTCCAGCACTTAGCCTCTCCAGGTGCTTACAGGACAACGGTGATTTTGTCACTTCCCCAAGGCTGCACCACACAGGAGCTTTCTCCTGTGTGTTCTGCAAGCACACATTTATTTTTCTTAACTGTGTTGTGGCTGGTCCTAATGCTAGGCTGTGTTTTACACATCTCTGATCAACAGTGTGGCTCTCTTCTTTGCCCCTTCTGAATGGCCACATCTTCTTTCATGCCCCATTAACAGTGCCTCAAAATCGATGCACGAGTCCCTCTGGGACCTTGGTAGGCTGAGGGAACCGGGAGGATTCTTTCTTGTGTTTCTCAGTCTGTTCTTCTGGTGGCTACAGCCATTTCCATTTCTACAGCTAAGTAACATTTAGCTTTCAGCTAAAAACACTTTTTCAGGAATCAGTGCTGTTGTAGTACATTCCTTTTATCTTCCAGTGTTTTTACTATTTACTGGTATCGAAGATTTTGATTTAGCAAGTAAATTGTTGCAAAAGCAGCCATCTTTTATTTCTTCTATAAATTCTATATTATTTTTTTCTCATCCACCTGGTGAAAATTATTTTGCTACTGTACTGTAAATGTATTTTTTCTGCAGTAAGGAAAATCCAACCACTTTGTTATACTGCTAAAGCACCACTGAGGCATTACCTATAGCATCAACTGCTTACTTGTACTTGAACTGGAAAGATTTATCATTGTGGGGTTTTGTCTCCGAGAGGAAAGAGAAGAGGTTTGTAATATCCAAGAGGAGGATACTGTCTTTTAATGAAGTCTCACATAAAATATTTCTCACCCAGGTAGCAGCTTTAGTTATCAGTGCATTGAGTCAGGAGTTTGAAACTAAATATAACTGACCTATATTCATTTGTTGAGAAAATATGAAACTAAACAGAGCTATACTAATAAAAATAATTAGTTTGTTTCAGTTTAGTAATTTAAAGCTTGTTCTATAAAAGGCTTTACTCAACCTGTAACTCCTCACTTTGATGTGTCTTTTGCTTAGTGTGATCCCGCATTAAGCACTCAGGTTATCCATATAGTGGAAAGATTAGAAGAAGGCAGCCACTGGCACCTGCCCAACTGGGAGACAACCTGTGCTAGGCAGATCCTGAAAAAGATAGAGGCAAAGCCTCTCCATCAATGAAGGCAGCTACCTGTTGAGAGGAGCCCACATGTGTAGAGTAAATGAATCATAAAATATCCTGAATTGGAAGGGACCTACAAGAATCATTGAGTCCAATGCCTGGCTCCACACAAGGCCATGTATGTCGCAGACTCTTCCATAAACCCACTTTGTTTTCCAGGTTAGATGTGTTCCACTTCCCGCATAATAAGACCAAGTTGGATGGGGCCCTGGGCATCCTCATCTAGTGGACCGCAGCCCTCCCCATAGCAGGGAAATTGGAACTGGATGATCCTTAAGGTCCCTTCCAGCCTAAGCCATCCTATGGTTCTGTGGTAATGTACTGCCCCTTTTGCTTAGAAACCAGTAGATAGTAATGTCTGAGAGATCAAAGAGATTTCTTTCTTAGCAAGGTCTTGAAGCAACATCTCTGTGTCTCAGCAGAAAGCCCTCACCACTGATCTGGGCAATAATTTTAAGCAGAGACTCTCAGTGTTCTCTGACGAAATTGTTTCGTGTTGGATAGACTAAAGAAAATCTTCCATAAACTCAAAAGTAAAACAAAATCCGAGTCTTGGTTTGCACTTCAGTGAATGCCACTTTTACACTGAAGGGTACGGCAGTTGGTAGGCTCCACGTGCTTGGACTGTAAGATCCCAGCCATCAACAGGCGCTCAGTTATCTTAGGACCTCTGTGGTAACTTGAGACATAGCGGCTCCAGGAGGCAGGGAGGTGCTTGAATATTGGATCGCTGCTTGTCATTCATGGTAGACACCTTGACATCCTCAATTCCACCTGAAGTAGGTGGATGCTGCTACCCCTGAGTGATACAGAGGGCTGGCATCATGGGGTACTTGCAGACATCCTCCTCTGCTTTTTGAAACACTAAAAACCAAACAAACAAAAAAAAGAAGTTATTGACTTCAGTTGCATCAAGTGAAAAACTTATCATTAATGCTTCCCTATCTCATGTACATCTGTGTTTCTGCAAATAATAAAATCGAAAGGAATTTGTTTCCTTTTCTAAGAAAGAACCCTGTCTCCATCTCAGCCAGTATCATGGTATTGATAAAAAGCTGTTTATTTTAACTCTAAAAGACTTAGCGTATATCTCGTAGTAGAGAGATAGCCTAAAGAAAGTAACTGATCAAACTGATGTATGATATGGTGTATGTGTGCTGTTTGACCACCCTCACAGCAAAAGAGGGTATTTAGTTTGTGCCCATTGCTTCTTGCGTTTTCTGAGTGAGCTGCTTGTGAACAGTGAGGCGAAGGAGGAAGTTATGTTATTTTCACGAACAGAGTTGCATTTTCTGGAAAAACTGATAAAATTAGAATCCTTCCTCTCTGCAAGAAGCCGCAGCATGTTGTTCTGGAGGCGTACAGTCTTGGTGCAGGGTAAGTTGAGATTTGTCCCCTGCTGCATTACTTGTGGCCCAGGAGGTGAGATTTGCTTGTGGGAAACACCTACTACTGAGGGATGTAACAGCCAAAAATAAAAAGAAGGAGAAGGAATAATGCCTAGCAAAACACCAGGGTCGTGCAAACTAGAGAGCTACGGCCTGCAGCCTTCAGGTTACCCCCTCTGTACCATCTGCATGGTGAGCCAAAGGGCGGCAGCTGCCTCGTGTGCTCCACTGGTGGCCAAGGGCCTGGTGACACAGAGACCAGGGACGTGCCGTTACCAAGTGAGCCCGATCTGCATGCCTAAACTACTTGAACTTGTGCAATGCACAATTGTTCTTCCAGATAACATTTTCCTTCTTTCAATACTGTTTATGCTGCAAATAGTTCTAATAGTCCAAAACACTGACCTGCTTTAGCCAGTGAGCTGTAACTGAGACAGAGTAATCCCAGGTAGGAGAATGAGATAAGCTCACAGGAGTTGTGTTTTCCTTTCCATAGATTCATTCATGTTTTGGATTTTTCTTATGGTGGATTCTGGAGTTTTCTTCTTGCTGAGTCAGCACTTCAACAAGGTTGTGCCTGTGCAGCATGTCCTACTGTTCAGAAACAAGCAATAGAAGTCAGTGCTTTTAGTCATGCTTGTATTTGTGCCCCTCATTCATTAGTATAAGTAAATGTCATCTCTTTGCTTCATTTTGTCCTGTGGCTCCCATCTCTGAATGTTAGTTGCCTAATCATGAACTTCAGATTCAGACCTGACCCTGAACCCTGACCTGAATAAAAGCCCTTGCACATTACCTTTTAAAGAGATCCCTCTTTTTCCTTAAAAATGGGGGCACACAGCTTTTGTATAAAAGTGTGTATATAAAGTTCTGCCCTGAGAGGAGAAGTTTGGGTTTCAGTTCCCTGCTTTGTTCCCTCTCCTATTCTGACTATACTTGCTGAGGACACGGCCTGCATACCTGTTCACCTGCATTTGGTGGAGGGTGATGTGCACATAACTTTCAGTTTCATGGCTCCTTTACTGACTCCAAGATGTGTTTCACCAGGATTGCTCCCAGTGATGGAGACTCCTCTGAGTATCTCCTTGTCAGATGGGGGCTGTTCCAGGCATTCTTCTGAGGTGCTGAACTTCTCCCAGGTATGACAGAACAGGAGCCTGCAGAGACCAGATTGTGCTCCTGGAGCCACTGAGGAGCCACTGAGCTTCTGAATCTTTTCGTGTGTAAAGTGCTTTATGTCATCTTGCCATACTCATCAGCAAAAGTCCTAAAGATTGCACTGGGCTGCTCAGGTTTTTCTTCAGCTTTATATATATACATATTTATTTATTTATTTATTTATGTATATGTGTATATATATACACACAACATTTATTTTCCAACAAGAACCAGTGGTTCTCCTATCTCTCTTCGTTGTTGAGCTTCCTGAAGGATGGAAATACCCCAAATGTCAGAACAGGTCATGACCCACTCACTCTCCCTTTGAATCCACTGCATCCTGCAGCCTCTGACTTGATGATCATAGTTCCACTTGTATGCTGGAAATGTGGAATGCCGTATCTGATGTCTTTTCCCTTTTGGCATACTTTAAAAATGATTAGCTTCCAAGATGACAAAGGTTGGTAGGTATTCCAGGATCTCACACTTTCAGTGCAGAAACTGAATTCTGATAAGCAGAAATAGCGTACAAGAAAGGACTTCATAAAAACATTATTGCGATAATTAATGGATCAATAACTGTATGGTTAATTTAAAATGAAAAGCATGTCTGGTGAAGTAATATTCAGCAAGGAGATTAAATTTAGAAGGGAGGATTCTTCATACTTATGAAAGAAACAAGGTGAAAAAAAATGTTCCACTGATTGCTTTGGAGGTTGGTTTTTTTTTCCAGAAGATATTGAAACACTTCTGCTGGCCTGCATTGTGTAAATAGAGCGGGGCTGCTTCCCTTTCTCTTTTTCCAAGTAATGTAGTAGTTGCATTAAGAGTGCCAAGAGGATTTTAATTAAAGATTGAAATACTTTCTTATTACGTGTCTTTAAAATGGAGCTACAAAAGAAAGAGGAACAACAAGGATTGCTCAGTGCCAACAAGAGGAAGCAGGAAGCAACCAGAAAAGATGAAATTAGAAGCAGCAAAAAATAAGGAGGTTTATTTGACATGCAGGCAACTGGTAGAGTTTAAAAAAAAAAAAAAAAAAAAAAAAAAAAAAAAAAGGGAAGAATCTTTCCTCTTGTACTGATACTTTAACAGGAAGGTGTTTTTCTTAGTGCTGCGAAAAAGGCTTGTGTTAGTTATAAGACATCTTTAAAACTTGAATTCAGGTAGTACTAATCTGATAGCCCTGAGAGCCTAAAAGATATGCTTTTAGAGAACAACTATGGGACCAATTCCCTTCCTTTGAGCTTGAGGGGACAGTTCAGGAAAGGCATCTTTGGAGTAAAAGGCTCTTCACATTCTGTATCTTTTATCTCTCTCTCCCTGTGTTCTGTTTGCCAAGGAAGATGTTCAGGGTGATGCTTCGGGGAAGTTGCTGGTAAATTGAGACAGACCTGTTGGAGCGCATCCAGTCAAGGGCCACAAGAATGATCTGTGGAATGGAACACCTCTCCTATGAGGACAGGCTGAGAGAGCTGGGGCTGTTCAGCCTGGAGAAGAGAAAGCTGTGAGATGACCTGATAGTGGCCTTTCAGTACCTAAAGGGGAGCTACAGGAAAAAAGGGTTTAGACTCTTTAGTCTTTGGTAACAGAACTAGGGGAAATGGCTTCAAGCTTAAAGAAGGCAGATTTAGGTTGGATATAAGGAAAAAGTCTTTTACAGCGAGGGTGGTGAGGCACTGGACCAGGTTGCCCAGAGGTGTGGTGGATGCCCAGTCCCTGGAGACTTTTATGGTGAGGCTGGATCAGGCTCTGAGCAACCCGATTTAGCTGTGGATGTCCCTGTACATTGCAGGGGAGTTGGACTAGATGGCCTTTAAAGGTCCCTTCCAACTCTAAGGGTTCTGTGATTCTGTTTGTTTCAGAGGCTACCAAGTGATCATTAATTCACTTAGCTTCTTATTGCCACCAGCCTAGGATTGGATCTCTCAGTAAAACCAGAACATTCTCCACGTTTGAAGGATTATTTGCCCAAGTAAGTGATTGGTTCACTGTAATAGTTACTGATTAATGTATAACAGACCTGTATAAAGAAAAGATGTAAAACAAAAATGTAGAAAGAAGAATGATGGTTGTGATGAAAGAATTGCCACCGGCATACATGCAGATCAGAGTAGAACTTTTCACATCAAGCAAACCGTGCAGTGGGAAAGAAGTTTGAAATGAAGTCATAGAAATCATGTTTTGTGCCACTTACAAACAAGATCTAAAAGTGCACAGGCATGGTAGCCTAGCACATTCTATTTTGGACACAAGCTTAAACAACACAGGAGTGAGCCACAACGTTAAGGGAAAGGCCAAGTAAGTTCTCCTGAGTACGTTTTATTACTTCTCATCAGAGTCTCCAAGTGATATCCAAGTCATCCAACTTTACAGAGGATATCCAAACTAGATCAGACGAATTAATGTGTCCTAATCCGTCTGTTTCTCCTCCCAGAAAAAAACAGATGAGATTCCAAGTGCAAAAGTTCATAATTATACTGGTGGTGCTGAAAATCAGATGACCAAATCCCACCATAGCAGTGTAAAGATGGGCACCTGGAAAGCAACAGAATCGATACAACACTGACTGCAGCTTTTCTGCCACAGGTTCTCCCCCTTAAATAGGTACTTAAAAGCATTCTGAAATCTGCAGAGGAAATAATTTTATGAATTATGCTCTCCCAAGAAGATCAAGATGAGACTTTTTTGTCCAGGGCATAGGACTTGATCCCAGTAGGGAGTTTACCTAGTCACAAGTTTATGTGCTGGGAGATGAGCACAAATTCTCCTACAAGTTTTTCAAACATAAAAGCAACTTAAGAGGAAACTGTCTAGATTTGACTCTAACGTAGCTGCAGTGAAAATGTAGAAGACAGCTTCTGTAACCACAAAGTGGCAAAGTTCATTCATCTGTAGAGGAGAAGGAAGAAGAAGAGAAAACCAAGGGACTTCAAGTGCAAAAGTTTTATTAAACTCAGAGATTTGCAGCGTGCAATCTCAAAGCAACCAAAAGTAAAGAAAAATGAAGGCAGGCTAGGAATTTCTCAGACGGAAGATTCTAATGATGCTGCCTCAAGTGTAGAAAGAGGATGGGAACTGCAGTAAAAGACCAACATGTCTAAGTTTTCTATTAGGTGTAGATTTGAGTAATATAGGAAAGAAGCATACAGGAAATGGTCCTGTGATCATGATGAAGTGGGAGCAGTTGGAAATTCTACTCTATGAACAATTTTCACTGGATCACTGTCAGAATAGAAGAATGTATCTAATGGGGCTCTGCAGGGGCTTGCTGCGTGTCTGCAGTCCTGAACTGCTGCTGGGGAAAAAAAAAAAAAAAAAAAGAAGAAAAAAAAATCACACTAAAATGTATGAAGAAGCTTTCAGTTAATGTTTTCACTATATTCTGTTCTGGAAAGCATTATCCAGAACAGTTTTCATGTTTGGGCTGCTGCGCTTCTAGAAGGAAGTAATTGGTATGACCAGACATCTTGAAGACAGAAGTTATACCAGGATTGGGAGAAATCAGGAATTTCAATAGCTGAGAGAAGGGAGTTTTTGAACAACAAAAAGTATAATATGTGAAAATCCTGTGCAAGAAGGATTTAATACTAAGTGCACAGAAGTTAGGATGTAAGTTAGTGGGGCTTAAACTACAACAAAGATGGTTCAGGTTACACATAAAAAAAAAACTTCCTAGCACAAGTGCAGTGAGAGTCAGTTGTGGAGCCTCCCTAGTGAGAATCCATCACTGCAGTCCTTTAAGAGCAGGTTAACCAGACATCCCCACGAATGGCACTGGAAACTTTAATTCCGTCACTGGAAACTTTAATTCCGTCACTGGGCAGTGAATGGACAGGATGACCTTTTAATGCCACTCCAGAGATTCTGTGATAGTATCTATTCATGCTCCCTGTTAGCCTCTGAAAATAAAGGCTATGCATTCAGCCCACTGCATTTAGAACTTTGTTCTTCATCAGTCTTCCCTTGTATTTTTAGGATGCAGATAAAAAGCATTTTGTGGCAAATTTACAGTGAACATACAGATTTAAAAATAAATATTAAACCTTCAGGAAATCAAAGTAAGTTTTTAATACTGGAATGAAACAGGCTTCGGTATGTGCAATTATGTTACCCTACTTAGTATACTTCTCAAATTAAATAAACTTTACAGCAACCTAAAATAGAAGTGATCATGCACTGAGAAGCTCTAAATTAAAGCAGTGAAGTCAGATACAACAATATCTTTACTGCTGCTAGAATGAAAAATAAAAGATGAGATGGAAAACGATTCATTAAAAGCACAGCATAATATATATGAATGTTTACAGTAATGTAGACATTTACACACATACTTGTGTGACTGAGAGACAAAGAGCAGGAGGAAAGTGCTATTGTTCTTATTCAATAGGTGAAGAGTTAGGGCAGCTAAATTACTTTTAAACTGAGTAAAGGGAGGAAGAGCAGGTGTGCATACTCAGACCCAGCCTTCACATGGGGGTGGGACGTGGCTGGGGCTGCTGTTGGATTTTTGTGTTTTTAGGATTGTTTTTGTATATATATTAAACAGGAAAAAACATTTGGGAAAGCTAGAACTATAGCCACCTTAAACAATGCAAAATGTCGGGGCAGTTGTGCAAAGTATGGCTTGCTGCTGGCTTGTGTGGGTTTGTAACTGTGTATCAGATGCCACAAGTATTAAATATCTGTGGTTTGCTTCTGAATTCTTCTGACAATATTCTTCTTACCAGGAGCCTAACAAGCAAACTCCCTGAAGTGGTCACTCAGTAACACTGTGGAGCATAAACTGTCTGCAAAGGATTTAAATCTGCTGAACAGTGTTTCCTAAATACCAAAGCTACAGCTCAGGGAAACGGGGGTTCTGACATGGAAGAGCTTCTCTGAACTGCTCCAAGCAGTATCTGTTGTGAGTACCGACTGCTGTGCAGCGGGAGGTTCTCTGAAGGATATCCATTTCCTCTTTCAGAAACTCACCTCCAGGTGTCCACACAGACCAAACTTGGTAGCGCTGCCGGTGTGCACAGAAGGTCACCTTGTGCAAAGATCTCCCTCCTTTCCCGGGGTATTTGTGGTGGTTCTCCCTGAACTCACTGTACAATAAATCCTTTTGTCCTTCGTAATGCGGTCATGATGAGATACCTAATAAGATGAAAATCCACACCTTCCCGTGTTACCTGGTCTGCTCATTTGACCGAGAAGCAATGCTTCAATGAAAGGCCTGAGGCTTTGTGCTAAACGCTTTCCAGTGTAGTGGTGATCCCTGATTAAACGGCTCAGTGTATGATGACCTGAGGAACAGATATCAAAACTAACTCTCCATAGTACTTCTAAGGCATCTCTACATTTCTAAGCCAGAAGTTTCCTGGGGAGCATGTAGCAGGCTGAGCTGGATTGGTTCTGTGTGTTGGAGCACACAGCAAATTCGGAGTTCTCTGAATGGAGTGCTGGCACATGCCATAATGAGATTTCTTATTTCCTGGAGGGAAAATGACTTTTTTAATGAAAAGTAACAGCCTAATCAGAGCCGAGAACGTTAGACGTGCTATGAAGTGGGATAAGTTGAATGGAGAAGAGAACAGTAACCCAAACAAACTACTTACTGGTTATGGGAGTGGTCTTTCTTTGTGCAGTGGATGAGTGCTAGGAGTAAGGCAAGTCAAAGTGTAGCAAACACTGGGGGAGTTGTTTTGTTTTTTGGTTGTTTGTTTTTTTTTTTTAAAGAAAAAAAAAGGAGAGGAAAAATACTGTCTTAAAGTGATTAAAAACTAGTCAGGTGAGATAATTATTTACTTAATAATATGAAGTAGTTATTTTGACTTGGATTGGACCACCTACATGAAGAAGCATATAGAAATCTTGCTGTAGCAAATTTGTAATTCAATCATTACTGCTTGGGAGAAGGGTTGGAACTCAAAGCCCAATACAAGCTTTAGAATGGTTTAGTCCAGATATAAAATACTGAAAATAAAGGCTTTGATGGCTGCTTATCATTACTTGTAGGAATAGTTCTGCTTACTTCAGTTGAATTATTTCCACTGTTAAGGTGAGGTATTTGTTCAGATTGTTGCCATATAGTAGTCCTCAGTTATTATGGTTAAGCCTTTTTAGAGCAGTATGAAATATTTCAAAACAAAATTGTTTCAATATCAAAATTGAAAAAAAAATTGATTGAATCCTTGAACAGTATTCTTTGAAATATTACTATATAACAGATTGCAAGGAAAAATGTTTAGGATTATAAGGCTGGGACTTTTATGGCATTCATGTGACTTAAGTGCCATTCCTGATGGAGGACTACAGATTGTGGAAGCATTTCAGTTTTCCAGACTTGTGAAAAGTCAATATATCAGAAGATGGTAAATTGGTGTTGATTGCAAATAATAGCTTAGGCTTCTTTCAACCTCAAATCAATTTTGAGTTTGAGATGGGTTTTTTTTTGGACAATGGGAATGTTAATAAGGCTGTAAATGTGTTTCTGTCCACACAGGAAAAGTGGTGAGCATTTAATAGAAATCTGTTCTGTTGAAAATCCAATAGTCTTTGGTCATTAGGGAAATGGAGAAATGGGAAGCACTTATTGCTTCAGTTTAGAAATGGAACAGTGTAAAAAGAAAAAAAAAAAAGAAAAAGAAAAAAAAGTAGCAAAAGGTGATAAAACATTGAATTTGTATGTACCAAAGAAGTAAACTAAAAATAAGTTTTCTAATTTAAGCAAGTATTTGCATTCCTTTTCCACTTGTGTTTGCAGTTGTCAGAACTTCACAGCAACAGCTGCCTGGCCTTCTTGCTAAAACAGGCTGCTCCTTGTGAGCATCCTCACTCTCTTACTGGTGGCAGCAGCATAGGTGCAGCCTGTGCACAGCTGAGCATTGCTACTTGCCACGAGAGTGAATTCTGTGCTCTTCAGCACTGGCTTGTAGTCAAGCTGAAAAATTAAAGCTGGTTGAAGCAAAAGGGTTCTGTTCCTTAAGTTACTTTGAAAAGAACAAAATGCTAAGGTCCAGTTAGAAGCAGAAACAGATTCTTTTCTAAAGTTATAAGAAAATATGAATGGGGCAGCATTTGTTGTTAGGGCAAAATCTTCTCTTTCAGTTCAACTTTTCTGTATTGCAGATTTTAATTTCTTCTTTTGTTAATCACTCCACATTGCATCTCTTTTCCATTCTCTATGTGCTTTGCAGTGGCATTGTGCTGCTGTTTGTTGTCAGAAAAATTATACTCTCTAATGGGCAGTTTCTCTCTTTTTGTAAGTAGGAGTTAATTTTGTTACACAGACTGCCCTTCCTCCTTTCATCTTTTATGTATAATGCTTTAAATAGGAAGTTCCATCTGCCCAAAGACCTGGAGTCTGCACTGCCCGTCTGCAGCTGCAGTACTCCTCATTCACAGAGTAGGCAGTGGCAAGCTCCATTTGGAGTGTAATGAGGAATTTCTTAAGGCTGTCCTAAGTGCTGCAGTGAGCAGTGCTCCCTTCCTACCTGTGAAGTGCTGTTTCACCATCAATTTAAGCATTGCAGTGCTGGTAACAACACCACCTTCCAGATGAGCTGGACACCAAAATCTTGTATCATTAGAACTGCCTTGGTACCCTCTGTAGGATTTCAGCCTTGCCTGTACTTTTTAATCACTTTCAGAACAGGTACACAAAGGAATTCTCCACACTTGTGCAGTTATTCTGGCTGTGCTCTGTTCCCTTCCGGTTTCAGTGCTTGTGGAATCCAAAGGAGCAGAGGAATTGGAGGTACTGTGAAACATCCTTGCACAACTAGACACTAAATACTTTGTAATTTAAGCAGCAGAAGCTGGGTTACTGTTTTGCAGGGGGAAATGTTCCTGTTAGCAATGTGTTTTTCTCTACCACTTGCTCAGAAAGAATTATCCCCTTCTTAGTGAACAGACTCAGGGTGCTGGAGAAACCAGATTAACAGATGAGATTTTACTGCAGAAACTTTGGAACTGTTTTCCTGATATGTTTAGAGTTGAGTGTGTAGATAACAAGGTGGGAGAGTCAGCAATCCATTTAAAAGCTGTGTTCTACAGCACACTTCTATGCAGGCTGTAAAGTGTCTACTCAAATCAAGGAGAAAATACTGGTTTTTGAAATAGCATTTTATTTAGTCTACAATTCTGTGTTGTATCTTGGAGAAGCTGTTACACTGTAGGGCAGATGATTTTAAGATACATTTTTTATCTTACCAGTGTTTAAGGAATCAAATTCGATGTTATACACGAGCTGTCTGCAGAGGCTTCTGACTGTAGAGAAAACATTGTCATGACTCAAAATAAACAGAAAACAGATCTGCTGCATTCGTTAGGTGATTTTGCAGTCGTGTTTCAGAGCAGACTTGCACTTTCAAAAATCAAATTTTGCTCCCATTAAATAAAAAAACATTAAATACTGTTCAAGTGCTGGTTTATGTATTTGCTCTTCCTAAAGTTCTTTCCCATTAATTCAAGGGGTCATTAACTTAAATGACCACATTAGAAAAGAAGATGGAAATCTATTTTAATCTTCTAGCAGTCCTCAAGGGAAGAGTTGCAGTCAGCTGGGTCTCACTACCCTCTTTAATGCAGGCAGGTGCATGGGGAGCAAGCAGGCCACAGCAGGGAAAGGGCTACTGGGAGAAGTGGTTGTGGCAATTGCAGAGAAAGAAGCTCACCTGAGAGCTGTGGGGCAGCAGGTGAGGACATCAGGCTCAGAGCCACCAGCTGAGCTTCAGCAATGGTAAAGCTCCAACCCCCTTGCTCAAACTCAAACTCTGCTGATCTAGCTGCCTTTTAGTGGTTCTGAGTATTGTCTTGCCAGATGCTTCATCCCTCATTTGCAGATATTCCAGGTGTTTTGAAGTCTGGCTAAAAAGCGTGTTTAAGCCTTTTCAACAGTGAAGCTGTGCTCCAAAATCCTGCACATTCCTGAACTGTCTGCAATAATGAGTCCTAAGATAAATTTTGCTCCTTTACTTGACAATGTGTCACCCTAGTGCTTGTCCTACAACTTTCCATTTCTTCATTAAGGATTTAGAGTTTGAGGTTTTGCTGATAATTGGCATATCTTTGGTACCTGAAGAGGAAAGACCTTTGACATAACGAAAGGATCTGTTCCTTAATGGTGTGTGTCCATTTATTTCACACATGGAATGCCCATTGTTCTTCTCAGCATTTCAGCGAGAAGTGTTTTAGTCATTTAGAGGATCTGTAGAAATATAGTCTCTTGGAGTAGGTACAGCTAGTATTTTCTTTTACCTGGGGCAAAGGCTAAAAATTTGCTTAATCTCATCCTAATCAGGAGCACAGAAGTTAAAATTTCTTGTATATATGGACAGGAATTGGACCTTCCAAATGGCCGTTTGAAGAATTGCCTGAGCAAGGAGCTGACATGATCCAGGAACTTAAAGGGAGCAAAAATGATCCCTCTATAGCTTTCCTATTCTTCAGCCGCTGCCTGGCAGCCCTGCTCACGTGCTTTACCAGTGCTGTCCCAGCGTGCCGGGGACCTTCCCAAGTAGGTACAAAATGAGGCAGATATCTGTGCAGTCCTTAATGCAGGAACAGAGATCTCACAGCTAAGTCTGCTCCAAGTGCTCCTGGCAGGACCTGCCTCAGTGGTAGAAGGTTCTCCTCCAGAGTAAGGAGATCAGAGCCTGCAAGGCTGCAGCGTAAGCAGTGTGCTGAGGAGAGAGCAGAACAGGTGCATCATGTGTCACTGACTCTGCGCCCTTTGTGACATTCTCTCTCTGAGCAATAAAGCTGCTCTTATGCAGTGGGGTCCTGGGGCTGATGGAGCTGTCAGTCACCCTGCCCAAGCTGCTCCGCAGCGTGCCCTGAAATGCAGCATGCTCAGACAGTCTGGGCTGTGCTGGGCCCCTCTGTCTGTCCTGGGCTGAATCAAGTGCTGGCTGGGATAAATAACTAAAATAGCCTTTCTGATCTATGTTTTTTGGTTGTTGATGTTTTTCTTAGAGCAATGCGTTATAACAGCACCACTTTCAATTGCAAACAGATCACTTTTTCCATGACAGAACATGTTGCACAAGAAGTAATAGGGAGTAGCCCAAGTCTAGCATGAAAATGAACAACGCAGAAGCGTACAAAAATATCAGCTCAATTTCTGATGTGTTTATTTGCCTGTAGAGCTGTGAGATACAACAAGCTACTACCTAGGGCTGCCTCCCTATCTGATAAAAGGGGGAGCGCTGGCACGCATTTGCAGTCCTGACAAAATCATGTCAGCTCCTGACATAATGAGTAATAAACAATAAAAAAAGTGTGAAACAAATTTAAGTATTAGTTTGAGGTATCTTAGAGTTGACAGAGAATCAACAGTAGATCAGCATAGAGAAAAATCAAAGCAAGAAGGCTGGGTAAGAATAAGAGCCATTTTGAGACCCCTCTGAGCACTTGCGTGACCCTGGCTCCCAGTGCTGGCCGGGGTGCTTGGTGCAGCTGCGGGCAGCTGGGGGCTGTGGTGCTCAGGGGCTGCCTTGTGCCTTCCAGTGGAATGAGAAAGATTGAGTGACTGAGATGTAAGCTGAAGTAGCTGTAGAAGAAAGGAATGGATGTGAATGGCTGTGAAATTCCAGGAAAGCAGTAAGTATCCTCAGCAGGAGAGTAGCATCTGATTGGGCTGAAACATTAAAATGGCATCTTAATCATTTCATCTTTAAAGAAGTCTCAGTACCAAATGCAGTCCCTTTTTCTCCCTGTTTCATTTTGGCCGTTATCCTACCTGTTGACTGGAACCATGTCCAAACTGTGTAACTGGAGAGACTGAAACCCCATACCTTGGTTGAACCCTCTGATTTTTTTAGAGAGAGGATTCTCTCAGCAAAGCAGTATGAAGAAAACTTTCTCTAATACTCACTGCTCTGAGATCACTTGCAGGCAGGGACATGGGATCTGTCCTACCACCCACTAGTGCACCTCTATCAGAACACTGTGTCTTCTGTAGCAGAGGAAAGGACCGTTTTCTGCACAAATATATTTGTACTCATTCTCCCCCTTTATTCTGCTTGTCTGTTTTTTCCCATGTAATGCCTAGTGGGCCCTGGCCTATATTCTGCTGTGATGCAAAATCAGGGGGAGCAGGTCACCAGCTGTGAGGAGGTGGTGAAGGGGCAGATCTCTTCCTGACTCCAGCTGAGTATCAGGTTATCAGGTTATCAGGAATAATGAGTCTTCCTCTTTATTTGAGCTCTTGTAAATTCAAACATTTGCTCATAGTTTTATCAGCCTGCTAACGAGGGCCCTGCACCTTGGCTGCTGTGGGCCTGCAGCTCCGTGTAAGGTGCTCTGCACCCAGAGCTGCTTGTCCCTGCACAGCCTGAATGTCGCACAGCCACACACATGGAGACTGGAGCTCCTCAGCTGACCGCTGAGTGAGATGGCTTCTCTGCTGTCAGAATCCTCTTTCTGTTTTTGGAAAAATATGTCAAAACCAAAATGTTTCTGTGAACCACTGGGGTTTGATGCTTTGTTATTTCCTTGTGAAAAAATGTTTTGTCAGATAATTCCTAGTTAATTCCACTGCACAGAAACAATTAGAATATAAGTCATTTTATTTCTTTGTTCCCGTATTGGTTTTATTTTTTAATAGATATTCTATTTTTAAAATGAGAAATGAACCAAGCATCTGGCAACAAGGGCTTTTTTTCAGTTCAAGTAACTATTATGAGACTTGGTAAAAAGTCAGCTTGTTCTGCACAGTGAGGTTCAGCTACAGTGGCCAACAGAATTTTGCTGGAATCCAGAGAAAACAAACAAACTTTTTTGTTCCATAGAGGATGTCAGAAACCTCTACCCTAATCACAGGGCCAAATTCAAATTCTCTTTGGCAAAAAACTTTATAGTGCTAATGGATGTGAACATGAGAAAGTGAGCTAGGCCTTCCCCCTTGTTCCTCGCATCCTTGCAGGGCTCTGACCCAATGATCAGATAACTCAGATCAGTGATAAAACATGGATCTAGACTCCTCACTTGAGGCAGCTTGGTCTAAGCTGTCCATGGCAGAACGTTGCAGGAACTACATAGTTTCTCTGGAAGGAGGTTGTAGCAGGGAGAGGATCTGCCTCTTCTCCCAGGTAACAGTGATAGGACGAGAGGGAATGGCCTCAAGTTGTGCTAGGGGAGGTTCAGGTTGGATTTGAGGAAGAATGTTGTCTAGGAAAGAGTGCTGAGGCATTGGAACAGGCTGCCCAGAAAGGTGGTGGTGTCACCTGGAGGTGTTGAAGAAACAGGTGGAAATAGCACTTAGGGACATGATTTAGTGTGCATGGTGGGGATGGGTTGATGGTTGGACTAGGTGATCTCAGAGGTCTTTTCCAACCTTTATGATTCTGTGCTTGTATATCGCACACTCTTGGTAAAGTTATGGCTGCAAATATGAAAAAAATGTTTTGTTCAGCTGTCTCCCTCAATTTTTATTTTATTACTGACTGTGAAGAATACTGACTGGTGCCTTCCTGGCAGACAGCGTGGCAGTGCAGAGTGATGTGCATCTCCTTGTCACGGCTTTGGTGCATAGCAGTATTTGAAGTCTCTCATAGCCTTCACTTGAAAGAAGCATCCTGTGAGACATCAGTTAAAGAGACGTTTCAGCTCATTGCGTTTGACTTCCACTTAATTAAAATGTTGAAGGGGAATAACTTTGCTAATTAGTGCACCAAGTAGCAGTGAGACAGAAAGGCAGAAAAAGTTAAGATTACAATGCCATGTTTACATGCAAGATTGGAATTAAACATCTGTGACAACCTTTACCAATATGCTTTTTGGTAGATGTAAATAAAATTGTTTGTCATTATTTCATTAATTAGGAGGTAACACAAGGATCTGTAGAGAGAAGCAATCATGTCAAAACCAGTTTGTGAGTACTTAGAATAACAGCTCTTTTGAAAGAACGGGAAAGACTTTTGAGTGCAACATCTTCAAATGGTACTGCTGATTTTCTAGCAATGTTCTGTCCTTAGTACTTGCCCTTTAAGAGGATATCCAAAAAAGTAACTCTATGCAAGGCTGTAAAAAACTAAGCAATGGAAAAGGAAAAGGTACTCAGCAAAGCAGTTGCATAATCAAACATTGCACAGTTAGTACTATAGGATGGGTCGCACCCTGAAATACTGCATACTAGTATTGTTTTCTAAAATCATGAATTTTGTATGGGCCAAATAGAGGCCACGGCAGAGTGAGTTCTAATTTCCGAATTTTATTTCTAAAATGGAGAATGTAATGCTTGCAACAGTCCAGTCAGAGAAGTAAGTCACCCCTCAGAGCCTCTCTGCGTCTTGGTTTTTGTTTCAAAACTCAGGGGAGCTATGGGATCTGGTGACAACAGGAGTCCAGCCAACACTGCTACAGATGGTTTCATAAACATACTTTGTCCAGTTCATAAAGAATTGTTTTCAACAGCTACACACTTTGCACCTGATCTCCTCCCTTCTCGCCCCCCAACTCTTTCTTTCCTCGTTGTCTGTTTGTTTATTCATTCCTGACCATTACCTTGTCCCTGGTGGTAACATAGCTGTGACTGACGCTTTCAAGCTGCTTAAGTCAGACCTTGTCTTTTCTGAAGAGCGCTCTCTGAGGATGAAGCTCTGGAGGAGCCCGAGGGGCCTCACCTGAGCCAGCTGTCTTTGTGGTAGCTGGGCTACCAGGGGCTGACAGAAGCGGTTTCTCCAGGAGCAGATCCCTCTGAAGGATCTCACTGTCCTAGGGCAGGGCTGAAAGGTGATCCTTTAGCAGCGTGCATTAGTGATGACTGTTAGTGTTAGGGCTTGGCTATACTGGTGAAATAAAGAAGTAGAGGTGACAAGGTCATTAGATCCTTTGTTCCATAAAATATTTTTTCCATCATCAATCTGAATCAGCCTCAACTCGAAGACTGCAACGAAGGAACAGCCATATGGCTGCTGTCTGTGCAGAAGCCAGTGAAACTGGGAAGTGAGCTTTTGATCATCTATTGAGACATCAGTCTAACAGTTAATAAAGGGATTCAGCAGAATCCAGATAAGCACGTGAAATCAGGGAGATACTATTTCTTGTTTTTCTCTTTTAATGATGTTTATGCCTATCTTGAATTCATACTTAAGAACCTTGCTGTATATGTACATTTTTCCTGGCTGTATTAAATGTCTTTGGCTGCTTTGTCAACTGTTTCTTGTCCGATAATCAGAATCACAAAGTTTTAGAAATACTAGTAGGTCTGCTTGAAACTCCTCTACGCTGCCGTTGCCAACTTTCCTGTCACTGGTGCTGGTACCTTTGAAATGGTTGAAGACTCTGGTCAGAACAATTTTTTTAGACGTCTAGCTTACATAAAAGGATAAGAAACATTTAGCTTTGTAGGGAGATTTAGATGAATCTAAATAGCTGCTGATATGCTTTTATGTAGTCAGCTAGTATCTCCTTGGATTGGTTCTGCACAGCTGGTGGGCAACATTTTGCTCTCCTTGGCTGGAAGGAGAAGGGAGGCTCTTCTGCAGGGCCATGATGATCTCTGTGTGCTCACCTGGGCTCTGGGAAGCTTAGCAGGGTGTGGATCTGAACCAGCTTGTAACATTACCAGGCAGTCCCCATTACCATCTGCTCAGGAGTCTGAACCAAGATGTTCTCCAGAGGTGTCTGTGTATTTCCTTCAGTAAAGCTCGTAACGCAAAATCCATAAGCAGCCCAAGAAGTAGCCTCGAACCTCAGAGATGCCATCCAGATGTCATCTTCCCTGGCAGCTCACTGTCTTCTTGCCCATTTTCCTTCTGTTGTATTCCACACCATGGCCCAAGTTCTCTAAGAAAAGTCTTATCTGTCACAGCCTTGGGTTTGGATTGGTGGATTAGAGGATATTATGGGGAACGAGAAATGCTTGGAAACTCCCTGTGGCTGTTAGGACTTAGAGCTGAACTTCTGAATTCCTAGGTGATTGATTGCTTCAGTCACTGCCCACTGAATACAACGTGCTTACGTACCACCACTAGTGATTTTGAACAGAACTCCTCACTGCCAATGCCTAATAAGTCAACAAGTGTAAGTCAAGAGGTGTAAAGAGAGTTCAGATATCTGCCTACATGATTGCTGACACACCAAGTCTGGATAGTGAGTTGCTGCAGAATATTTATGGCAACTCATATTTAGGTGGTTAGGTAACTTTGTGAAGGATCAGTGAGGCTAAGTGTATTTAGAGTCAGGTATCTGCAAAGGATCTGAATGATTTAAAAATAGGGAACCATCATTTTGAACCAATATGTAGTGCCAGCTAGAAACAACATTAGCACAGTCATTCGCAAGAAAACCAGCTGTCCTGATAATATTTTGTTAGTTACTAGGGAAATATTACTGCTAATGTAGTTCTGTACCCATGACAATATGACATTGTGAATTTGAGTTTGCAGCTGTCGGGTACTTATGGGGTCCATATTCAAATGCAAATCATCCAGGGTTTCTGTCCTCTCTTCAGGAGCCATGCAGCAATGAAAGTACATCTCTGCCACTAGGGAAGAAACCAGTGATTGCACATCTTTGCAGTGCTGGTGTGCACACTCTGCACATTGGGATATGAAACTCACTGCTGATATTGACTTTAGTTCCTCACTGACAGAGGCTGTGCAGCTGATGATTGCTGGGGTCTGAATGTGCTTTGATCCAAAGGTCTGTTGTCTTAGAACCTGGTGGTAGTTACTTAAGTCCAGAAAATCCTGAACTTAGAAACTCAGCAATACTTTTATTTCTCAATGCTCAATTCATTAATGTTAAGAAAGGAGAATGTAATAATATCATAGTTTCTTAAGTACGCAGATGGATTGCGTTTTTTCTTTATTCCAATTTTTGTATTACCTTGAAAAGTTGTTTTGCATTCTTAAAAATAAATCTGTGATTTAGAAGGAAAGAAGTGTCTTTAGGGAATGGATGATTTGGTGTTTTCATGGTGATGCATCCATTTGTGTTAGTTGCAGTGATTTGCATTTAATTCTGGAATATCATGAGATTGTATCAGTGCTTTGGAATGGGAAACGTGCTAAAAAGTAGCAAGCAACACTTGCCAAGCAGCACTCAGTGCTATGGCCTGACTTAAATCTTCATAGTACTGAAAAGGTATCATCTGTCAAATATGTCTCTTTTAAAAGGTATTTTAAGTAGAAAATGAGAGTGAAATTGTCCTTTGGGGCTGTATGGACAGAGTTCCCATTTGTATAAAGTCAGTGATGATTGTGATTGCAACATACTGAACTCTTGTGTTTAGGTAGCTCTGAAGTAATGTTTTCCTGTAGGTCTTTCTGTCTTTCAGAATTAGGTGTCCTACTATAAGACGTGAAGATGGCTAGGACTGTAGGACTTCCTCACGCTTATTAAATGCCATGGAATCTTTATACCCCACCTTCACAGCACCCGTGCATGGATTGACTTGCTGTCTGAGCATGAGGCATTTGATGCCTTCTGGTCTTGGACAAGCACTGCTTATCTTTCTGTGTAGGAATAATTCAAAACAAGAAGAGAAATAGGGGCAGTCTGACCTCATTGTAAGACGATGTCTTATTTGCTTAAAGATGTCAGGACATGTCTTTGCTATTGTACAATGTCAGCAGAGATACTGGTGCGTTGTACAATATGTCCCCACCTATGTCAGCAGGAAAAGGAAAGAAAATTGAGTGTGTTCCGTGCAATACCATTGAAAAGAAAAGGTCTAAGTTTAGTTCATATTTTATGGGCAGCTGAATAAATCTGGATTTATTAGCAAAATCATCCTTCAACTACAAATAATGACAGAGCTAAAATATTCATTAATTATGTGTTGTTGTTACCAGTGGAACAAAAATTTTAATGCAAAATCCGACTATCATAGAATCCCAGTAGGGATTCTATGGCTAAATAAATGAAGGCTAAATAAATGAAGAAGAAAGTGCAGAGTCCACTGTCAGCAGGAGGCAAAGATGCCATCAAAATGTAAGCAGACATAACAGAGTGTTTTGCTAGAAGAGAAAAACAACCATTCTTATATGTATACATATATTTTTTGCCTTCTACCTCTGGTAAAAATGAACAAAGGAACTTTCAGTACAGCCTTGGTATGGTCCCCATCCCCTGGCTCTGCAGCGTCACTCTGGACAGGGAACAGTGTCAGCCTGCCAGAGCACACGGCTCAGCTGCAGGAGAAGTGCTGGCTGTGTGTCCCAGCGAGGGCTTGGGGAGCACACTGCAGGTGGTCTGAGAGCTTGTCAGAGGGTGCATGCATTGAGTCAATCAGGTATGTCATGCAAATACAAAAGAAAAAGGTTTACATGCTTTTAAGGCACTCTACATATATACGTATATATATGTGTGTGTATATATATATATATTCTAAGATATATATACATTTACTTATATATGTATGTACATATATATAGTGTTTATGAGTTATTCATCCTAAGGGTGAACACACTGATGTCTAAGCACTGGAATAGGCTCCCCAGGGAGGTGGTTGAGTCACCATCCCTGGATGTGTTTAAAAACCAAATGGATGTGGTGCTCAGGGACATGATTTAGCGGAGGGTTGTTAGAGTTAGGGTAGTATGGTTAGGTTGTGGTTGGACTCGATGTCCAACCTGAGTGATTCTATGATTCTATGTTACACGTGTTCTTCCTGTTTCTTTGCAACATACATAAATGCGACTGGTTTGAGCCTTTGCTGATACAGAAATTAAATAGTCTCCCTATGTTAGCTTTCCCTGCTTCCCTAAGAAGCTCTGTAACCAAAAGTAAATCATCTTTGTTACTCTGCTAGGGTGAAAAAACATGAGGAGAATGTTTCTGTGACTCAGCTTTCTGAAGCTGTCTCCATACCACCACATGTGCAGCGATAAGCATTTTGCTTCAGAGTTTGCCCGTAAGTGATAGGTAAGCAGAAGGGAGCATTTGTTGATTGCTCATCACCAGTGTTAGTAACCTCTTGGGGAGCCTTTTCTGCTCTCTTTGTATGAAATAACTACTGGTTCATTTGGAGTCAAGACAACAGAATGGTCGTCAAAGAGCCTGAAGTTTATCCGCTGCTAGAGGTTAGAAGAGCGCCATGACACGATGGGAAAAATGCTTTGCTGTTGCTTTCTTAGAAGAGGAAGGTTGGAAATTAATGAATTGTCAGGGAACAGCTGGAGTCATCATTTGCTGAAGAAATCATTGGCTAGTTAAGAGGCATACAATGAGCAGCTTCGGTAAGTACGCAGCAGGAGTTAGGAAGAAAATGCCAAAATTAGCAACAGCTTCAATGGCAGGTTTGAAGTGACCAGTGACTGCCATAGTGACCAAGTTGGAGAGCTCCTGTTGTCTGAGCAACTACAGATCAGATGGTTCACTTCACTTTGCTAGAAAGATATTAGAAGATATTAGAAACAATTCTGCAAAGCTTTGACAAGTTAGGCTGTGACAAATGCAAGTTGGCTTCAGTTGGCTATCTCCTATTAATGAAAATAAAATGTTCTTAACTTTTGGTAATTTTAGAAAATAAATCATTACCCAGTGATAATGCAATAGCTCCACTCTGCTCCACTCCCCTCCCTTCTCCTTTCCCTCTTATTTTAATGATACTGTTCTGTGATATATTGTTGCTATTCTTACTGATTAGATTAATTCATATTTAAATTGCAGTAGTACAGATCTCTCATACCCAGAGGATGTACCCACTTTGGGGCTGCATTGTGCAGATGCATGGTAAAGTGCAGCCCCTGCCTCAGGTGATTTATAGAATGTGAATATATTTATTACTTTCATCAGTATTTGAGGATGCATTTGTATTCACATATCCTCTAGTTCTTGGGTTAGAAGAAAACATGAGCAAGGACGCTTTGCTTTCTTTAAACCAATTAGTATTTTTTCACTCTGGCGTAGTGTATCTTTAAATTTAACACCCATAGCCTTTCAGTCTCTTCATTCAGAAGTCTTCTTGTGCTTTTTATCATTATTGTTATTATATCAAATCCTCTTTCTCTCACTGTGAGAGCAGCTGATGATGATAACCAGGCTGGGAGCACACCAGAGATGTGGGCATGGCTTTGCCCCACGCTGCACGCTCCAGCAGGGTGTTTGCTTAAGTGCTTACCTTTAATTACACTGGCCTCCTCTGTACTTTAGATTAATTTAACCTTCCGTTCTTTATGTTCTAGCATATGTTGGCTATTTTGATTGTCACTGAGCGCTACACCTTTTCAGTGACAAAACTGTTTGGCATGGCCAGTCAGCATCTTTTAGCTGTGGAAATCTGTGTCCCCTCTTGTCTTTCCTTGCAGAGGTTAGTGTTTGAACACCATTAGGCAGGTTTGAGACTAATTTAGTTCATTAAAAATTCATTTCTGTTTTTACTTGTTGGCTATTCTTCAGCTTTTCTTTTTTTGCACAGCCTGAAGGTTTCTTCTGTTTTCATTTTTTTGTTTGTTTTTCTCCCCTCGGAACTGAAATACTCCCTGGGCAAAACTGAAAGCCCAGTTGTGGTCTCCCAGACTGTGAATTAAATCAGGAGGAAAGGCAGTGCATGCAGATGGCTTTAGAAACCATCAGATCTAGATGATGTGTTGAAGCTGTCAGGAAAGCCTCAGAGCTGCAACCAGTGTGCAAGAATACAGGTGGCAATGTTCTCCTATGAGGGAAGAGCTAGATGTAGATGCAGGATTTCTGTATGAACAAGGGGGTTAAGTATCCCTGGGATGATTTGTTCTTCCATAATTGGAATAGCAGTGTGAGTACTTACAGCACTGCACAGCTGTGCCTTCAGTGATGGGTATTCACACTTACCATAGTAACAACAAAATTGCTTGTAGGAAAATTAACCTTGTCATAAACCTCGATACTGACATTCTAGCACTTGGTATGCATTTTAACTTTGCCAGGATATATTACAAAATTGGAAAGGCCACAGTCTAATCAATTAGCCTTTAATACTGGCAGTGCCTACGTGTGAGTAGTGTTTTAAAATCGATGCTTGGTAGTAAATTTTTGATTCAGAGTCTGTCTTTGTCTGAGAAAAACTGTGGAAAAAAAAGCCACTTTAGTCTAAAACCTGGGGCACCTTTAGTTCAGGGTAAATTTACTGCTAACCGTGTATTTTATCACCAAGGCTGTTTTTGGATTCTGGAGAATTGACTCAGATTTAGCAGGGACCTGCACAAAGACTTTTCTCCTAAGTGCTCGATAGGGCTGCCCTGAGTTAGCGCTGCTAATAGATGATTGTCCAGAAAATGAATGTCAGTGGAAATTGAGTTTTAGAGCAAATGGCAGTATTAGTCTGCAGTCAGTGTGAGTCTCCTGATAAATACATTCATGTGATCAGTGTAAGTACACATATGTCAGTGATTTCAGGAATACTGGGAGGAAGGAAACTGTGTGATTCTCATAGACTTTTGAAAAATAAAACCTCCTTCTAAGAAAGGACTCCAGGTAGTATTTTCTTTTAAAAAACAAGAATTTCCCTTAACAGTAAAAGCAGCAGTACTTTGTCCTTGTCATAGATACTTTGGTGTCAAGGAAAATTCACTGTCCTTATGCAAGTCAGGTCATGTATTTCCGCTGAACTTCTGACAACCAAAAAGCTCGGTTATCCTTCAGTCAATTCATTGTGTTCTGTGGAGGCGACAGGGAGACACAGGGAAGACATTCATCTCTCTACTCTGCATGTTTCTGTCATGGGAGCTCTCACTCTGGCACCCCAAACTTCCCTGCCGGGGTGGCTGGGCCTCAGGTTGGTGACTCTTGGAGCCTCCCAGGCTCCAACACCAGAAGGTGTTGCTGCGCTCCAGAGGGTTTGGCAGCAGAGCAAACTGAACATCTGCCACCATCCTTGTCCGTGGCCAGAGAGAAAGGACAGGTGGTGCCAGATGGTGGGCACGGAGCTGGGGCAGCTCTTGGAGCTCCTCCTGTGCCCAGGAGTGGGGGAGATCTCTGGTACGAACCACAGCTTTGCCCAGGGTAAGCACAAGTAACCTGTGGGGCTCTTTCCATTCCTCTTCTTTTTTCTTTTTTTTTTAATATTTTTCCGATTTTGAGTGCATTTTTTCCAAATAAAGGGAAGCTGGGATAACCACACAGATTTCCAGTTGAGGTGCAAATAGATGAGACAAGATTTAAAAAAAAAAAAAAAAAAAAAGGCCAGTGTTAATCACATATAAAGGGGCAGTAAAGTAACAGCCTGTAAGTGTTTGATAGTACAGAATAAATCGGGGATAAATAGGTAATGATCTATAAATATTTTAGAATGTAAACATACGGGAGGAGCAGATTTACTTAGTATAAAAAAAAGTATGATTAATAGCAATGAGCTAAAATTTAACAAGGAAAAGTTTAGGTTCAATATCAGGAAAAGATGAGAAATTCCGTTAGCTACTAGATGTCTGATTGTGGTCTTTAATCAGTAGTGATCTATGAGATAACTGTAGTGTTCTTGCTTTTTTCACCTGTTAAGCGGCATTCCAGGCAACTAAAGGAGCAGCAGATCTCTTCTTGTTTCCTTCCAAATTAGCGCTTGTGCCATGTTTGCAGGGGGGTGTCCTGTGATTGCAAACGCCAAGGGATCAATGAGCACAGTCACAAGTAGAAGAGGTACCAATGAAACATCCCCTCTAGTAAAGAAAAGCTTTTAGAATCTGTTACGAGTCTATGAGGAACATCTTTTAAATATGATTTATGCAGAACCTGCTACATGATCTATTTTACCCGGTTCAGTAACTTCAATGGGTTAGAATTTTTGATTTAATAAGGATTGCATTTTAAATTCTAGAAAACCATAAAACTTTAAATAGAAAAGCTCTGCACAACAACAAGCTTTTAGAACACCAAGTCTTTTCATACTTTTTATGTAATGTAAAAGTAACATAACTGAAATATTATGTAGCAGATTCCTCAACTGGGCTATTAAAATGTCTTCGGGGTTTTTATGTATTTTTTTCCCTCAGTTTTTGTCCTCCCTATCAGAGAATATGTATTTTGTTTGCTAGATGGTGAGTCATTTGTGCAAAGTTTTACATCTGTTGTTTACAGCACATTTATATGTCACTAGATTTGCTGTCTTGGTGTCTGACTCATCAGTGTGTTGCCCCAAGTGTAAACAGACTTTTTGTAATGGAGTTAACGAAGGCACAGGAAGGCAGTAACATAGCACAGACCAAGCTCTTTGGCTGCTGTGAAATCTTCTCAGGTTGATATCTGTGCATCACTATTGAGAATATCCACAAAGAGAGACCATTCTTGGATTTTTCAAGTTTTGTTTCTGTGAGGTATATAAATCATTATGGAGTCTCACCTGATCTCCAGCTGACACAGACAGAAATTTTGCAGGATAAACTGTGTTAGACATTCAGATGCCTATAAATGTGTGTGTGTGTGTGTATATATATATATATACACACATATATATGTATATATATCGTGCCGTGTCTGTCAACACGGAAGACAGACAGCACAAGAGTAGTGCAGTGAATGCCATTTTAAAAACCTGCTCTCACCTTCATTTAATGACATTTACAATCATTTCCATTCAGAATTTATGAAGAATTGTTTTCCTGCTGAACATTTCATTGCTTCTGAATGTAAAGAATTGCCAGCAAGAATAACCATGTAACCAAAAGTAAAAATAAATATATATTGTTTTCCTTAATTTGAATAATTTAATTCCTTTAAACACAGTCTTCTATCTTACGTAACATGTCGGACATGAACAGCAAGACAAGATATTTAAAAAGTTCACCAGTTCTTTCTTTTTTTTATTTGCCATGTTTTTTCAGTTTCATGTGGTACAGGGGGGAGAAGTCACTGCTCCCACATTGCTCTGCACTGTAGGCAGCAAGACACAGGAAAAGATGCTCTGTGGAAGCTATTCTTTGATTCTGTATCACTCTCCAGGGACAGTCTAAATCTTAGAAAGAACACTAATGTTGTTTTTTTCTATCATCTATTTACCATTCCATATGCTGATTAACACATTATTGTGTAGACAGGGTTTATTTAATGGAAATATTTCTATTTCCGTTAAAGCAGAGTTTTTTTCCTGTAGTGTTTGCAGCCCAAGATTTATGGCATTGTCTACTACTACCGGAGAATGTGTCTGGGTATAAAAGCAGAACTCATACCTGCTTTCACTAGCTGCAGAATAACTGGACAGAAAATAATGAGAAGGGCCACAGATGGCACTTACCAAAATGCTTTGTTGTTGTTTTTGCTTTTCTCACTTCCAGCAATCTATTGCTGTGCTACTAACGTAGAAGAAAAAAGAGGAATACTTGGCTTTTCAATTGTTTTTCATTTGAGTTGTGAGGATAAAATTTATCTCTGGGAGAACCAAAGGTGATCTCTGCAGAATACTTCTGTTTGTCATAATTTAAAGCCAATAATTCCTCACCAAAGCGTAAACTAAGCACAGTCATTCTTAAAACAATGGCAGCGTTTACGGTCTTTTGGTGGCAAACTCAAACGAAAGGAAGTGTGTGTTTGAGAGTCTTTGCACACATTGCACTCATTTGTTATCTGAATGTGCCATCAACAACTGTTTTTAAAAGAGGTGAAGTTCCCATTTCCTGTCACCACTTCACTTTTTTCAAGGCATAAGCCTCTCACCATCTGTGCACATTTCACAGCAAGGCTTTAATTTCTGTCTGTCAAGCTAAGGGAAATGTCTCTTCATAGCAGTTCAATACTGCTCATTGATGTTCAGCGCGATACATCCTGGAAGATGGTAAAAATCATTGTCAGAAACAGGAATTTCAGAGTTTAGGAATAAGAATCAAAAGTGTTTATTGCTCACATGCACATACGTAACTTTCCATGAGGAGCAAATGTGGCAGTATCCTGCATCTTGTTACTTTAAGTTGGCGAGACCCAGCTTGTATTAATGGAGCTGTTCAAGTATTCCACAATGTCTAATGTTAGATTCCCCTGCTAGAAATTGCTTATTAATTATTAGCTCCAGTGATTACATCATATCCAGTTAGCCAAAAGCAAATACAGATCTGTTAAGAAGACATAAAAAGGATATATTCATTTCTCTCTCTCTTTTTTTTATGCTTCAGTTTAATTCACTGAATTTCTTCAATACTGTCCCATGTTGGAGGGTTAGGGGAGAGAAGAGTTTAGCAAGCACAGTGCTTCATTGGTGTGTGCACCTGTTGTGCATCTGCTTTAAGGTGAAATGTTCTCCTGGTCTCTGTTTCCTTTGTAAAGCTAAACTATCATTCTCTCTTGCAATGTTCCAGTTGGTTTACCTGCACTTAAATAGAAGGGAAGAGAAGCTTAAAATGTTAAAAAAGGTGAGACTGCTGCTTTCTAGCATGCTGTGCCTGTATTAAGTGCAAGAAGAAAAAAACTGGTCAGGAAAGTGGAATGTTGTCTTTAGATAGAATTGTGTCTAATGAGAAGATGTCCTAGGGTTTTCCATCAGGTGCTAGCAGATTTCTTACCTGTTTAATGATGCTAGGGAATAATTGAAGACCTGAACGTGTGAAAGTTCCTGATACATTTTAGTTCCATTTACTAAAGTTAGGCTTGCTTAAAATCATCCTTAATTGAAAAAAAATGGCAATGAAGTGTAAACTGCAAAGCAACTGAAGGTGAAAGTCAACTTTTAAATGCAGGTATGTAATAGCAATTTCTGCTGCTTTCAATGTTAATAGAAAGAAAATGTTTCTCTTTAGTAGGGGGTGGCCCAGAGGATTACCTGTTCTCCTGGACCAGCAAACTCTTCCAGTTAATCTGGATTAAGCTTGTAAGTGCTTGTCAGACACTGCAGGTGCCTGAGGAGAAACTAAACATGAATTTCCAAATAAAAAATAATGGTGGTAATAAATAATCGCATTCAGCTAAATGTGAAAAAGGTCTGTTATTGCTTGCCAAGTTGCTGATCAGGATGGCCAGCTCTCCCTCTGCTGTCCTCCCCCTCTACTCTGCCGTGATGAGGCCACATCTGGAGCACTGTGCCCAGTTCTGGGCTCCTCAGTTCAAGACAGGGATCTTCTAGAGAGAGTCCCATGGTGGAGGGTCACAAAAATGATGTGGTGCCTGGAGCATCTGCCTAATGAGGAAAGACTGAGTGATCTGGGGCTGCTTGGTGTGGAGAAGGCTGAGAGAGGACTTTATCAATGTTTATAAATATCTAATGGGTGGGAGTCAAGTAGATGGGGCCAGGCTCTTCTCGCTGGTGTCCAGTGGCAGAACAAGGGGCAGTGGGCACAAAGTGGAACACACAACATTCCATATGAATATAAGAAAAAACTTCTCTTTGAGGGTGACAGAGCACTGGACCAGGCTGCCCAAAGAAGTTGTGGAGTCTCCCTCCGGAGATAGTCAAGACCTGCCTGGACACTTTGTTGTATAAGCTACCCTTTATCAGGGGGTTGGACTAGACAGTCTCCTGAGGTCTCTTTCAATCCCTGTGATTCTGTAACTCAGATTTTTTATCGTTTGCTTTTTATGAGGAATATAAAAAGAGGCAGGGTTTTGGGTTTTGTTTGTTGGGTTTTTTTTAGATTTGACTTTTGTCATGTATTAAAGTAAGAGAATACCATAGACATCAGCACTTCCAATAAATCTGCAGTGAGCAAAATCCCTGAAAAAAGCAGTTACTGTTCCTCATGCTGAGTGGACTGCCAAGCAAATGGTGTCTTTGCCTGAATCATCAGAGATCTCCTTAGACTCAATTGTTGCAAGGTAAAAATAGAAAAGTCTTTAACTGGAATTATGACTGTTCTGTGGAAAGACGAGAATGCAAGAACTGAACATCCTTGCTCATTGTTTGTTTGTTTGAAGAAAAATCATCAATCTGTATAGTCCCTCTTTAAATGATCTTTGCACTCTCACCAAATTGAATCATAGAATCATAGAATGGCCTGGGTTGAAAAGGACCATTGCAGTACTTAGACATTGTGGACATTGTGCTTTAGCTTCCTGAGCTAAAGTTTGGAACCTTTCTGTTTCTCTAGCTCATTTCTAGGCAAAAACTGATTTCATTTCATGGAACTCACAGCTCGCCTGCCATGGCCTTCAGGATTGGCTGTGATCTGTAATCTTCTCAGAGCCCCTGACCCCATTGAGCTCCAACCTGTGGTTTACCTTTCCAGGGCCACATGCCAAATCGTATCATACAAACTCTTGAGATATTCCAAACCAGCTATGGGTTTCTCTGAAGAGATGAAAAATATTCAGACTGAGATGAAATGTCTGTCTGCTAAGTGGGCTGCATTACCGTGTCTCCAGTGTCCCCCATCTTTCCATTTAGATTTCTCTGATTCAAGCTGTCATGGTTTCTGCAGAGAAACGTGGCACCTTCTGCTTCCCGGAAGTCCTGTTCTGAGGACACAAAGACCTCTCTTCTGTTGACTGCCCTTGTCTTCTTTTTCCTCTTTAAAATAATTTCTATTCCTTTGTAGGACCTACCATTATATATTGTTCCTTCCCTGGAAATGAAAGGAATCAAACTGATTATGTCCTGGCTCTACTAAAACTCCTTGGCACCTTGGTACCTTTTTACTTATCTTGTTTTACACAGAGTCCTCAAATCATCACAGGATGTCATGCAACTTTCTCATTCACTCCTCAAAGTCATCTGTCAGCTGTTAAGTGAAATGCTCCAGAGCAATGTTATACAAACTTAGGAAAGGACAAAAGTAGCACACAACATGAGTATATAGAGTTTTCAGTCTTATTGTTATTTTGCTTTTTGTGGTTTGTTTCTGTAATATGATATCTGCTCTCATTACACAAAAATTAATGGCAAAACTTCCCTTCCTAAGATGAGAGTAGCAATTTCCAGGAATTCCACATCAACAGCAGCAGGCAAAACCCCAATTTCTAGACAAGTTGAAATGTTGGCAAAAATAACCAATTGTATTTTTAGCATTTATTCTTCCATCTTATAAGATACTTTTATTATAAATAGCCAGCTCCCACTGAATCCCAGGGCTATGGATCAAATTTTACCTCACTGTTATTGCTGCAAAACCAATATAATTCCATTTATTGTAAGAGATTTATGTCTAATTTGTAGCATGTGTTTTGCATCAAGGCCAAAATTTGACAGCCCAGTGAATGTGCCTGATAGGCCGTCATGTACAAATAGTGCAGGAACCTGGTTACAACTGCTGTGTAATTACTGCATGGCCAATTGGATACCTACTCTAGGGAACCTGCTTTAGCAAGGAGGCTGGACAGAATAATCTCCCGTGATCTCTTCCAGTGCCTGTAATTCTGTGATACTCCTGCCAGCTGGAAATAAAACTAATGAGCAACCGAATTAAGGCATTTAACATTATTCTAAGAAATATTTTTTCAGCCTCGACTGATTAAATACAATTTGATTAATTCCCTCTGACTTTCGTCCTATGGTGATGAAGGGGCTTATCTTGCAAGGACAAGGAGATTGCAAAGACAATTTATACAGAAGTACTTCAGTAATGGAGGGGTTGCAGGTTTGAAAGGAAGGGCTAATAATTCACAGTTCTCCTTGGTGTTCAAATTAGCACGCAGCAAATATTTGCTAATGTCAGAGCTTCTTGGTAAATTGAAAGCTCTAGCTAGCTTCTTCCCTTACTTAATTCCAATAACTTTTTGGGGAAGGATTTACACATGCATATAGTTGTACTGACCCATGCTCTGTCTTCGTATTTAATTAACTTATCTTTCCCATGACATTGGTGTTTGTATTAAAATAGATCCAGGAAGCACATACATATCACATTATGTTTAACTAGAATATAAGAAAATTCTGGATGTGAGACTTCGAGCACAGTGATAAGAAACGAGGTAGAAATTCCCAGCGTGTTGTTTGTTTTTATACCATCTTTTAGGTATGAATAAGGATCAGGTCTGATTTATGAGAGAAGAAATGTATTTATTTATGTTGTGGAAAAGAAAATAAACATTTTGCAGTTAGCTCTTCAGAACCATAGTTCTGCACCATAGTTGTCACCCTGGTCCATCAGAGCATTTTTCTCGGGGAAAAAGGTAAGGGAAGATGGTAGTCCTGGTTGTTAGAGGAGCCAATTTGTTGCTGTGCCTCTGCTGAGTAGCCAGGGATGGGCATGCAGAGAGGCACTGAGGGGCACTCACAAGACCCTCGAGAGTATGAAAGAAATGATACGACAATCATCTCGAACATCCTATTACTGTAATTTGGAAGGGATTTGCTTTTCTACAACATCTGTAAATCAACATATACTATCATATTGTTAATTTTTTTTTTTTTGTATTATTTAACATTTAATCTATGTAATATATATGTATTCACTAGGTGACAACGTTTCAACTCCCAGATACATTCATGCAGAAAGCATGCAACTCCCATCTGCAAGGAGGGTCGTAAAAAGGATCCAGGGCTTTACAAGCCTGTCAGCCTGACTTCAGGGCGAGGACTAGAGGGAATGGCCTCAAGTTGTGCCAGGGGAGGTTCAGGTTGGATATTAAGAAAAATTTCTTCTCAGCAAGAGTGGTTATGCACTGGAATGGGCTGCACAGGGAAGTAGTTCAAGAAACATTTAGGTGTTGTACTAAGGGATGTGGTTTAGTGGGGAAATATTGGCAGTGGGTGGACAATTGGACTGGGTGATCTTGGAGGTCTTTTCCAACCTTGGTGATTCTATGATTCTATGATTTTTAAAGAAAATGTACCATTCCTTAGGTGAAGTTGGGAATTTTGAAATAATGAACATAACATTTTTTCCACAAGCAGCCAAAAAGCACATCCCAGAAGAGCAAGCAGATGACAACTTCATTTCTAAGCCATTTATAAGCCCCCTGCAACCGCCAGCATAAACAAACTTAAAAAAAAAAAGTGTTTCACACAAAGATATTCAGTGATGGGCAGCTATGCTGGCAAGTCACCAAACATAGTTTGAAATGTAGAGCAAAATTTTAGTTGTTTTCTCTCAGTAAGCTCAGTCCTTAGGTCTGGCAGACAAAAAGGTTGCTGGAGAGAACCTGCATTCTTCAAAGTATTTTTAGGAGGGACATATGCAAAAAAAACTTTAAACAGGGAGGGGACAATTTTAATAATTTCTGAAGCAATTTGTTAAAGGCTTTTGGTTCATCAGTCATAGAAATTAAACAAAGCTTATCATCCATGGATATGGAAACGTCTTCTGATCCACAGCACCTTTTGCTGAGAAGTATTTTGTTGGAGCTGATAAAGCTTTTAATACAGAAGTACTGAAACCATGTGTCACGCATCTCTGAGAGCATGGGAATAGTTTGTGAAGACAGTTGCCCTGTCTATAATCCATTTTAAAAGACAAATCATTTGAAGTGTCCTTCTATAATCAGAGGAGTATTTGAGATGGTTCTGAACAGATGCTTACTGCTGATATCTTAAGTATGACATGGAGAGCTGAATACAGGTATGGTGATTGTAACAGAACTTCTTTGTGACTGAAGGACTTCTTAGCCTCAGACAAGAGAGGGATTAAAATGTTCCAGCTGAGAAGAAAAGGCACTTTAAAAGTATTTCTTAACAAACTGCTCTGAATGATTGTCAATACAACAGATGTAGGGAAGCGTTTCAACTCTGTATTATTGCATATATGAAAGAAAACCCTGAAACTGCAGCATATGGGTTGGGGCAATCTGAAGCCCAGATATGAGTTGAGCGGAGAATGGCTTGAGAGCAGCCCTGAGGAGAAGGATTTGGGAGTGTCTGTTGATGAAAGATTCAACATGAGCCGGTGATGTGCACTTGCAGCCCAGCAGGCCAACCATATTCTGGGTTGCATCAAGAGAAGTGTGACCAGCAGGTCAAGAGAGGTGATTCTGCCCCTCTTCTCTGCTCTTATGAGACCTCACCTGGAGTGCTGCATCCAGTTCTGAAGCCCTCCACACAAGAAATACATAGAGTTGTCGGAGCAGATCCAGAGGAGGGCCACGAAGATGATCAGAGGGCTGGAGCACCTCCCCTACAAGGGCACACAGAGGGCTGGGGCTCTTCAGCCTGGAGAAGAGAAGGCTCTGAGGAGACCTTATAGTGGCTTTCCAGTACTTGAAGGGGGCCTACAGGAAAGCTGGGGAGGGACTTTTTATAAGGGCATATAGCAACAGGACAAGGGGAAATGGTTTTAAACTGGAAGAGGGTAGATTTAGAGTAGGTATCAGGAAGAAATTCTTTACTGTGAGGGTGGTGAGACACTGGAACAGTGAGGTTGTGAATGCCCCCTCCCTGGAAGTATTGAAGGCCAGGCTGGATGGGGCTTTGAGCAACCTGGTATAGAGCAGGGGGGTTGGAACTAGATCTTAAAGGTCCCTTCCAACCCAAACCACTCTACGATTCTGTGAAATTATAAGGTTAGGCTTCAGCCCTTTGATGCTTCTTATACACTGAATTATTAGGTGATGGTTTTCTTCATTGGGACGATCTAGTGTCGCCTTCTCAATCAAAATGAATACAGATTTAAACTGTTTTTTTCTGTACATCATCAAGTAATAACAGCTTGGTAAAGATTTTTTAATATCCTAATGCATTGCCTTCCCATTTTAAGAATTAATAAAAGGGTATTAGTAGACTGCATGACAAACTCCTATAGCGCACTTCTGTCTGTATGTAAACATGACCCTCACGTGATTGCCATTCAGAAAAGAACAGAATATGCATGTCTTTGTCTGTTCAAACTAAGTCACTGCAGTGCAGTGCATTTTAAAAACAAGAGACTTGGGACTGTAAAAATCTGTAGGGATTGCACTGTGTGGAGAACTATTGCAAAGTAGAGGCTGAACACACCCACAGCCTGCGCTGTCTGCAACTGTTGTGTTTGGTAGGAAAATTCCATGCCTCCTTTCAATGGTATAGCTCTTTTTGGAGAGGGAACCTTACGAAAAACCTCATCCTCAAAACAGCTAAGAATGTAGTGTATCGCTTTACTCAGTCTTCTGAATAACATGGAGGATGTCAGCAAAGAGGATTCTGGCAACAGGATATTCCTGAGTTCTTTAAGGTGTCAAAATGACTGGTAAGAAATGAGTAAGATGATGTCTGGACAAAAGAGGGAGCTTTCTACGTAAAATAAGCCCTTTAGCACCCATGTGTTTTGCCCTGGAACTGTAAAGAGTGAGCTAGATCCATAGTGGTTGTGCTCCAGTTTGTTATATAGCAGACTAGTACATGCAGAATGTTTCTCTCATAGCATTACAGAGGCTGATCAAGAATCCTGTTTGATATTTTTATTATTGTGAATTGCATAGATTATATGGTTTTGAGCAGAATATTGGCATTGCTTTGCTGAATTTTGAGTCTTTTTGTGCTCTTGCAAAGTCTTTGTAAAACTGGTGATTAACTTTAGCACAGATGCTTCACCAGTTTTCTCTAGATTTGTCTATCTGGTGACACAAAGGAAAAGCAGAAAGAGACAGTAGAAAACAAGATTTAAGAAATAAGCAAACTTCATTGCCAGAACAACAACAAAAAATAGTGTTTCCAGGTTACCTGAGCAACAGCCAGGCCTTTTTCAAGACAAATATGCTAAATGACGTGGGAATAAATATGACTTCCAATAAGCTCACCAGCTCAATTAGGTAGAACTAAGCAAATATGGCAAACTGCAGGGTGCTCTCACAGCAGGATTTGGGAAGGAAGCGAAGGTATTCCTAGGCCATCCTCCCTGATAAATGTATGTTGTATGGTAACAACATTTAGGTCTTCAGACACCCAGGCCAGTTAGCAGCAGAACAATTCCTGAGGTTCCAAGCTAGTTGCCTGTTGATTTTTTGTTTTTTTTTTTCAAAAATTGTATAGGTATAAGTATACAGTGTAAGGTCTGCTAAAATATCTTCACCTTGAAATGTTGTGCTACCTGTTGTGTGGCTTGTAAATAGACATTGAAAAGATCCTGATCTTCATGACCACAATTTGAGGTCAGAAAATACAAGAAAGATCACAAATCTGCTGTAACAGGCATATGAACCAGCTGCCATTGCTAACTAGTGGTTATTGGAATGTATTCAGATCTTCTGTCTGATTATACACCTCTGTCTCTGTTACTGTTATACATGTGATTAGCAGATCTTACACAAAAAAAACAAGGTCTTTGGAGTGAAGAGCTTCTTAATCGTCTTGGACTCATCTGGCAGTACACCTCCACAGAGATGGATGCAATTCAGTTTGCTGCTTTCTCATCTGAGTATTTTCATTCCTCTCTTCCTGACTAGCATCCACTGTTCAAGAGTAGTCAGTAGATGTTACTTCAATACGTTTATACTGGTTCAGCTAACATGATCTTTCAGCATTTTAATATTAGTACACATTCAAGGCATACTACTCTCCTAACAACAGCATTGTGGGTTTATTCCTTTTCCTACTTTGCATTTGTGGGAGTTTGGCAGTTATGGTCTGCCTACTGAAATCGGGTTATTTTTTCAGTCTATACCATTCAGCATCATATATGTTGAGAACTTTTTGAAACCACAACACCATAGAAGTTTAAAGTTGCTGTGACTTTGAAACCATTAATTTCTTCAGCAGGGTAAAGGAAAAAAAAAAGCAACAGAATAAAAAGGTGTAGCTGACCAGCCTTGTTTTCAGAAGAAGGCAAACTTCTAATGGAAGTCTGATAAACTCCCTTCCTTCAAGTATCTCAGAGATGATGCTTTTGTTCTAAAAGAGGTTCTTTGCAACACAGGCTTTTCCACCTGTTTCTTGGCATGTGCATTATATGCTGTATCGAAGCACTATTTCCTTCTCATGTATGGCAAACTGTTTTGGACATGGCTGCCAGGAAGCCAATTACAGAGAGACAAAAGGCTGTATGGACTCATTATAGATCAAAAGAAGTTGTTAAATAGCTTCAAAAGTTTCAGATTTGTTTTCACACAGCCACAGCTCTGGTCACTTACACTCCTAAGAAATCCCATTATTTAATTCTGTGCTTCTTTTCCAAAGGAAAACATGTTACTAGGAGCTGTGAATGATGAGGTTGGAAACATATGAACCTATTACCAGTACAGGTGACATCCTCAAAACTTCTGGAAAGATGCAGGACATTGCTTTGCCGTTCCATTATAACTTTTTTTCAAGGGTTTTTAAATGAACCAAATGTTTTGTTTTCAGAGCTCTTTAAGCATCTTTCCCCTGGCAGAATACGTTATGAACTAGTGATACATATGTAGAAAAAGCATTTTCAGATCCACCATTTCAATTAGCAGAATCTGTCAATCATTTTCAATAATGGTCATTATTAAATTGATTAGCATTAAATGTATCGAATAAACCATCATACACGGTGGAAAACACGCAGAGCACTGTGCTGTTCGCAGGCAGCCAACAGTTGAACCTCTCTGCTTCCTGGTGTAACAGCTGGGAAAAGCAATCCTCCACAGTAATCTAAACCATCTCTGAGATGATACTTTTGAGAAATCTCTCTTTCTGCTTTTTAAAATGTTTTTGGTTATTTTAACACCAGTGTTTGAAATGTTGGACCTTTCTTATGTGACTGTATCTTAGCACAGGGACCAGAAAATAGCCCTTGATTAGATCTTGCAGACCCTCAGAAAGTCAGTTCACATGCTGCTCTCCAAATCTGCTGTAATCTGTTTTAAGTTCAGATGAGCATTTCCCCCCCAAGAGTTATTACTCTCATATTTTTCAGCCTTATGATTTCAATTCAGTGACTGTTGTCTCTTCAAGTAAAATATGGTTTTATTTCCATGAATCTAGAACTATTTGGTTGGAAAGCCTGGGATCCTTCTTATCCTCTACATAATTTTACATCCCACTGAGGCCAACCTCCCAGTCTCAACTGTCCTCTGGTTTGAGATGTCCTTGGTCACTTGTCCATTTATAACAAAAAAACACCCAACTCTGCAGCTTTTAATCACAGCTAATCACAGTGGGTAAGGCAGCTGACGCTTAGATTTAGAATCACAGAATATAATGGTGCACAGAGAGCGGGACTTATTCATCACCCAGGAAGGAAAGAAAAGAGAATCAATCCCTGCAGTAGGCATTTCAGTGTTGGTTTTTTTTATGTTTGCAATTGCACAGTGTCCTGTTTTACCTATAGTTTCCTCCTTTTTCTTCTGTATAGAAAGCCAAGTTTGTCTTGGTATTTTTGCACCCAGTGTCAGCAATGCTTCTTTTGTCGGAGACATACTCTTTGGAATAGCCTGGCATTGTTTCACAAACTTAACTTCTGTTCCCAAGAGTCCAACAATCAGTTCCACCAGCATAATTTCTTGTTTTTAAAATGTCAAGAATGATGAAAACTAATTTTTCCTCCTTCATAAATCTTATCTTATACAAGTTAATGTATAAGAAGTTCAAAGCTGATGAAACAGGTGTTCAATTTTTCCTCGTGTTCATAGTAAGCACTCACAGAACTCCCAGTTCTGTGTCACCGATTCTCCAGTGACAAATACTCATCACAGTCTCTAATAACATAACTGTCAGCAATGTCTACAAGTTTTCAGAATTTTAATCACAATATTTATATCTGTTTCCTTTCTATACAGAATATTTCAAGAATCTTGCTACATACCATACCAACAGATTTCTCTTTATGGTGTGACCTCATGCTTTTTATTTGTAGCTCCAGAAGCACCTGCTTTGTAACTGTGAATTTTTTGTCTTTATTCAAAGCTTTTGTGGGACTGGCTGTCTCTGAGGAACTGAGGTGGTGTTTGTGATGTCTTTTATACTCGCTCCTTTCATCAGAGTCCTTGCGCTTGATGTATGTAAGCATCAGGCTAACTTCATTTTCTGGATGAGGTTTTCTGTTATTTTGAGGTGGCAGTGTTGAGGCCCTTGGCATGTGGTGGTTCTGGTAGCAGTTCCTCCCAAGCCTTCTCTGTGTCATCAGGACAAAGTTTGGAATTGGTTAGGAAGATGTAATTACATACAAGCATACATGCACACATACTGTTTTTTACAGTATCAAAAATCATCTTCTTATCTGAGTCCAGCTTTCTTCCAGCCTATGCCAGAGGCACGGTTTGTTTGTTTTTTTTCCTTTTCTTTCCTTTTCTTTCTTTTGCTTAAAGTTTCTGGCAGAGGTCTTTCTTTAGCTGAACTGCAAGTAATGCTGTTGCATAAAGGTGCTGCAGCTGTCTTGATATTTAGAGCCAGGGAAGAGCATTGATTTTATGAAGTCCACTTCACCTAAAAGCCACTGATATGGTTTCCCCGGTCTTTTATTTTCAAGAGGAAAAACTCATACCACATATTCTCACTTGTTTTTTTTCACTGTGGGAAAGCAAAAAAGGGTCTTTAGCTTTACCTTTAAAAGAGAAGAAATGCTAAAGCTGTATACGAGAGGAAAGCTCTTTTAATACTTCTTGGCTTGACAAAGCAAATCACAGAAGCTATTGACATATGTACCTTTCCTACAGTATTAGGTGAAAAAATCCCTCCGGGAGATATATAAACACTATTTTCCTCCAAGAAAAATCAGATACTTTATGTATACATGCCAAAGACAAAAGTCAAGAAAGAAAATTTAAACTAACATCAGAAAATCCTTTAAATATACATAAATTTGTACTGCTTAGAAGGAACATTTTAGTGTAGATAAACTTATGGCACACATTTTGTTCCTATTCTGTAATTGCTCCAGTTACACAGACTGACTGCTTGAAAATATACCTTGAAGCAGTGCTTGCTACATTCATGATTCTGATAAAGTATTATTGTGCCCAGGTGAGCTGTGGCTTGAAGCTGCTGTTTGTTGTTAGCAATGTAGGCTGTTCAACAGAATAGAAGGTTTGTGTGCACGTACATAATTCATCATACTTGCATATGCTTAACTGACACAGATACAATCATATGCATTTTTCAGTGTAGCATGTATGTGACTCTGTTAATCTTCTCTCAAAGTGTCCACGTCTAGACGCTTTGCCATCTTTGTAGCCCTCCTGTGGGTGTTTACTTAACAGTTTTAACTTCTTCTTATATTGTGGAACCCAAACCTGCCCAGAGTGCTGGAAGTGAGGCCGAACCAAAGCAGAGCAGAGCAGGACAGTCCCTTCCCCTTGCCTGACTGGCAGTGCCAGCCAAGATATCAAGTAGAACTTCTGGTTTTCAGTTATAAACTGCAGAGTGTTGGCTCTGTAGAGTGGCTGTGTTTAGGGCTGCAGCCTTTGTGAGAGGGCTGAAATGGGGAGACAGCAGTGCTAACAGCTCTGCTCACTGAATTTTGTCCATAGCTACCAGTGTTGGAGACCTCTGGAGAACTAGTGCCTGCAGTACATCCCCACACAGCTGCACAACTGAACCCTTGCTGCCTTTCCAAGGCTGGGGATTGCTGTGCGAGTGTCATCAAGTGCTTGCATGCTCCTACAGCCCCAGTAGAGCTATGGGCGTTGCTGTGCCTCTTGGAGCCTGCCAAACAGTTGATGGCTGCCCTTGATGAGCAATCAGTCTGGGCCAGGTACAGTGTCACACCCACCTGCAGATCTTGGGTACCTTTTGATATGAAATATTAAAATTAATATCTAGTTAAATATTTCATATGGATGTGTTAATAAAATCTAAATTATATGGCTAAAATTGATTTTTTCTGTATTTTAAGAATACATAAAAATTACATCTGCCCTAAATGTTCAGCGAGTCATAAAAAGTAACTATAAAATAGTTGCAGTGTGTTTTCAAAACTTAGCTCTGTTCTAGTCCTGTAACGCAAATGGTGTGCAGACTTATACATCTATCAAGGGATGATGGAAAGTCATTGGGCACAGCACCTCAGGCTTCAAAAACTACATAAAAATTGTGGAGGGAAACCAGAAGGTAGGTGTAAAATATTTATACATAGAATTTATGGTAGCAATGGAGCTGTAACAAGGCTGTGTATTTCTGTTACACAAGACCTAGCACGAACCTTAAATAAAATATAAACTTAGTTATGTGAAACAGAATGGCAGGGTTCCCATGAATTATCTTATACAAAAAACAAAAACAAAAACAAAAAAAAAGCCACCCTTAAAATAATGAAAATTACAGAGGCTGCATCTCAGGAAGGGTCATACATTATTTAAGGACTACACAGACTTTGTAACTGAGGTATCAACAGACCCATAAAGAAGTTGTCTACTAATACTAAATTTTTATTATATTTTACTCCCAGTGTTGTACCTTTAGCATTTATTTTATTTAAGCCTTTTAGATTTCTTAAAATTGAGAGCTTTTCTTAAGCTAGGTTTCTTTTCAATATAGAACATGCAGTTATGTATTTGAAATGAGAGGAAGCAGTAACAGCTATCCAACTCCATAGGCAGGTTTCAGCAGTGACTCACTGTGAGCTAAACTTTGCTGTGTTAAATACAGACATTGCATCATGTACTTTAACACAAAAACAGTTTTACTTCTGCTCTCCGAAACCAAGTCACTGAAAACCCCAAGAGTTTGCTGTTTCTGCCCTTGAAGTCTCATTCACACACTTATCATGGCACTAATCTTCTACATCTGTGTTACAAGATTCAGTTTTCAGGAGACTTTTCTGAAGCAAAGAAATGTTATGCTTAGTCACTCACACAAATCTTTACGTCCCTGGATCACAGACTGAACATGAGACTGGTACAATCCTCAAAGCTTATCTTCCTCCTCTCCCTCAGCCTCACCATTTTTGTTCAGCTGGCCCTGGTTTTAGTACAAGCATCAACTCACCCAGGCCTCCTGAGCTGCTTACTGACAAAACCAGGATGCCCTTTTCGGTCTGCACATCTGAGTCCATCAGTTCACCCTGTTTGCACAGAACACTAATGAAGGAAGGTGCAGCTTGAATATCTGTGGTGAAAAGGCTGGTGTGAATTGGGAGATGTTAAAAATTACAAAGCAGTAAAAAAGCCTGTCTTGGGCTGCTGACCTAGGACTCCAGAAAGTATAGTCTAAAAGCCCTTGCTTTTTCCCTGTCTTAATTTTTCTGGGTCTCATTGGTGTGCATGTTTTGCTGGGGACAAGCTTTTGTCCTGGGTCTCCTTGTGCTCTTGTGGCTGTCAGGTGCAGAGCTGCCCTCACACTGCTGCTTAGGAAGGCTTTGAAACATGTATGTGTGTGTATGTGCCTGTGCCTGAGTGTGCATGTGCACACACGCCTGCCTGGTATGTGCATATTGGGAAAGGATGAGAAATAACTGTTTTCTCTGCCTCTCAAAGGCATGTAGAGGATAAAGGCATTAAATGTAGTCTTTTCATCCTCCCAAAAAGCTTGTATGGCAGAGGAGCCAAAGGTTCCTACTGCCTTCAGGAAGAAAAGGGTTTGAAGAAAATAGCTCTCAGCCTATTTTCAGTCTGGGAGGTGGTGACATCTTGAGATCCCACAGTTTTTTTGTTGTATGGGGCCAGGCAGGGTGTGCAAGTGCCCCAGGATAGCCTGGCATTGTTGGCTCACAGAGCTGAGGACTCCGGTTAGCCAAAGCCTCCAGGTCAGCTCAGTCTCCTGAGTTCCAGTGTGAGAGCCACTCTAGAAGCTCCTGGATGCCATGGGTGGCTCAGGAATACGTATGAACCAACCTAGTAGAACCACAGAAGAATCTTTAATACCAAGTTCCAATACTGTAATTATTTCCCATATGTATTTTCCATGATTGTTGACAGCTAAGATTAATATTTGAATGAGATAAGACAGTTCGGTTACTAGAATGAGTCAGGCTCATTTACTAGTTCAACTCTTGCTGCCGTTAGTGGAAGGAAGAGGTTTTGTATCATATGGTTTGGTCTCATTTCTTTGAAAGTAATTCAGTGGTCTTTGAAACAGTGGCAGTATTGCTTTCTGCTAGGTTTCATGATTCTCCAGGTAAGTTAGAGAGGGAAGAAGATACCAAGATATATGAGAAATTGTAGTTTGTACTTGGGTAACTACATTTATTTTTTCATCACAGCATCTTAAATTGTTAATTTCAACTTCAGTATTGCCCTTTAGGAATGGACTGAGTGCTGCTAGGAGCTGTGCAGCAGGTTACAATCCCTCCATGTCTGCCTGAGCTGAGCTGCATGCACGACATCGTGGGTGCAGGCTGGCACAGAATGGAGCAGCAACGCTGCCACTGAAGGGAGGGTCCCAGGTCACCAAGCAGCCGGTCACTTAGCATAGTGCTGGATTTGCAGATATGACTCAGCTCTAATAGCCCTGGAGGCATTTACAGCTTTCAAGGAGTGCTGGGGATGCGCGGGTGCAACACTCAGGCAGATCACGAAGCAGAGGAGCAGAAAGCATAGAGGAGCTGCTACAGTCACATATCCCCTGTGTTCCTGGCAGGCTGAGCACCTCTCTACCACAAAACTACCTGTGCAAGAGAGTAGCAGTGCCAGTGAAAGGGACACTACTGCATACCAGGCTGCCCAGGAAAAAATCTTATTTTGTCAAATAATTGTTGCACTAACAGAGCATTTCAGGACTCAGCTAGCTTATTATCCCCCTGCAGTCAGTGAAATGGTCAGGATGATGAAACAAGCATTTGTGACAACGTGTGACCACCAGCGTGTCACTAGACAAACTCTGCTCAGATGCAGAGCTTTCACTGGTGTGAAATCAAAGTGGGATGTGTGCATGTGCGTGTTTGTGATGTCTGCATACAGCTAGGAAGATAAACTGTGCTAGGTGTTTTCCATGTTAGAAGTTGGACCCAAGTCCAAGTACAGCTGTCAGATAGGTGTGACAGTCCCATGCCTGTTCCCATGGACATGTCCTCTATGTGGTTTGTTCTTCTCTTACTGGGAAGGACTTGATGTCCTCCTTTCTTTCCAGAACAGGGCTCTGTTATAAGCTTACTGGTGTGAGGGTGTCAAAAGGGGAGTGATGTGGGATAATTTGAAGTGCTTTAGCTGTTCCTAGAAGAGTTCTTATTGGTAACAGGATTACTCGAGCAGAACTAGAATTTTGGTAGCACTACTTGTCCTGCTCGGAGAGTACAAGAATAAACTATCATAACATAAGTGATTTTTGCCAAATTAATAGTGTCTGTACACTGTGGGAACAGTACAGGACATTTTCTCAGTAAAATCTTTCAAGTACAGCTTCTCTTGAAGTTGTTTTTCTTGCCTCTCTTTTAGAAGCACGTAATATCCCTACGTAAATTCCTCAGTGCAGAATGTGTACTGGGGGAAAGAGGGTCAGCAACTTTGCAGGTATGCAGGATTTTCAATATTTATCTTATGTAATTACGGTTTTCTTGATCTTTTCATTGCAGTCAAATCTCTTGGTCCTTGTTTGGTTTGCACCTTTTGTGGTCCTCGATCATTTTTCTGTTGTTCCACTCGCAAAATTCATTGTTTTCCTGGTGAATCAGGACCAAACTAGAGCTGATAGAGACAAACAAAGAAAAGAATTAATCAAATAAATAGAAAATGCAATGGGAATATAGAAACCACACAAAGAGCTCTGATTGTTGATTGAACTGGAAAGCCATTTGGTGATTATATTTCTAGCATTATAGTGATTCATTATTGTTGCTATAGTGTTACCCCCTCTTTCTACCCACTTCTTTGTGGGAAAGGCAGGAGAAGCAAACTGTGCTACTGAAAGCACCCAACACACACATTCGAAAGGGAAATAAAGCCTCTTGGGAAAAAAAAAAAGTGCTATCTTGCAGAACAGTAGAAAGACCCAATCTCGTGAGCCAAAATGAAGTGTGAAATATACATGTCTGCCTAGTCTTCCTACACACATATTATATTCAGTGCTCCATGCTTCATTCATGAAGGGTTAGAACTGATGAACTGCTTCTCGTACTCTCTCACAATACTAAGCATACCAGGAAATGAAAATGGAAAGTTTAAGTAATATAATACACGAATGTCAGAAAATCCAGAATTAGGAACATGTGGCAAATAGTGTACCTCCAGGCAGACAAAGTGTGTGTGATGACCTGGAGAAACAGCGATTGTCAGCTCTGGAGTAGTTTACAATAGAGAAGATGATATGACATAACTGCCTGCAGTAGGCAGCTGGACTCCTGGGGGCAGTGTGCCATGGCCTCCTGAGGACATCAGGATGAGGGGAGCGCAGGTTGCCTTGGCCATGCCCTGCAGATGCGTCAGGAGAATGTGATGGGATGGGGCTGGGAGATGAGGGCAGGATGAGGATGGCTGGATGAGGCCACTGTGCAGCACAGCTTCTGGGATTGCTTTAATTAAGCTCTTCTGGGTTTTCAAAGGCTGATAATCAGGATGTTGAGGAGAAAAATTAGATGAACTAGACATTTTGTAGATTTGATTAATTATAGAAAGTTGATGGCTATTTTCTCTTGTTCTATTTCAATATAAACATGTTACTCTTTGAGGAGAGCATTTGTGTAATTTTGGTATTTACCTTCTGCCAGAGGGTTCATCTTTAGGAGGACTTCTTGTTGCACATCAGTCCTTCCTGTCAAATTGACTACTGGTAAGAACTACAGTTGGTTGCTTTTCTTTGATTAGACTCATTACTTGCTTTATGAAACCATGGAACATGATTACATTACACTGTTGATGTATTTACATTTCCTTTATCATTCTTTTGTTTAAGTATCCTTATGTCCTTTCGGAATAGGCACACAGTATATCCTGAACATACAGGTGGGTTTTAGAGCACTTTGAAATAACAGTCTTCAACAAGTGTTGCTACCAAGACAAAATCCGCAAAATCGTTGAGTGGGAGGTGTGCAGTGCTTTAGAAAACTTTTATTGACCCTGGAGTTTGAATTCCTTCCAGCTTCTGCAAACGTAGCTCTGCTAAAGATATTTTCGTATATTCAGGAAACAAGTCTGAGTACTCTTTTGAGCAGTATGTCAAAAAATGACAATAGTGAAGGAAAAATGAAGCTACAAGGAATGTAGTTGTTCGGTACAGCTGAATATTGCGAAATACAATACCAGCTTGTTGTAATCAGTGGATTGTGGGTTACAGGCAAATCAGTACTAATTTCAGAACAGAAGTCGGAAATTTGTTCTCAGAATCATAGAATCACAGAATCATAGAAAGGCCTGGGTTGAAAAGGACCACAACGATCATCTAGTTTCAACCCCCCTGCTATGTGCAGGGTAGCCAACCACTGGACCAGGCTGCCCTCAGAAGGCCATCTTCATTGCTGTGTAGAATTTGATATGCATATCTGTCGCTAATAAGATAGTGTCATATCCACAGACATACCCAACAAATTGATTGGAACACTTTCCAGTAGCTTAAAAGCATTCCACTTTTCCAGCTCAGAATGACCTGATTCCTATTTTATTAACTATCATCTTGATTTCCACATCTCTTCAATTTGTAAAATAATGTTCGTTACATTTCACCAGCATTTCTCATACCATAAAAATTCTGTATCACTAGCATTTTTTTCCTGCTGTTGTTTCCTGTTTTTATTTCTTCACCACAAAAAGTAATCTTGTGTTTTCAAATAATCTCCAACTGCCAGCCACTGCTTTTATTTCCTCTTTTATATGATTTCATAATTTCATTCTGTATTTGCTTCTCAGTCTGCAGTTTAAGTGTTTGCTCTTTCCCTGTTTGGCTCTATGGATCAGGTGGTCTCATTGCTCACTAAGTCATTCCCCATCTGTATATTTTTTCTGTTGGTGTCTCCTCTATACTTCATCTCTGAGTAATCTCTTTCAAACTTTACTAAAATATTGTATATCGTTCTTGTCCTACTTCTTTATCTCTGAAGGACGGTGATAAGGTAGAGAAGAAACAAGAAAGGCAATAGTACTGGTTAGATATATGTCTTAACAGAGAGAAACTAGAGACTAAGTAGTATAGACCTCCTCAGGCTGGGAAAGAAATGAGAAAGAAGGAAATAATAGAAGTCTATAAACCCAGAAGGGGGAAGCTGAAAGGAGAAGATGAGTGGATAATGTTATCGTAACAGCTAACAAAGCAAAAAGTAGGAAGCCTGAAATGAATTGTCAGGTAGCAGGTTAGACAAGGACTTCTTTTCCACAAAGCACAATTAAATTGTGGGACTTACTGCCTCAGGAGACCAAAAGTATAAATGATTTGAAAGAGGTTTTGACAGGATTGATGGAGAAATTATTAAACATGATGTCCTGAAAGCCTCTGAACTGCAGATTCCAGGAAAGATATATAACAGGGAAAGATCCCTTTGTTTATACGTTCTTCTTTATTCATACTTTCCTATATCCTTTCTCTGAGCGTTGCACAATCACCACTGTCAGGGGTAGGGCTCTAACCCAAGTGGGCAATGCCATGTCCCTGCTGTGTGGTGTTGCTCCTGCTCGAATTCGTGATCCCAGGCAGCTGGCACCCCTCGGCCAGCAGAGAGCTGCCTCCTGCAGTAGAGTTGGGGAGCAAAGTATGGCAATCGCTTCTAAGCCCATAGTCGTTTCTTTTTTTTCCCACAAGCAATGCTTAGCAACTAGGAAGGCCTAGTTACACATTGGAATGTAGTATGTGTTCCGATGCTTGATTTGGTGTACAAAGGCCTGCGTTTTCTGCTGAATGTGATAGAGCCACACTGGGGCTTGCTGCCTCTCTCAATCCATGTTCTGCATTTTGAGGTATTTACAGGTAATCGTGCATTTCCATCATGCCTCTTCGGGTTCTTTGTGAAGTCTTTGCTTATGGGCCTTAACCAGGTGATTCAGAGCTCAGAGACAACCGAACTCAATGAGCTCAGGCTCTGGCTGTGGCTCCAGTAGTGAGGTCCCAAGTGGTGCCTATAGGTGGGAATGAAACAGCCCCAAGTCTCAGTGCCACTACGGGCAGGGTCCACCACTGCAGAGGTTCCCCATGTCTGTTAGTCTTTGCATGTCTTCCACAGGGTGGAGGTCATGACTGGTATATAACAGGCTGCAAAGAAAATAAGTCAGCATCCAGACTAGGATTGGAGGGGAATCAGTTCGTAGAGAGGGGAGAAGGTAGAAGGTGAGTGAAAACATTTGTGTGCCAAGACAAATGACAGCAAAAAGCTGTCATGAAGAATATTTTGTCTCTGTGACTTCTGTACTGTAGCCCTGCTCTCCACAATACAAAGCTGCAGTCCAGCTCTCTCCAGCAGAGAACTTTAATGAGGAGGCTACAGCCTCCTCCAGGTCCTCTGGGAGCTGGGGTTTGTAGAACGTGGCCCAAAGGGACCAGTGTTTGGAGGAACCACAGCTCAGCAGGACCATGGCTCAGAGGGACTGCAGCTCAGCAGGCACCACAGCTCAGAAGGACCATGGCCCAGACGGAGCACAGCTCAGCAGGACTGCAGGTCAAAAGAACCGTGGCTCAGCAGCACCACAGCCTATCCAGGAGTGAGGCAAGTGGGGTGAGATTAAGGGCTGTCATTAAATGCGCGGAAGCAGAAGCCACGTCCAAGAGGGAGCTGTGCTGTAGCAGGTTTCCTGTGGTAGAAGGAGTGCAGTTGGAAGCACGGTTTCTTCATGCTGTAGTTGTCTTTCTTCAGAGCACAAATGTACCATGATTCAAATACAATTTCCTTTATTTTTCAGAGCCTCTTTTCTTTATTTTATAATTAGCATCTCACAATTGTGAAGAGAAAGAAACAAATAAATGTGTGTCTTGCCCAATGTGATTTCTCTGTTCTCCTAGCAAGATTGGCTTCGTTGATTAGTTATTTCATCCCTTATTAATCTTCTCCAGACCCTATTAAAACAGTAGCAAACTTACTTAGCATGTATATTAGTCTAATTTAGTCAGTGTTCTGGACAAGCTCGTTCACTTTTTATTCTTCAGTAACCTCATATTAAGACAAGATGGTCTAACCAAAACAAAAGTATTATCTGCAAGCTTTAGTAAGGGAGAGAGATGAGAGAAACCTGAAGCACCTCAGACCTGAGAAATCCCTCAACCTGGAGTGAGACCAGAGGAGACATGGGTTAAGATCCAAGTACAGATTTGAGCTGTGGAGCAGGACATGGACAAACAAGAAAAGTACAGCAGTGACTTAAAAGAGGCTGATAATTGGTGGCTGACACCAGGTCAGATGCAGGGCTGTGAGGTGCTCTGCCTGCTGGGCTCCCTGGCCGGGTCATGGCACCATGCTGGATGTTGGTCCATGTGCCATCCGTTCCCTAGCCACAGCTTGGTGAGGCACAGACTTTATCGTGGGTTGTGTGACCATGGTGGGGACAGACCCTGTGCCTGGGATGTGACAGCTGCCCCTGGATTGGACCCCTGCATGGAAGAGCTTCAGAGTGAAGTAGTGAGTGCGATAATCCTGGAGCTAGAAATGAAACAAGGTACAACAGCAGCAGAGTGAGCCTGCCAACAAGACAGAAATTAAGGCCTTCATTAAACTCTGATTTGTTTCCTGTGTGTTTTCTCTTGCTTTTTGTTTCATTCTGGTTCTGGAGGAAAGGCTTTCATGGCTACCTTCCCCATGCTTCAGGGACACAGCGAAGCTCAAGCAGGTAGCAGTCTGGGGGATTGACCTCCATTTCCTCCAGAGCTGCCTGTGCTACTGGGAGTTGCTGTCAGTACCTCTGTCTACTCTGTCTAGCCTGGGACAAAACTTCTGTTCGGTAACTAATGGCTGTTTTTTAAAAACCCTTCTGTTTTGTCTTCCAGGGTTTGGCATGACCACCCCAGCCACCGTTGGAGGCAAAATTTTTCTTATATTTTATGGCCTTATAGGATGTGCAGGGACCATCTTGTTCTTTAACCTGTTCCTGGAGCGCCTGATCACTGTCATAGCCTATGTCATGAAGTCCTGCCATGAGAGACAGCTAAGGAGGAAAGGGGTCCTCCCTCACGACGGCCGGCGGGGCTCAGGGACCTCTGAGGCGGACAGCCTGGCAGGCTGGAAGCCCTCGGTGTACTACGTCATGCTGATTTTGTGTGTAGCATCGCTCATCATCTCCTGCTGTGCCTCTGCAATGTACACACCGATTGAAGGGTGGAGTTACTTTGACTCACTTTACTTCTGCTTCGTGGCCTTCAGCACCATTGGCTTTGGTGATCTGGTCAGCAGCCAGAACACCCATTATGAGAGCCAAGGCCTCTACCGCTTTGGCAATTTTGTCTTCATACTCATGGGGGTTTGCTGCATCTATTCCTTATTTAACGTGATCTCTATCGTCATCAAACAGTCCATAAACTGGATACTAAAGAAGCTGGACTGCAGGTGCTGCCATAGATGCCAAAGAAAATTATTTCGGTCGCGGAGGAACGTGGTAATGCCAGGAAATGTGCGTGGCCGGAGAAACATCTCCATCGAGACTGACGTCGTCAATGAGAGCGACACAGATGGACGCCGGCTGTCAGGCGAGATGATCTCAATGAAGGACTTCCTGGCCTCCAACAAAGTTTCACTGGCCATCATGCAGAAACAGCTGTCTGAAACTGCCAATGGCTACCCACGGCAAATGAGCTCAAAGCAAAATGGATTCTCTGGTGGAGTTGGAGCCCTAGCAATTATGAATAATAGACTGGCAGAGACAAGTGTGGATAGGTAATATAATACAGAACAGTATTATAAAATAGTACAGGAATAACAGTGAAGCAGCGTGAAGCATTTCAACACGTACGAAAACAATGTGGATCACGTGGATGTACCTACGGAGAGTACTGTCCAAGGGGAGGGTGAGGTGGATGTGAAAAGCATACTTTCTATTGGAAGACCACTCACACGTTTTTGGACTGTCACTTAATATCATGTCTCCATGAATTGCACCAGTCTCAGCCTTTCTTCCTCCCCTCTCTTCTGTGCCTCCAACAGGCCACTGCAGGAGAAATTCAATTTAGCCTTCAAATCAGTTTTTCATGTTTGCTTTTCCATTTTTGTGAAATACAGATTTCAGGATACAAAATCTGTAGTATTGGAGCAAATCAAGAGTACCTTCTGAACATATTCTGAATTCAAAGATTGTTTTGAGCTTTCTGTCTTAACTCTTCTCATAATTGTTTTCTGAAGGTAGCTTATTTAAGACTAAAGGAGGAATCATTATAAGCCTTTCTCTGTCATATTGCAGATCTAATTAGATATAATTTAATGGAACAGGAAAAAAAACTGAAAATAGAAGAAAAAAAGAACATCTATTTTCTTTTAAATATCACTCCTTGAAATGTATTCCTGTTGTGAAACAGCTAGCCTTGAAAAGCCAGGTTCTGCTGCCATTAAAATTGTATAAATCTGGAGCAATTGTATGAAAGGTGGACTGAGTACTCCGGAGCTACTGTGATTTGAATTCAGCCTTTAGAGTTTATTTTAGTCTTCCCTTTAAAAGGATACTGTCAAAAGTGATAAAATAAAAAATTAGCCTTTTGTTTTTTTTTCTGTTGGCGAAACACGTGATTTTCCCATGGCTATTCTTTCTTCTAAAATTGAATCACGGTTTTCTGTTTCAAAAATATCCAATTAATTGAAAAATATGCCATACTGACAAGCTGTTTGAATTACTGTACAATAACAACCAGAGAATTTTACAAATTTCTGTTCGTATTATGCTCAATTGTGACTGAAGCAGTTCAGCATCAACATTATGTAATATAACTAGTAACTGGGTTTACAGAACAGGCTTCATTACGCAATTAGATTGCCATGCCAACATTCAGTGCATTATTATAAGTGACTGTGGTCACAAAATCACTTTGGCAATGTCCTTTTCACCTCTCGTGCAGTTTTGCCTTTCTTCACCTGTTTTCTGGCATTCAGTAATGATAATGACAGGGTCTTGATTAGAGAAATAGAAAATGTTTAACTCCTCGTTTTTCTCAATGAAATACTCAGAGTGTTCATTATGAGTAGAAAGGAGACTTCAATGAGAAGCATAATAACAGCGAGAAGAATATGAAAACAGGAAACTGGGTGATCTTTAATGACAGTGAAATCATGCTTTCTATTAGATAACTGGAGAAATAAGGGATTGAATTAACATAGAGTCTAGTGAGAATTTAAGGAGGTCTGGGCTGAATTCCCAGTTCTTCTTTAACCATGCAGTGCATTAGAGCTGAACAGTATATAAGTGTAAATAAGCTGAATGGTCACAAAGGACCTGATCCAATTCTCCCTAAAGAGAAGAGTACATGTATCAGGATTGAACGTTTTCTCACTTCTGTTTAGCTGTAATACCTTCCAGAATACTACAATTTTAGGGCATTTAAAGGAGCCCTGTGCGGTTCTTAATTTCTCTCATATGGAACAATGCAGATAGCTTCTTCATCTTACAGAATAGTATATCATTGCTCTTCATTCTGCCTCAAAGTTCTTTTTTTTAGGTTCCTAATACTGTAAGATAATATTTCAATACTCATTTCAAGCAATATTTGAATTTGAAAACATACCTCTTAGAATCTTTCATACAATAAAGCAAAATCAGAAAATAAACAACTGCACTTAACTCATGAAAAAGAATTGCAAGCTTTTCCTGACATTTTAAAGTTAAAATATTCTGATTAAAAGTCAAATCTTGCTGTCCTTAGTTACAAGGAGAGCTTCAAGCTGCAGCCATTACTTGAAAGCCTACTGTCAGCTCAGCTGTGCAGCACTGAGATGTCCCTCCACATTTGCCTTTTTGTAAGATCCAAATCAGCTCACAAACCTTAACGTTGGCCAGAAAAGTAATTACATTTGTCTCCAGCGGTTTGACGTATCTTCAACGAATGCTGCTGATATGTTTTTGTTTCATTAGAGTATCCAAAATCTGGTACACTGTTACACTTCTTTTTTTTTTTTTTCTCTCCCAAAGCTTTGTCTCGACCATACTGAATAAAAATACTTGGATATAAAATGAGAAAAGTACTTCTTTCTGATTTCGTTCAGCAGTGTCTCTGTTCACTGCCTGTAACCCTAAGATTTCAGTGTTGCAGAAGTATTCCTCATGCTGCCGACTATGAGAAATAATTTAGGGCTTCATCCATTGCTTAAGTAGAGCTCTCATCCTGATCAGAACAGCCACAACCTTGGGAAGTGCAGCTTACATCTCCATTTATGCTGGTTATTAAATCTGACTACTTGAAAATGTCAAATTTTGCTGAGTGCTGTAGACAGAAGATACTCAATGCTACCCCCTTTCCTAGATGATCAAGGCAAAACCACATGAAATAACCAAAATGTGCAAGTTCCTTGAGTCCATTTTATTCTACAGTTCTGCATCATCATTAATGACCAGGATGCCATATAGGATTTTAACCTCAATCCTTCCATACCTAATTAGCTTTCAAAATTTGGTTCTGGAGATATAAGCAGAACACAGTGAGACAGCAGAAATAATATTTCAGGCAATATTCATAGCAAATAGTTGAGAAAACATGTTGAAGGAGAGAGAAATGCATGGAAACTAATGGAAATAAGGAAAACATTACAGTCTGCATAGTCAATTCAGCAGAGATTATTCAGCTTTCAGAATATGACAAAGCCCAGTAGCAGATCATTAGGATGGTCATAGTGTGATCCTCATTGCCCCCAAAATGCAAGCCAGCAGTACTGGTCCTTTCCATTCTTTGGGGTACCAACCCCTCGTTATCCATCATCACAGAGCAAACTTTCTCAGCTGCTTTCAATAGATCTGAAACCATCTATAGTTATGAAAGCAGGGGGTCAAGCAAATGGCTTGGTCAAGGATGTAAGGGGTTTTCGGCATGCACTAGCTCTTCCTTTGTTCATCAGCCACGCCCTCCTTCTCTCTCAGGCTATGGCTTTGACCCAAGCCTGCCCATCACAAGGCACTCTACAATGGTTTTGTGGTCAGATTTCTTGTCCACTGAAGGTAATGAGGGAATAAGTGCACTAGTTTTATCTAATCACATCTGTTCAGATGTGAATTGCTGTTCCAGAGACGAAGGGCTGTACATTCTGTGACTGTGCCACCTTGTATCATGAAGTCATGCTGTCCCCAAAACACCTCTGGCTTATCAGTTAGAAGCTGTGCTGAATGCTTTCCCTGGGAGGCCAAAAGAATTATTAGAAAATATTAGGGATTTGAAAAAAAAAAAAAAACTTCAAGATTGGAAAGGGAACTTCTGACTGTGCTACAGTGGTGCTACTGCAGTTATTTTTCTAAAGCCATTGGATGAAATCCCCAAAAGCTCAGTTCATAATGTAACATCAAGTTTTTAAAGACATATAATATGTGGAGAGATAAGTATAGATGTACCAAAAAAGAATTTGTCACAGGAGTTCCAAATGTCCATCCTGTGTAAAAAAATAAATTACAACAGAAATTCAGGCAACATCACATTTCTTACAAATAAAAGCACTGATGAGGAGAAATGAAAAGAAATACTGTCAGATAGCTAGGGATCTATTTCAAAAGCTAGTTTAAATTTTAATTCATGTTGCTTAGAACTAAAATCTCAGTCAAGAAGACGGGAACCTGCTTTCAGAATTAGTTTCCCCATTTCCTGATATGAATTTGCATTATGGCTAATGAGATGTGGGCTTTATTTTTTTAGTGCAAAAATGTTTCTGCAAAAATCTTGGCTATATTGAAGCTCTGGATCTGCATTTCAGGTCAGGAGTATCACTAAAGCCAGTGGACTAAGCAGCAAGTTGCAGGCTGGCATACTGAAAGTCCTTGATGAACTAGTTTACTGGAAGTCAGGCTTATAAGTTACGCCCCGTCGTAACAATATAATTCTTGTGAAATATCATTATTGCACAATAAAATGGAATATTTAATGCTAAAAAAATATGATCATATACCGTAAGTAAGGGGAGCTCTCAAGGTTTTTTGATAGGCTTTGTAAAATTTATTTAATTTGTATCGAAGGCATTACATTCATTTATCTCTGCAAACGACATGGTTCTCTGTTTACAAGGATATGAACAGGCTTTTCAAAGGCATCTAATTCCTGCTGGAAATCAGTTCACCTCTTGCCACGCTTTGACTTTCAGCAGAAGTCAGGTACCCATTTCCTTTGGGCAATTTCATAACCCAGCTATGTTCTACGTTTTGAATCTAAGCTGACCTGACAGTGTCCCTGAAAAGTTCAAACACTAGCAGCAAGGTTTCCGTGCTGCCACACAATAATAGCTGAATTCATTTCTTTAAAAGCCTTTTATGGTGAAAGCTTTGCATCAACCCAATAGCACAGGCAATGTTTACAGTTTGTTTGATTTAATCTTGGCCTCTGCCTATTTTAATTATATTTGACACATTTAGAAATTGAATAGCAAATAATCTGTTGGACTGGGCATGAAAAATGAACTGGCTCAGTTTCTCAGACCGAATTAATCAAGAGAAAGAGGTCGTCTTCGGGAAGGCGCTTTCTCATTAACACTGTATTTGAATAAATTTCCTCTGGGTGTTAGGTTGGCCACTTGGCTATGGCTGTGGAAGCAGAGCTGTTTGCTATGACCCTCCAATGTTCCTGTTTGTGGGATAGCAGCTCAGTTTGCATCTTTTCTTATTTTGACTTAGTTTAGTAAAATTTGGCTAGTGCCTTAATTTCTTGGACTCCTTCAAGAAGTAGGAAAGTCCTTTTGTAAAATTTCATTTACAAGCTGTGGAGAATCACCAAGTGTCTTTCCACTGGGAGAAAATACTGCTAAATATAGCAAGTAGTCAGAAGCTTTTTGATACAACCCATGTATATAGAACCATTTCATGTGAAACCAGAGAAAAACCCAGTCACTGCAGCTATTTGGAAGCCTTAAAAAATAGAAGGATGATGTCGTGGAGTAGACACACTCATTTCTATTTAGTTCCTCTACAGTTCTGCTGTAATGTTTTCCTACAGTTTTCATGACTTAAAATTATTCGCAATCATATAAAATATAAATTTTCTAAGATTTTGAAAGGCAGGTGGGATTTGCTTAAAATGAAATATCCTTTTCCTCGCTCTGCCTATTGCTTTATAAAGGAAAAGTCTGATTAAGAAGAATTAATACTCTTGCTTTCCAAGCAAGTGTGCCATTTTCTGGATTCCATATGGATTTCCTATTAGGTGACCTTGCAGAAGTTGCTAGAGGAAGGCAGGTTTCAAACTTTATCTTAAGAAATACCTTTCAAAGCTGTTCTCCTTTCAAAGCAATGGAATGTTGCCAGTTTTTCTGTTTGTGGTCTTTTCTGAGAAATTCAACCTTGTTCTTTGGTACCCTTAGAAAGAAAAGATGCATAAGAAGAAAAGTTTAAATAACCCTAAATAACCTTAAAATGTACCTGCTTGGAGCTGCTAAGGTCCTCTCTTTTTTTCTAATTTGAAGTTCGTGTCAGAGTTTAATACCACCAAAGAGATTTGGTCTTACTCAGAGTTCAAATAAAAGAACTTTAAAGCTGCATTATTCTGTCTGTTTTAAATGTTGGAAATGAGCTGGTGATCTGAAGAGTGGGTGCTATGCTACGCCTGTTAGAATTAAGAAGACTGGGGTCACCAGGTCTACACAGCAGGCAGGGAGACGCTTGGGGACCATTAAGGACCAGATTGCTGCAGTAGGGGCAGCTGCTGGCTGCTGGCACTTGTGCTGTCACATTGTCTACATCCTGTGTATGGGGACAGAAGTAAACAGATAATGCTCTCCAGACCCACTAGTTCAGAAATTCACCAAATAATTTATTTGGTGAATCCACAGGAAGCAGCCTGTGGATGCCATCCAGCACAAAACCCTGTCTAAAGCAGGTCCAGCTGGCTCCTGCTTGTCTCTCTGCCCTGTCATGCAACTGGGCAATCCTCCTTCCACATGTAACTTTTATCTGCAGTGTCCTGGAAGTACCATTCTCCCATTTTACAGACTACTTTCCCCTACCAAGAGGAAGTGACAGCCCTTCCTCTGTAGCCACTCCATTTGGGCAAATGCTTAGGTCTAGGTTCAACACGTTCCTTTGTAAATAGCATCTAAGCAGCTGTTTTTCTCAGCCTAATACAAAGCAGATGGTATTTTGATCCCTAGGTATCATTATTGTTGGTAGTCTTATTAGAGATGGCAAGGATTGAAAAGGTCAATTGGTTCCTGCCAGCGCTAAGCCATAATCAGGGTATTACCCCTCTGGCAAATAACACAGAGGATCTTAGTTTGGCTCCACACGTGGGGTTTGGTTGCATTCTCAGCTCAGAAACTAATTCAGCCTCAGTGAAGTCAATGGAGACTTTGCTACTGGGCTCTTTATCTAGCATATAGCACAGGAAGTATTTTCATTTTACAAAATAATCCAGAGAAAAGTTGACTAGCTATTTGCTTTGCTTTTACCACCAGCTGTGCAAATGTTAATTCTGCTCATGCCTTACTGTGTTGTGCACCGGGTTTTTCCCCAAGGGCCATTATTTGATCTACAGAATAATAGTCTGCTTTTAAGGAATCAGAATCAATCATCTGTGTTGGAAAAGACTTTGAAGACCATCGAGTTCAACCATCAGCCTGACCTATTGTGTCTTGGTTGAAAGACTGTTGTTATCTCTGAGAATGAACTCCCAGAATAGTTTTTTGGGAGAGCTTTAGGATGAAGTCGTAGGATTCTGCTCAGACCTTCCTTGACTTAAAAAGCTTTCCCTATTAGCAAAAATCTCCATAAGCAATTTTTTTTCCATGTGCAGCAGAACCAACAGTTTTCGTAGAAATTTATGTCTGATGTTCCCCCCAAATGAATTTAACGTCCACATACTCTTTAAGCAACCAGCAAAGCAATCCAGTCTCCCTCTTTCTGTTGTTAATGACACTCCACCTAATCACCCTCATACTCAGACATTCTCAGCTCCTTCCTGTATCCATTGCAAGCCTACCGCGATAGTCTAATTTTCCTCATTTTTAATACTACTGCCTCCTTCATGGCCCCTTGCTCTGGCCAGCAGGACCTAAGCTGGGCAGGCTGCAGATAGGCCAGGGATCGGCCTGCTCCAGCTCTTCCCTCAAGTACACTTCTCTCCTGGTCACTTCTCTTCAAGAAATTTGTGGACAGTTAATATATTTTAGATTTCTACCCTTGCATCAAATGTAGTTGAAAATAGCCAAAAGGTTTGAATGTTAGTTCAGCACAAATTGTCAGATAAATAGATTAAAGGTGAGAAGGAAGGAACTCAGGAAGCCTGGTAACCTCTGAAGGGGTCTGCATTTCCAAACTTTCTATTGCCCTTTTCTGACCATGGGTCTTTAATTACTGGCAACACAGCACTAATCAGATTTTCAAAAGTATTTTTATACCTTTGCATAGAAGACATCGGCAGATTAAAAAAGCCTAAGTACATAACTCCCACTGAAATAATTTTTTTGCAAAGCATTGTAGGCAGGGCTGAGCTTAAATTCAGAGAATCCTAACAACTGTGTTCCCAGCTCATTACTGACAAAAAGTGTGAGCAGGAGCCAGTAAACATAACAAACCTCTAAACTAAACAGGTATTGTGATGGAGGGAAGGGAACCTGGATGTGACGCAGTCCAGCCGCCAACATAAATACTCTAATAATCAACCAGAATCTTGAGTATTCCAGCAATGAATATCAGAATATTTCAGGGTGACAAGTTAGTGGAAAATCTAAATGAAGAATAATACTTCACACACAATGAGCTAGAGACAACTCTGTGGCATTTCAGAAATACTGAGTTGTTAGTGGATGTAATATCACAAAGCACTCGAGTATGTTCTATTTCAAAGGAAGAACATTAAACTGCATGAAGTGGGTTCTGAATTTATCTCCAAAGGCAGCTGAACGACAACTTCTGCTCAAGGTGCAACATCAATCAGAAAACAAGTAGCATATGAAATTGTATTAAGAATCTGTTATTGTACTATATTGACTAGATGTATGTCTTCATCCTAGTTATCGTAGTACCTTGACAAAAAGATGATCACAGATGTAGAAAGATAAAAGCCCAATGAAAAGCAATTAAAAATATTCAAATCAGATATCACTACTTGCTAACCTCTAAGGCACACTGTATGAAAATAAAAAGGAGCACAAGAAATGTTTGGCTGAGAAAAGCCCTTCAGCAGGAGCAATGTCAGGGATTAAGGAGGGCAGATCTCTTCTGTGCCAGGCTCACGTGTCCCACTGGAGTCCTGAGCTGCACTGCAGCATGACCACAGGATGGATAAATATTGGGACCCATTTGGTTATCTCCACTGAGGTAATTAGTAAGGACTGAATTGGATTAAAATTTAAAGAAAAAAAAAAAGAAAAAAAAAAGAAAAGCAGGCAAAAGGAAAAAATTAATGTTTCAGATTGTGTTTAGAAGATGCGGAACAATAAACGTGAAGAACATAGCAGAATTTTGTAAAATGGATGTTTATATAAATAATTGTGCGATATGATATAAAATAATGTTTTTTGAGTCCTTGTTCTTCCATGTTTGTAATGTTAAGAAAAATGTTAGGCCAGTTCTCTCTTACTAAATTTTTGCTTTCTCTGAAGACCTCTGGAGAGCCCACATTTCTGATTCATGCAGCAGTTAAATACTGGAATAACAGTAGGAGTAAAATGTAGAAGTACATTTATGTTACAAGACCTGTAAAGGGAATAACTGCTAGTGTGCTAATATATGTAGCAGTATGAATCTTTTTTAATTGCGTTTTAAGCGTTGCATTCCATCATCATATTCTACTTTATAAGCTATTTACTTTTTGCAGAGAATGGGAATGGGTGTGAAAGCATCAAGGATTAGGCTAATGTTCTAGGAGGACAGGCAACTGCAATATCATTCAAAACTCACATTTAATCAGATTCAAGTCTTTTTTGAAGTAATTTTCCCACTATTTCTTGAACTACCTATTCATTTGACATTTTCTCACTGAGAAATATTCAATTATTGAACTGCTATTAGAAAGATTGGTGAAGCATGCTGCAAGCAATAAGGAAGTATAAAACCTGACACTGTTGTCACCAACTTTGGCTCCCACAGGTGAAAAGTGTGAGAGTACCTGATGGCATAGTACCCGTTTGTTGTCATGACCAGACCTGGTTTGTAAGTGTTCTAAAAGTTAGAATGCTGGTATTTTTCTATTCAATAAAGGACAGCAATGTTATCATGTGTGCATTTTTCTTAAGATAACACTGACCAAAATTACTACCAATGTTTAGAAACATGTTTTTGTTTTGTTTTGTTTTGTTTTTTGCAAATGCCATTGCAAAATGCTTGAAAAGGTGGGAAGAACAACACTCACAAAGCATGGAGACCAATGGTGGGTGGCTTGGGGTCATGTTAGAATTTGAGACTTTGCAACACAAACCAGAAGTGTTTCCATGGGTCAAATGTGTTAGAGCAGTAAGGAGCCAGGGAAGTGCAGGGTTTGGGGTGCGGTGAGCCTGGATGAGACCATGCAAAGGGGTCTGGTGTTGGACACAGCCCTGGGGGTGGCTGCAGGCGCAGGGCTGGGCCAGGACGAAGGCCTATGTGTGAGCCTGGCTTGACAGGGCCTATAGCTGACAGGACCAGGGTGTGGGGAGCTGGAGCCCAGCCCTGCTGCAGTCTTGCTGGGACAGGGGCTGACAATCCCAGAGTTGATGTGGGGTCCTGGGTCTGGGCGCACCAGGCCATGCTGGAGGCTTGTTGGCCATCAGATCTGATCACTTTCTCCACTTCTGCCTCCACTGCCTCCAAAGGAAACCTGGAGATGAGTGTAAATCAAGCCCAGTCACTGGATGTGCTACTGAGGCATGGCCAGGGAAAGCTGTGGGACCAGGGCTGCAGCAGAGAGCTCAGTCCTGCAGCAGAAAATTCAGCACCTCCACTTCCTTCATCTTTCTAGCATGCTGATACAGAGGAGATGCAGTAAGTAATGTCACAGTTGAGATATTACTCCATTGCCTTTTTTTTTTTTTTTTTTTTTTTTGACCAAGAAAGGATTTGTTCTAAAGCAAAAAAAAATCAGTGTGATCTGTTTTAATGAAGAGCATGAGTGACTAAGGACTCTTCTGTGCTAACTGAAAAAACAAAGTGCCATTTTCATTTTCACTGTAGACCACTGCAGCACGATAATAGAGCAAGCCTGATAAGAATGTTAGCAACTTGAGATGGAAGTATGTATTTATGTGTCAATGTGAATTTGGTTGTTCTTTACTGACATTAATATTATTTTCATTCCCTTTTGCTGTTTCTTATTCTCGGTGCAATGGATATCAACCAAAAGCACTCTGTTAGGAATGTGTTGTGCTTTATAGTGAGCAGTAGGACTGTTTGATATTAATAGTTCTGAATACATGCTGCTGGCTTGTCATTACCTGATGTTACCCTAGGTTTATATCAATACCAGCTAGAATAGAATAGCTTCTGGGAAGCTAGGGATATGGAAGATCAGAATTCTGCCCCTTTACACCAGAGTCCATGCACAAGGAGTGTAGGAGGTTCTCCAAGAAGAGCAGGAGAAGCTCCCTGAAGCAGGAGAGGCCCATGGAGGAGCAGGTTGTCCCCTGGCAGCCCATGGGCACCACACAGAGCAGATCTCCACCTGCAGCCGTGGAGGACCCCATGTAGCAGCAGTGGGTATAGTCCGGAGGAGGCCACAGCCCATGGAGAAGCCCACACAGGAGCAGCCTCGGGCTGGAGCTGCAGCCTGTGGAGAGGAGCCTGCAGTGGGGCAGGAGGGCCGGGGGAGATGCCACCCTTGGGGACCTGTGCTGGAGCCTTCTGCTCCTAAAGGGTGGGTACAGATCCATGTTGGAGAAGTGCCTGTAGAGCTGCAGCCTGTGGGAAGCCCATGTGTGCCCAGTTTGGGTAGGATGGCATCCCATAGGATGGACCCCATGTGGAGAGTGACCATGAAGGAGTGGCAGAGATGAAGCGTTATGGATTTACCACAGCCCCAGTTCCCTGTTCCTCTGTGCTGCTCAGCGGGGAGGAGGTAGAAGAGGATGGATGGGAAAGGGAAAGGTGTTTTTAATTTAATATAGTTTCTCACTTGTCTTGCCTGTTAGTAATAGGCAGTAAATTACTTTAGTCTCCTTTACACTGAGTCTGTTTTGCCCATGAGGGTAACTGGTGAGTGATCTCCCTGTCCTTAGCTCAACCCACAAGCTTTTTTGTCATCACTTTACTCCCCTGTTCTGTTGAGGAGCGAGAGTGAAAGAGTGGCATGAAGGTGTTTAGCTGCACAGCCTTGCTAAACAATCACAGCTTTCTGACTTTATTTAGTGAATAATCTTTTGTTCTCTTTTGATCTTTGAGTTCTAAGAATTGCAGTCTTCAGATGAAACAACCACAAGTTCTTCCATTTTTTCCAACTAAAAATGTTACTTTTGACATTTATACGGTGACTGGTTTCTCTTAGTGTTTATTAATGTAGTCCTACTGAAGTGTTGAGGTAGAATTTGGCTGTCTACTACATTTGGATATTTTCTTCTTTGGTTACTCTAATCCTTTTTGAAAGTCTTGTTCCTACTCTATGAAGTAGCCAAGAAAGTTATACTAACTTTTGCCAGCACGTTTTTTTCCAGTAGTAAGAGCAGCTGAGGGGAAAGAGATTACCCTTCACCATGTCAAGTTCCACGGACCTTCCTGCTAAACTTATCTTCATTTTATTTTTAAGATTCCCAGAATTTACTGATTACTTCCTGTTTCTTCCTCATTGACTCAAAGGTGTTCATCGCATGCCAGTGCCACCGTGATAGTTTAATGCCACTTGTTGCTGATGAAAATAAATGTAAATGATCTCTTCACCATTATTTTAGACCTGAATGTCAGAAGCTGTATTTAGAGGAAGTCTACATATGCAGATTGATAGAAATCTATGGACACTCATGGAAATTTGCTTATTACACTGGCAGTTTCCTCTGCATTTATGGCCCTCCTCCTTCCCCTTGCATATAGCAGATGTAGCATCCTTATGAGCTAATTATGTGATATGCAGGAGCAGAAGGATTTTCCATATCTTGCTATACTTCAGATTGCTACTTCTGAATTAAAATTTTTGATTGAAATGGAGATGATTGCAGGTTCCATTTCTTTCTGATTGTTCTTGTAGCCTATTTAAATTGAATTTGTGATGAGGCAGATGACCTCAGAAGGAAAAAGAAAACATTCTTCTGCTTTCCATGCTTAATTTGCAGGAAAACCGGAATACTTCATTCTGTCTTCTTTGTTAATAACTATAGGAAAAGATTATATTGACTTCATCTTTTATCTTAGGCAAAAGTTTAATGTTTTTCTTTGGAACTGCTGATTTTACAGATGAGGTTGTCCATTTGGTTTTGGAGTGCAAACATATGCACATAGTTCAAAATCCTGGATATTTTCATTTAATTTTACAGGGGTTGTAAAATTAACACTGAGGAGATCCAGAGTGTGTTCAGACAAGAAGTATCAGACATGACTGCAGCAGAGGAACAGGCTAGTAAAGATCTGGCAGTCTGGGTTGTGCTGTGAGCTGAGAGCCAGAGCACTACAGGCTGTGCCATGTGATTGCTGTACATACACGGTATCTGCTAACGTGCTTAAGGTTGCATTTTCACTGCTATTGCTGTCCAGACAGCTAATTTAAAAACCTGCAGTGGTTTTGTTTGCACATGCTGCTGTTTTATCTATGGTAAAAACACCCATCATTCCTAGACATTAAAATTACCTGAATTTATATGATATTTTCTGAGATTCCTGCAGAAAAGAATCTAGTTTAGCTTATTTGAATTAACTCCTCCAAAACTTCTCCTTTATCTTGCAAATGTTTCCCATATCTACGTGCATTTCCTATGATGATGATTAAGAGAATGATAATACTTCATAGATTAAATGACAGCACTACATATGATGACACTTATTTCTTATTATATCTGTAACAATCAATGAAATGAGGTTCCCAGTAAAACCTCAGTAAATTCCCAGTAAATTCCCAGTAAAACCTCATAGACCAGGCTGTGCAAGAGGAATGACCGAGGTGTGTCCCAGAGATATACCCAGCTAAACACCCTTTGAAAACTGCATTCTTTATCTCTTGCTTGCATGTGTGCACCTTATACTAGCTCTAAACAGATCTTAATGTGTTCATTATTCCTAATCCTTTTTTATGCTTTTGCTTTTGTTACTGCTATGCCACTATCCCAATTTATAGAACTGTTTGCCTCTTAATGACTTATTGTAAAAATATTTTCAACTACTTACTCTGTTACTTCACCTGCTAGAGAAACAACTAGCAGAAGTATATGGAGTAGAAAAAGGGATGACAGCTTCATTTAACTGTGATGCTGTTAACAAATCCGTGTCCGCCTTTCACTTTGTGGATATTACCTCACAGCATGTCATGGTGAATCTCTCACTGACAGTACATAAAAATCTGATCACTCTACTTCAAGAGCAACTTAGCATTTGTTCAAGCAATAGGAGTTAACTTTGCTCCAGCTTTAGCAATGTAGCACACAACTGAGCAATTCCATTGCAGCAAAAAGGTAAGAGAAAGCCCAGCTCAGTTTCCAGTGTTACAAGAATACCTGTATTAAGTATCTAATTAGACTTCCCTATTGTACTTGTACAATCATCCCCAAAGCAGCACTACCTTAAGCACTCATTTTGTTAAAATAGCTTTGATCTATAATAAGTCTTAATACTCTGAGGATATGTCACAAAGCTGCAAGGTAATTTGTAGATACTGTGATTCTTGACAATTTGGTTTAGACACCTTACTAGCTCTGCTGCAATAAAGCACCAGAGTGCAGGTGCTTCCTTGATGTATTTAAGACATTTCTCTTTGTTGTCACTAGTGATTACCTTGGCGAATCTCTTTTGAGAACATTGCTTTCCAGTCCTCTTTACCTCATTCTACTGGAAGATGAGAATTAAATTCAACTATGTGCTATAACGAGTTACATGCATACTTGGATAAAGTATATTAGGACTTCTGCACATACATCATACTTATTGGTGTCTCTTGGGATTGTGATGTGCTCAGAGTTGTTAAGGAATCATTCAAGTCAACAAACTGGTCAGAGAGAAGTAGAAGTTATATCAAACGTCTTCCATTCTAGCAGACATACTGAACTTGGGCTGTGGGCAGAGGCACTGAGCAAGGTCTGAGTATTGGGTTGTGGGGAGGAAATTGGAAAATTCTTTTAGAGCACTGAAAGTAAAGGTCACCACTGCAAGAATCAGATCTCAAAATGGCCGCAGGACTTCGTACTAATTGTTGCACTAGGACAAATGTTGTGGGAAGGACAGAACCCAACTAAACATCCCTAGGCCTTGCCAATGCATCTGTTCTGAATAGGAAGCAAGTGAAATACAGAAGTGCATTTATTAATGAAGCATTTTGGAGCCAATAAGCTATAGAAACGATTTTTTTCCCATCAGCCTGGACTACCTTGGCTTATCAAAGTAAGACCCTGCAATTTCTGTTCAGCAAGTATAGCAGCTGCATCACTTCAGGTCAAAAATCAGAAATCTCATCAATCTCAAGTGGCTCAACTGAATATTTTCTAGGCAAAAATTATCTGAGTCCAGTGAAAAAGACAGAGTGATACTTTGAGCCTTCAGAGAGCAGGCTGCCTTTGACAGTAATAAAATGGGGCCATAAGCGGAGGGAAGTAATTCCACTCCTCACTAAATCACCCATTTGTATTCTCTGTTCCTCACATAAACACTTCAGAAGGAAACTGTTCCTTCCCTCTTCCTCTTGTCTGTGGCCTATTAACTAACTGGACTCTGCAAATACGCATTCATACAGAGGCAGCTGAAATATGGTGGTGAGCACTACATTGCCTGTCGTTAACACAAGCTACTTAGAACTGTAGATTTGAAAATCCGTATTACTGAGAAATAACATTTCTTCTCTGATGTCACATATTTTTCCCTGAACTGTAGTTAATGTTTTTAAACTATATGTATTTAAAATGTACTGCATTTGAAGTTGAGAGGTGGTAGGGAGCACGCTGGAGTGAAAACTTCAAGAACTTAAGTTCTCCAACGCCCTCTCTAATTCTATACACTCACCCACCCACAGAATTCCAGAATAAACAACCAGGACTTCCATTTATTTTTTGGAAAGAGAAAAATGTAATACTGGATCACAGTAATAGTGTATTCACATCTGTGTCTGGCAGAATCCAGTTCAAGATGCCTTAGATAAGATTGCCTGAATTCTATTAAAGGAGAATCATGAAATAATCTGCCTATCTGGGAAAGCTCTCTTTAATGTCTTTCACTTAACATGTAGCTTATGGCCAGAAACAGTACAGTTTATATTGCTAAAATAATTAGCTCGTCTAACATTGAATGTTTCTGTCCAGATGGATATTATTGTGTTGCTTCATTCTGTGTGAAAGAAATCATACTTCAGACTTTCATAAATCAAATGTAACATTTTAAACATCTGCAAGAATTGGATAACACTGGTAGTGTTAAAACTGGGAAGTTTCTGGAGAAAGGTCTCCAATATAAACTCTCCAAGACCTTTGTCTCTGAACTTTCTTCACCATCTTCACCACCTTCACCACCTTCCCTTTCATCATAGAACATTCTAGCTGGCCCATAACTAGTTTGCCTGTTCTCCATCCTTCCAAATGTACAGGGAAAATACATTTTCCACTTCTAGTAAACTACTCTCTATTACACCTGTGTAAACACATCCCACTCAGCTGCAGTTTGCAAAGTTGGTGGAAAAGTACTCATTTTCTTAGAAGATAAGATGACATACGATACTACTTCAATAAAATGATAACAGCAGTAGTAAAAAGAACAAAGGTATTTCTCTGTCTTCTGGTAAAGCATTCCTCATGTGAAAAACTACCTAAGTTTAATTAACTCTGACTAAATTATTAATAATTTCATGTTAAGGTGCCTGTCTGTACAGTGGATTATTGCTTTGTGCTTTCTCATAGTATAATAGATTAACATCCTTCATCTGAATGATAGTTTTATTGCTTTGAAATAGTCATTTCTGTACTTTCCCATTCCGCCCACCTCGGTTCACTGGAGGTGCTAGTGGGCCTAAAATGAGTAGCATGGTGAACATTAAACCATTGGATTCAGTGTAAGAGGAAGCAGCAACACACTGATGTATGTAATCTTGCAAACAGCCAGGGGAAGCTGGAACTTGCTTTTGATGTGTACACACTTTACCCCTGTTGTGTTTTATGGTTTGGCGACTTGGTGGCAATTGCCACCACAGTGTTTGAGAGGTTCAGGAAGCCTCCTTCTCCTCCAGGGCAGTGAGTGGGGTCTGCAGCACACTGACGGGCTGCCCCAGGACATGCAATCTGAGGCTATCAATACTTGAACATGAAAAATGTTCCCCTTAAAAACTGTTTTTTACGTTGCAGAGGTGTATGGCAAAGCCATGCACTGAGTAACAGGAGGACATGCAAGGGTAAAGGGTGCAGGTGGCCTGTTGAGAAGGATGTGAAGGTGTTGGTTGTTCTTGGAAGAATTTATATGTAACCTGCCACAGCACAGAAGCCAAGGTCTTCTGTCCTCCTCAATATTACACTGCAATAGTAAAAATAACCAACTTGGTAGCTCCTGAGTACTGCTAAGTACAGAAATGTGACTGTTTTCCCAGAATATAATCTATGAGTAATTTGAGGTCTCAAAGGCTGACACTGGAGTATGAGATATTCCAAGGCAGTGCAGGATCACTTTGGAAATCGTGTATGTCTCCAGCACCAGTTCTCACAGTGCTGGTGTGCTGTGGTTGCTCTGACTTGGTTTCAGGCAGGTTTTCTCAGCTTTGCCTGTTGTGAAAAGTTCTTGGCCAAAATACCTGTAGATCAATACTACATTAATGGCTCTTTGCTGTAAAAGCTCCTTGTATTACTGCCCAAACTACAAACACAATTCAAAATTTTGCTCATGGGTTATGAAATTGGCAGATGACTAATGGAAGTACAACAAGGAGCATTTAAGTTCATGATAAAAAGACATAGTGTTATATATTCCCGCTGAGCACCAACAGCTATACTGTCGCTGCTTACCACTTCATCTTTCTGTTTTTAACATGAAGGAAGGGGGAGTTTTTGGCACTTGTTCATTAAATTTCATCCTGTTCTTGCCATATGTCATAGTTTACTGTAGGCAAAATGATAGAAGGAGAAGTGTTAATGAGCATAATTAGTGTTGCAGTCTGTTAGCTTGGACTTCTACTCCTTAATTTTACTCCAGGAGTTCCCAAACTGTGTTTACTGTATGCCATCATGAACAGCAGGGCAAGCCATGTACCACTGTGGAGTATGCTGCGTGCTATTAACATTACATGCACAGCTTGTTGCGCCGTATAAACTTGGCTCTCCAAAATGGTACAAGGATGCTTTTTGATGATCTCACCTAATTTTAAGATATTTGGCTAGGTTCCAAGCCTCTAAGCTTAAGGAATTTAGTTACATAAAATATTAGCTATGCTTTTGAAGCTGGATGGAGGAGAAATAGGTTGAAAATTTATTTCATTTAATCAGTAATAGAGCAAGATGAGAGCTGCAGCAAGGCTCCACAATCATTGTTCTGACCTAATCATTCATGTAATTGATGTAATCAGTCCTGACATGTAAAACACAAAATTTCTTACATTCAAAGAAAGTCTTTCAATTTTCAGTGGTCTTAAAATTCCTTCTGCAGTGCAGGTCTGTTCTGCTTGAGCAGCAGCTACTTTGGCTGTCAGTAAGATGGGAACTCTCATGGTGCCCTTTCCAGAGAACTTGGGATGTGTCTGCACCCCTCGTAGTGCCTCTCCCCTCCTCTCTTGACTTCTGCTATTCAGAAACATTCTGTGACATCCATGGGATTCATCCCAGAAGACAGAATATGAACTCATACTTGCTCTTTGCTGAAAATACAGAGCCATACCAAGCCCTTTTTTTTTTGACCGTAACTACTCTCTGGTACAGTTTTCAATCAGTTCTAATTCATCTTTAAGCTGTCTCATTTAGGCCACATTTCCCTAGATTGCCTATGAAAATAGGCAATATGATGATTTCCTTTACAGTTATTTCTTTTTGAGCCTACAGAGCGAACTGTTCACCCCGATGAGTGTGAATAAACAGGACAAGTGGTTTTTACTCTAGGAAGTATTTTGATTTGAGAAGCTGTTAATTTGAGAAAGGCAAGTGGGCAGGCCCAGAGGCAGAAAACCACTTGAACTGTTTGTTGGATAGTTATCCAATAAAACTATTTTTCCCTGTAGTAGCTTTAATACCCTAGAGCTAGGACTAAAAAAATCATGCTGCTTCCTTCCCTAGGGATGGCTGGTGAAATAATCAGGACCTCCCCTGCAGCCCTTCCTGGGAGGAGGCCAGAAAATGGATTTTCACTTTTCGTCAACAATGGTCAGGCTCCTGCAGGGGCTGTGTGCCTGCATATAGCTGCAAATGAATTGCATTTTGAGTAAAACACTATAAAAAGCTGAAGAACATGGTTCTTAGCCCCCTTCTCTTTAGAAGATAGCAGAAAACAAATCTATTCAAAATCAAAGTTACTTTCTGCTTTGTTTCATCATCCTGTACAAATTTAATATTAATTAATATTAATTCAGATCATAATGTAAACAGTTTTAGATCATCTTCTTCCTACGTGTTTTAAATGCAATCATGAGTTTTTTAAAAAAGGTGCAGGAAGGAAGTCGGAGTTGGTGCACACTCAGGGTTAGTGACAAGCAAGTCTTTCAACACCAAGCAAGTGACTGGGGGCCCAATCCTGTAAATCATTTATGCATGGACATATACAGCTCTATACCCAGGTAAGCACTTGTATTATAAAATATATGCAACTCCAGGGAGCCAGATCCTGCTATTCAGACATCTGATTGACTTTTTGTCCCCTGTAACATTGATTCTTGAGGCCGAAATGGTGTTGCCCTGCGAGCAGAGGACAGCCCCACACGAGGGTTCTCCAGCGTATTTAGGCAGGCACATTCTTTGGGAGTGAGACAAAAGAGGCTTGCCAAGGAGGTGTCCTTGCAAATGAACAGAGGATTGCAAATTCCTCTCTGCTTGATGTCTGTTCTTTGTAAACTCACCAAAGAAGGCTTCAGTTACAAAGGCTGATAGACAACTTGAACTTAGAAACTTTGGACTTAGCTGCGCAGGCTTAATAGGCTAATTAATATTAACTTCTCTGCCTTAGGCTGCTTAAAGTTATAGTTTATTGCACATGCAATGTATGGCATGCAGCGGAGTCTCTCTTCCTATTACACAAAATGGTGAAGATTGGATGAGATGTTTGTGCTGTCAAAACAGAGGACTAAAACTCCCAGTAGCAGCAGCTGGAAGTAGTCAGCTACAACATTAATCACCTGGTAAAGTCTCTTGGGATTTGAGCTCACCTGTCTGCCAAATTTTAAACTGATGATGTCCTCAGAGGCCCTGGCAATGGGCAACCTGCTGTGCAAGCAACTAGAGAATTGAAATGAATGGTGAGTCAAAGATTCTCAATAAGAATGAAACATAATGGATCAAATCAAATTTAACATCCAAATACTTCCTGCGAACTGGAGCAAATGAAGCATGACACAGAAACAGGAATGACTTTGTCGGATGTGGGACCTATCAGGTTCTGAAACAACGCAGACTGGCTTGTAGGCAGCTCATGAGGTGAGATGGGTGAAGCTGTGTGTGCCTGGCAAGGCACAAGTCTTCCCTTCCTAGGAACAGCTCTCAGACCCCTTGTTTTGTGTAGGCTGCTCTATGAATGTCTGAAAAGGAGGAAGTGTTGTCCTTAGACAAATACTTCAGAATGTCCCGTACTGTGACCACAAGGCTTGCTGACAGCAGTTACGGTAGGAGAAGGAGATTTTGAGAGAGCACACTGTATGCAGCAGGCCTTGATCAGGGTGCTGCAGTGGGAGGATGAGGCTCTAGCCACTTAGAATGATTACAGAACATGCACAGTGATAGAATAATGGCTGCCACATTGATACAATCCACGGGGCCTGTCTAGGCAATTATTTCCTACGGTACCAATAATACTGGATGTTCTTTTAACAGAAATGTTCAATGTTTTCCTAACAAATATACAAATGAGTCGCCCACTGGGTCCCATTTTATAAGCCTTAGAATCTTCTTCTTGGCGCCTATATTTGGGCATATCCATGACTGAGTCAAGATTTCAATTGTGACTGACAGAGCTGATCTTCAGTTTTAAAAGCAAGTGTTGCCCAAACAAGATGTCTCTAATCAAACTTTGGAAATGACATCTTACTTGTGCAGCCCAAACATATTTATCCTGTCAGCTCACTCTGTATCTCCATCTTCCTCATTAACCTCTGGAGAAAAAGAGAGATGCGTAGCCAGCAGAAATGGATGGCTGTTTTGCTCCAGCTTATATTGAAGTTGTTTGATCTGCTGGTTGGTTGCATGTGCCAAAGAGGAAAACAACTCACTCTCTTTCCATTTGCTGTTGCACTCTGCAAAGGTGTACTGTAATTGAGAGATCCTTGACCCTTCATCACCACAGCAGTATTCAGAAACAAAAATGCCTGCCACCTGTTCCAGAGCAAGTCAGACAAGAAAAGACTTCAAACAAGTGCAGAAAATGTTAACATTAAATACCAGAATATATCAGAGTATTTCAGCAACTTAAGACACAGCTAATATTGCTCTTCATCAATTTAAGGCTGCCATGTATTCTCAAAAAACAAGAATAATATTATAATGTAATTGCCAGTTAGTCACCAGAGATGACTAATTACAGCTTTCCTGTCTGACAATGGCTTTTATGCCTCCCTTGAAGTACACTAACTCTTTTTGAGTCTATAGCTTGCTATGAGCTGTGAATAGACTTCTAATGAAGCTTGTTGTGCTTGAGATATAAAAGTAGATGAGTATTTATCTTTCCACCATATAATGAATAAATCAGTGTACATGCTTTGACTGTACGACTTTTTTATGGTTCTCTTTTACAAGTTGAGTTCTGTCCTCAGAAAAGGTGAAACAGTGTGTTACATTTTCTACAGTTATCTGAGTTCATATTAGCTCTCCTAGTTTAACTGCTTATTTGTTGAATATAATATCCTTTACTGAGCAACTGGAAGAGACTGTAGGAAGTAGTCTTGTGATCAAACCCACTATCATAGTCTGTGAACATTAGCACCGATCCACGTGTCAAACAATAACATTTCAGCCCTGGACTGACCAAGGCATATGTACATTTTTATTAATTAGCCAGAGCGACACCTGCACCCAGAACACACCAGTGCACTCAAGGCTTGGGAAATGGGAGCGTGGGTTCCAAGTGGAGGTGTGAAATCTCTGGCTTGGAGCACAGCTCAGCTGTTTTTCTGTATGGGATTAGTGCATCATGCACTGCAGTGCATCACATATGGAATTATGAGTTTGTCTGGATGATGTTGCTTCAGAGAAATGGTTTGAGGAAGAAGTAACTGAAGCAGAATGGTTTGCAGTAGCTTACTTTTGTAGGACACACTAAGACCTACAGAGGAAAAGCACTGGTTATAAGTAGCTTTTATGCACTGCATTAAGTGCTTTTGATTTATCTTTATGGACCCAAAAGTAATTACAAATTATAAGACAAGGAAATTGTCTTTCCAAATGAATGTAACTGTTGAGAGAGTTTATTAACTTCTACTCCATTGCAGTCAGGGAGACCCGATAGCTCCAGGTTTGCTCCCGAAAGCTGAGCACCACAGTTGTCCCTTCCTAGCTCAGCTGTGCAGAACACAGATTGCCAGCAAGGGTGCTGGGTGCGGACATGTCGCTGCCAGGCCCTCTGCCCCAGCTTCCATGTTGTAAACTTGCACGGCATCCTGCTTTGCAGTAACTTGTCCATAATGCAGGAAAGGAATCTGGGATTTTAATTTGATGATGACAGCTTTGAACGGCTCTCCCTTCTTCCTTCAAAACAGAGAGTCAGCAGAGAAACAAATGTTTTTCTGAAGAAATGTGTTAAGATTGTCTGCCTTAGAGTAGGCGTGAGCAGCTCCAGCACCGCAGGGCTCCAGCACTGCAAAAGAAGTGTCCAAGAGAGTGATCTCACAGCCCTGGGGGCTGCAGCGGGACACAGCAGCAGCTGACATGCACCTTCAACTCTGTACCACCAGTTATCTGCAGCAAGACTTCAGCACTTCTTCCTGCATCCAAGACTCTCAGAAATATGAATCAGATGAAAGCACTGCTGCTGAATCCACCAGCATCCCAAACTCCTGCAGAGAGCATCTGTGTAATGTTGTAAGATAAGCACCTTTGCTTATGCATTGCATTGTGGCTTTCCTGTGTGGCGTGTGCTGTAAGGTGCAGATATGCTGTTTTCATACACCTCAGCTCCTCCAGGTCCTGCCCTGGCACAGCGGCACGCCATTCATTTGCTGGAACACATAGTGAGTCCTAGTGCCCTGCTGGGCCATAGACACGGACTGGAATGCTCTTCTGAACTGGGCCCAAAATGATGCCACTTAAATACAAAATGTTTCCTTTTCCTTCTGATTATTGAAACGAATGAGCCCCATGTGATAGACGTGAGACAGTGATGTGCAACTAATCTATAATAATCAGATGTTCTGGGAATTCTGTGCTGTGGAATGAATTGAATGGTTTCCAAGCCTGATAAATTGAGGAATTGAAAATCTGATTTGTAATTCAGAAAATAAGTGGATTAATTAAAGAGGCATGTAAAACTGAAGATTCCTTGAGTAATAAGGAACTGAACAGAGACCCATAATTATAACAGAAGAGCTGACTGCCAGTCACATTATCATCTATTCTTTCAAAATTTACTTGCACGGTATGATGAAAAAATGCACAAAGAATAGAGTGATTGCAGTGAGCCATGGTACAAACCCAGCTGGTAGCTATGTTACTTCCCCCCAGAATGGCCCTGCATCATAAGATGCCCGGCTCTGGAAGATAACCAGAGGCCAGTGTCTATTTTGTATTTAGTTGGGATGTTTTCTGCCCCATGCGAACACCATTACTGATCTGCCCCTGCACATGGCACCTATTCAGAGTTAAAACTCTGAATATGGGGGAGAGAAGCTGTTTTGCTGGGCAGGTTAATTCTACCACACCCTCATGATATGGGCTCTGATATTTAAGTTAATGTCATGACACTGGAAGCAAAGAGGAATCGCAGAGGAGAGAGAAGGCAGCAGAGGAGTGCTGCAGAAAGTCTCTCTGCCTCACTCACCTTCCCCAGGGAATTCGTCTAAGTACCCATCTCATGCTCCCTTCTGCAATGCACAAAGTAATCGTGGTTCTGCGATTAGCCTGGCAGCATCTGCAGCCTTCTTCTCTGTCCCATGAGGCTGCTACGATGCAAAATGTGTGTGTCTCTCTCCTCCCGCTGCTGTAAGACTATTTTATTTCAGCAGAAGTCACACATTCAGCTCCATTAAACGTAATGGCATCAGATTGATATGAATGCTCTTTTTAGTCATCTAAGGAAGCGCTAATGCCTCTGAGCAGGGAGATCCTCTCTCTAAAAGCCTCCTTTCTCCACACTGTTCCAACGGATGGCACCATTAGCTACTGACTGCAGTGTAGCCACAGTTTTATGGGCAGTTGTGCCCTTCTGATCCATTTTAGCATTCCTGTTTCCACCCCAAATACAGAGCTCTGTACTGGTATATAAAAGCCTCTCCAATGGTTAAGAAGGAGATCTAAAAACTGGGTGATATTATACAAAACAGAACTGCATTTCCAGCATCAGTCACCTGTTTTGGAGCTCTTTATTTCTGTAAAAACAGAGTGATACAGATCGACACCACAGCGTCCTGTGAGAGTGAACAGAGCAGCTGGAGCCTGTGGTGCAAGATGTTGGTGGCACAGCTGTCCTGGAGCGGTGAGCCATTGCATTCCCTCCAAGATGTTCCAAAGCCAATTCTCTCCCCAGCTGGCAGTGTATGTGGCAGTGGCAATGCCTGCTGGGAGGTACTTGTGCTGACTTGAGCGATTTGCAGAAGTGTGAAAAAGACATGAGGGGTTTCACCACAGTTACCCTGAATTATCTCCCATGCACAAACACCACGTGCAACGAGATCCTGTGAGCTGCTGTGCCATGGCATGCTGCTCCCTTCATGCCTCTCCACACTAAGGGCTCAGAGCTTGCTGCCAGGGGAAGGAGTCACTCTCCAGCTGGCATCTCGAGTTTGTACCATGATGCAAAGTCAGGGGAGAGCAAAGTGTAAAAGTCCTTGTGTTAACACTGTTGTGCTTTTCACCCTAATGGGAGTCACTCCTCGCTGCAGGAGGATGGCTGCCAGCCCTGCCCCTGCCTTAGGAAAGGGCGTGCTACCTGGCAAGCTCAGGCTGAGCTCAGTGGGGCTCATGCTCACAGCAGAAAGGAAAAACCAAAGTCGGGAGCATTGGTTCACTCCCTGCCATAGCTTGGACATGCTTCAAGCACTCTAGATGAATCAATGGGAATAACATACTGTTAAGAGCAGCAGAGGGCCTCAGAGTATCTTTAACATTTACTTTAATTTAATTTTTCCCTTTTTTAAGAAAGAAGCAGTGTAATTTCCATTTGATTTCCTGGGCAAATTTGGAGCAGAGTGTAATATGTGGCCACTTGTGCTGGGTGTTTAGGCTCAGTGCAGTCAATTGGCAGGGCATTAATTAGCAACACAACCCTGTTCTCTCATCTGAAAGATGTGGTTTCTGGCTGAGGCTTCTTGAAAAACCAAATTAAGTGTAAGTAAACTATCTGCAATTTGCTTGGATAAGAAGCTATTTGACACACCCAGAGGCACAACAAAGGCACCAGGCATGCTGCAGTGACAGAACCACCTAGGCAGAGGACAGGGAGAAAAGGATCACTGAATTCCTTGTCCCCAAGGGGTAAAAGGAAGGCTCTGCAGATTGGAACCCAAACTGAAGGACAAGTGAGCTGCTGTGAGTTTCTAGATCAGACTGGCATGTTCCCCCCTGCAAAGCCCCAGTGTTGCTCTGGCAACTGTGGTAACTCTTCCCACCTCCTACACATTGCAGTCCTGTGTACTTCTGGTGTTGAAACCACAGAGACACCCCATGTCCCTGTAATCTGGGAAAGGAGCACAGAAACAGCCCAACAGTGTAACTTAGAGGGGCAGTGAGCAGTGGAAAGGTGAGCATCAAGTGGCTTCTACTGGCTTGCAGATCAATCTTGGACTTGCAAATCCCCCCTGTAAACATGATGTCACCTTGAAGTTAGGAGAAACACTTACATTGCTGATAAATTAGTCCAATCTCAAAGCCAGTGTGGTATTTTCCCTCTCTGGAGAAGCCACTAATGAAGGCGCTGTGCTGGTGTTTGCCAAGCAGCACCAGGTTGGGTGCAATGAGGCTGTGTGCTGGGAAGCAATATCTAGCACCTGGTAAGAGGGGATCAGCAGTGTTTCTCTGCACCCACACTCTCCACTGCAGAGAACTGTGTGGGCAATCCAGGCAAGTAAACTAATGAGCTCTGCTTAACAAACTATCCCAGCTGAATTCCTGAAGCAATTTACACATTAGGTATATAGCAGCAAGGAAGTGACATTTCAGACTAGCTCTTTATAAGGGATAAAATAGTAGGGGATTTGTAGCAAAGAGGAAATATGGCTTGGTAATTAGGTAGGAAATGAATAACTGAGCTAAAGGCAGAGTCCAGACAGGGAACTGAAATATGCTTTAAAGAGGATTTTTCCATTAAGGCTAATTGTCACAATAGCTGCTCGGTAACATAATCCTTGAGCAGCATGAAATGCTTCTGGTCTCATGTGCCTAAGCCAAACAAAAAGAACATACAGCCCTTAACAGAATTCTACTTTTTGAATCGAGGATCCTTCAGTGTCTGTGTTAGTGCTGCTCCTGGACTTCCATCTGAACTCTCAGCCCTGGCCACCTCTCCCTGTGGGCAAGGCCCACATAGTAGGACTTGCTGCAGGTTTACATTCAGCAAGCTTAATTAACTTAACAGCTGGAACCTGTTCTGGTCTTGAGCACTGCATTCATGCTCGGGTGGGAGTAGTTTTGGTCCATTTCCATTTAGCTTGTGCTAGGACTGTGAGTGTGGAAGTCTGTGGCTTTCTCTCTGGACTGGTCACCATGAGCTTCTAGGTGGCTGCAGGCTCTGGATGGTCCCAGTGCTGGGTTATTTCTCAGCAGCTGTTCTGGGAAGTGGGTCACTGTTCTGTACCCAGCTTCTCTGGGACTGGTGCTCCTGCTTCAGGGTGCAGTGTGAGTGGGATGCCTGGTCATCACATGAGCTGTGTGGAGATGCTAAAGACTGAGTCAACAAAACTGAGCCGTTCAGCAGGTTTGGGAGAGTATCCCTCTCCTGTGGTTGCACAGGTAGGGATGAAATCTAGACTGTCCTTTGCATGTATAGAAGCATTCAGTCAGCACGTTGTCAGCATCTCCAGCCATAATACATGGAAAATGGAAAAGAGAAGGAAAAAAGTTCTGACCACTTGGCTGCTTGTCCTTTAGCTGCCAGCAGCAAACATGAGAGCTCTACAGTGGGCCCATGGCCCTGGGGAGCCTGCGTAGGATGGCCTTAAAGGACGCATGGCATTAACAGGACATCTCACCACAGAAATGCAACTCTGAGGCTTGTTTTCCTCCCTTACTTCTCTTTTACCATGGGAGGAATAGAATTGTTTACAACTCCAAGGCACTATAACGTGATTTACAGGTTAAGGGTTCCACCTGAACTCTTCTCCTTCAGGAGTCTGGTAGCACATTGTATTCCTGCTGGCTTTGGTTCTGCTTTAACTGAGGACATGGCAGACCTATGCCTGTCCAACACTCCTTTTTTTCTTTGGGGTGTATGTAAACCGTGACTTCCCAATGCTCCTACCACAAGCTAATGATGAAAAAGGAATGATGGTCCCATCTCTTTCTATTTATTGTTATATGTCTCCTTCAGACTCTCACTGTCCCCTTCAGGAAATCTCTTCTCTGGCTACAGGTGACAGGAATCAGCTGAAAACTGTTGGTATGTCAGTTGGCAGCCACCATAATGCTCTGCCTCTCCCTTCATCACTTCAGCTGCTGCTGCCCTCTGTACAGCCAGGCAGCTCCTACTGTTTTATCATTGTCTTGCAAGCTCTCCACTTTGCTGCTGGAGCAATCAGCAGTAATCAGGGTTACTGTCAGCACTGCTGGTTTTATTGGTGCACTAAGGATATTAAACACTTTCCTGGGAAGTCCCAGCCCACACATTACTGTGATCTGGGAGCATCTCAACCTTATTTTGTAAAAGAAATTATACTCTCATGGTTACACAGGAAAGCCTGAACACAAGGTTCTGGTGCACGCTGTAAGTATGATAAAGCTGAGTGCAGAGGAACTGTTAAAATGTGAGTTTAAAAATCACAGAAAAATTCATGATTCTCATTTTGATGTTTACAGCACATCTGGGGATTTGAGGTTGGCAGTGCTGCCCATGTTCATGGGCATCACAGCCAGCAGCTGTTAGCATGGGGCTGAATTATCGATGGCCTTCACAGCAACATCACCAGGAGGAGACAGCAGAGAGCTTTGAGAAGAATCTCTTTTAGGGGAGAGTGTTTGGACTCTGCAGACTGGTAGGAATGGAAGGTACTCAGTGCTTTGAACTTCAGGGGAACGGTGCTGGTTGCCCTTCCAGGGGCTGTGCTGCCTTTGGCCACAACCTTTGCCCACTTGTCCTGGAACATCAAAGGTTTCTGGGTACTGCAGTTCAGACCTGGCTGCTGTGCAGAACTGTGCTCACACCCACCTCCCACTCCTGGCCCAGAACCCCAGAGAGTTTCACCACTCCAGATTCAGGCACCTCTCTTTAGCAAGGATCCAGGCCTGCCTCCTTACCTGCCAGGTCTGGGTTGCTCAGACCTGGCTGTCATTCCACACTGTCAGAGTCTACAGAACAAACTGCCAGGGCAACACCACACACTGACCTATTCAGAGAAAGAAAAACAGATGAAATGGTCTTCTTGGAACTGCTATTTCAGGATACCCTGTGGCCTTTTCCTTTGACAAGCTTAATAAAGAATGCTTATGTTGTACAGGAAATCTGGTTAGTCTCCATGAGTGGACTTCTCAATTGTTAATCTCATTTGTGCCAGAGACTAAAATCTGGCTACCATGACTTTTGTCAGCTTGTTGATCTAATATGCACAACCATTTCCACAATTACATAGCCAATCACTTTTTAACTGCAGTAAGATCACTGGAAAATACTTCTGGTTGGGGCAGTAAATTCACCCATTGTAGAGATTCCTGCGTCTAGCTTGTCATGCAGATGATGCTAAGACATTCAATGAAGTCCACAAACACCATAATTGGCGGTGCTGCCATTCACTGTACAGATTAACATTTGCCTGCCATTATTCTGGTGCTATTTATCCTATTGTGACACAACCAGTACCCCAGCCACAAGGTGAAAGACAGCTCAGCTGCTCCAGTTACAGTGAGGAGACACAGTTTGCAGTTAGTCAATAAAAACAGAGACAGTCTCCTTACAAGGCAGTGAGTCATATTAGGTTCTTTTAAAAATTCCTTGTACTTTAACAGCAGCATATTAACAGTTTGGTATCTGGCATAACTATGTAGTTTCCATGGAAATAAACAGGAGGCATTACTTTTAGAGCGACCTATGTATTCCACTGAGCAGTGCTGCGTTCACTCACAATTAAATGTGCTCGAGAGATCCATTTTCAAATCTTATACACACTTTGTGCATTTACAAAAGGAGCATCCTGAGCTACAAAGGCCACAAAGAGAGTAATTATTGATGTGGGAGACCCAGCAAAGCAGGCTGCAGCAGGTGGAAACGAGGTGGCACACTGCTGGGTCCCAGAAAGTCCCTGCTCTGTGCCCAGAGCCACTCAGTGCCAGGGCCAGACATGGCCAGGTGTGTGCCCAAACATTTGGCTCATTGGCCTTCAGATGTCTTTAGGATCTGGATTTCCAATACTCTTTCTAGAGGACTGTTCCATAGCCTCATCTCAGCCTAGTTTATTTCTGAGCAGTACGACTATGTTCTGTTTCTTTCTGTCACCCCAGCATTCTCAAGTACATTCTGCCTCTCCCTTCTTGGTGGCTGTATTCTTCAAGTGTTCACAAACTGTCACACTGTTCTTTGTGAGCCCTGCTGTATATACGCCTCGTATGCAGTTAGATATAGCTTAGCTGTATTTTCTTTTCTGTTTATTATTGGATTTGCAATGTTAAATATTTCCCCCTGGGTGATTTGCATTATCACATCCCATTCTGTCACTGTTTAGCTCTCTGTCTTTATCAGTAGCTAGGGCAGAGCTAAATTGGCCTGTATTTTGTGTCTCGCTCATTTTCCTCTGCAGCTGTGACCTTTCTGTTTAGGGAGACACTTAGATTGTATGACTGCTGCACAGACGCACACCATCAATAACAGCAACAGCAAACAATACATGAGTAACAGTGGGGAAAGCCGTGATAACCTGGAGCAAAGTGCACCTCTTCCTGATGACAAAAGCCTCTGCTGGCAAGCTCTGTTTGACAGTCACTGAAAGGAGAATAAGCATCTAAGAATGTTAAACCGCTTAATGAATTTTATTTCTAACCATAAATCCTCGCTTGTGTGTCTGCAGAGGAATATTGTCTTGTTGTCATGGCCCTTTCTCACAGTGCATCATTTGTTCTTGTTTTTCTGCTCTGAATCTTTCATCACTAGGCTGGTGATATATGGCAAACACCTTGCTGTCTCTGAAACTGATAACAGGGAGGCACAGGTGGGTGAAGGGCATGCACTGACAAAGACAGATATTGATAATAAAAATAGAACTGGTGATAAGAAAACATTAATTTGTCAAATTCTTATTAAATCAGATCCAATGATAGCTACTGTCCTGTGTAATACTGCCTACAGTGCAACACCTAGAGTTTAACATACCATTCTAGGTAGAATTCTTTTTGTTTCACAGAGGAATGTTGTTCCTCTGAGCGGGCATCTACTTCTTTTGCTCTCAGGCTGGGGAGGTTTGGTTTGCCATGAGCTGACGTGACTTTGAGAGCTGACAGCAGAATATGTTGACATTGCTACAACTGCTGTCCCTTTTTCACATTTAATTAACGCAACACTCCTGCAGGGTGCCTGCAGCCACAGCTGTGCCATGATCCCGCCACACATCTCATAGATGTAGGTTGCTCTGAAAGTAATGCCTCCTATTCCGTGGAAACTACAACAGATACAAAGAGCACAAGAACACTATGTGATAGAGCAAATTCTCAGCTACAGAACACTGTTTTTCAACACAGTCACCACCATGAGCTATGCATTTTCACCACTGATGAACAAGAACCTGCATGCTGCTTTCATAATAGTCTGTACCAGTGGAGGTGACCCACTGTCGCTACTGCAGAAGTGCACCACCCACCTCCTCCCTGTGCTCACATTCACTGTTTGATCTCCATCAACATTCAGCAAGTGTCAGTGAATGTCAGTAGGTGCCATTTTTTCTGCGTGGAGGAATTAAAGAACACACCTTTGCTTCACCCGCACTTCTGTGTCAGACACCATTCTGTCACACCGCCTCTCTGCTGCCATCTGTCTCACGGCAACAAAATGGAATGGAATACTGATGGGAAGGTTCAACCTTTACTGCCATACCACCAACATCCGCTTCTGATGTCGTGGGCCAACATAACAGCGGAGGCATTACCTTCAGAGCAGCCCTCATAACATCTGTGTTACACACGATGAAGGAAACTGCTGTGAATGAAGAAGAAGGGAACTGAAAAGGAGAGCTGTTTTTGCAGCAGGGAATGGATGGTGTCATTCCTTGTAACCCCAGATCTGAGCATCTTTGCCAAGGTTGGCTTTATATGGGATTTGTATGGGAGAGAAAACGTATCAGGGAGGGACAAATGACAGACTGCACAGAAGATAAAATGCAGTTGCAGAGCCACAGTACCCCCATGCCTGCTGCTGTTTCTCCTAAGCTTTTCCAGAGGAGTCTGGCATCTCCAGGTCATCCTGGAGTCATCACTCTGTCTATTGTCAGACAGGCCCATGTGAAGCAACATCCAAAGCAAACAGGATCCATGCATTTCTCACTTCTCACTCCATATGCCAGAACCGCACTCATTCTACAGCACTCAGGACCTTCTCCAGTTGATTGGGTTTTTTTGATAGAAAAGAGTTCTGCACAGCCCCTGTAGTAAGTGCTCACACCCCGTACTGGGGCTTTGGCTCTTGTTCCTGAAGTTCTCTCTCAGTAAGTGTGTCCTTTGTGTGAGTGAGCAAAGGAGAACCCCAGAAAAGCAGTCTCGGCAGCTGAAAGAACCATGGGTGGGAACTTTTGTTTGCAAGTGAGGACGATTGATTTGACTAATTCAGCAGATTCAATTTGCATTATTAACAGAAAACACAGACAGTTATATCAGCCCTACCTCCTGATAGCGCTGCAATTGCAGGCTGATGGAGCAGAATGTGCATCACCAAACTGAAGCCACAATTATTCAATAGAGGATGTGAACACGGCGAGACGCTTGTGCAGCATTAGATTACAGGGCTGCAGGAAACGACAGAGGGGTGATTACGCTACAGCCCACAGCCAGCAGATTAATGCAGAGCCAGGACTTCAGCGAGGAACATTTAAAACTGAAATGTCTTCTTAATTCAGCGCGGTGAAGCTGGTGACTCCAAGGTTATCAGGGACGTTAGGTTTTTCTGCGTGTTTCTCTCATGTCTCAATGACTTCCCATTCTCCTACACCAACAACAGCTCTCTCTGCTCTCCCCTCTTTCTGCTTCCCTGAGCTCTCAGTCATTAACTGCGCACAGCCTTGCCAGGCAGCTTGTGCTGTCTAAGAATTTCATACCCACACTCTAAGTAGTCACTGCAGTTTTTAGAAAGCATCCATATGTGTTTTTAGAAATACTGCTGCCTGGGAAATAAGGGAAAAGGGTTGTTTCATGTATTCCTCTTTCTGTGGGAATATTTCAGTGTCTCTTCTTCAGTTCATCGCTCACTGAGTCCTGCAAAGCAGCTCTGGAACAAACTCAATGTATGTGAATGTGGATGTAGTTAATGACGAAGCATTCAGCTTGTTCAAACCATCCTAGACTGGCAGTGCATCAGTGGGCTGGATCTGGGGTGATTCCTTCCAACCTCAGTGAGTTACACAGGCCAGGTGAAGCATCCTGTATCCTGTTCAGATGACTTACCTCCATATCCCTCCCCTTCCACTCCCTGCCACAGATGTAGCAGTTTCCTCATCAGGAAGTCCTTGGCAGCTTCCATGGAGCCACCAGCAGCCCTACAAATACAGACTGGTATGTTGGCGTTTACAAACCAGCTCGGTATTGCATTTGCCCATCACACTACCAAAGGTCTCCACTGAATCACTGTTCTTTGCTTGCTGCTCAACAGGATCTTCTGTTACAGAAACAGGAGAACCAGCAAGCCACACGGTGCTTAGCATTTGGCCAACCACTGTTTCAAAGAGGGAAAGAAGACATTTTCTTCCACTTAGGTCCAGTTGGGCTTAGGATGCTGCTTTGCTCTTACGCAGCCTTCACTCGTTGGAGCCCTTTGGACCAAACTTCACTATAACTTTTGGGAATGTTCTTGCCAGCAGGGTCAGTGAGGTGAATCTGATGGAGAAAAGTGATCTCTCTGCAGCTGGCGGGTGATAAGCTTGAGGCAGCCCTTCACTCACCTGCCTGCCTACGGGCAGCAACAAGTGTGTTGCTTTGAGACTTCCAGTGAGACCACATGTAGACGAAGTATATTACAAGCATTATCCTTAATGTAACGACCTGTTCTGCTCTATTCTAAAAACACGTAGGAGTGGTCACTCAAGCAAGCCGCTTTCCTGCAGCACTGCAATTTTCCTAAGGATTTTATTTTCAAGAGCACCCACAGGCTTTGGACGTTGTGATTTCTGTTCGTCCCACACCAGCTTATGGGCAGTGGGAAAGATTTCCTCGGCAAAAATGCTGCAGCTACTGCAAGAAGCACAGCAGCGAAGCGGTTGGTGAATTGGGCACTGCCGGCAGGGCAGGCTCTAACGGATTCAGGGTTAGCGCGAGTGTAAAGATTCGGTCTGTTATGGATAGTGAGTGACACTGCGGCGGGGCGCGCCGCCCGACGGCCGCCTCAGGCGGGCACGGGGCACGCAGCAGCATGCAGCAGCATGCAGCCGCCAGGGGGCGCAGCCGCCCGCCCCTCGCGCTTGTTCCTCGCCGCGCGCCGTAGTGACGCCACCGCCGCGTCCTGTCCGGCGCAGCGGTTCCGGTGCGGCGCGGAAGCGATGGTGAGCGGCGGCGCGGCCCGGGGCTGGTGGGGCGCTGCGGGCGGGGGGCGGCGGGGTGCGGGTGTGCGCGGGGACGTTTGGGAGCGCTCGGTGCCTCGCGGTGCCGCGGGGACGCTCCGGAGCTCTCCGCTCCTGCCCCGCGTTTTGCCGAGTCACCGCCCGGGAGGGGTGTGGGGCGCGGCCGCGGCATCCGCGGGTCCGGGCGGGCTGCGGGGCGGGGGGGCTCGGGGACCGGCCCTGAGGAGATGGCCGGGACCGCGGCGCGGCCCTTATCCCCGCAGCCCGCGGTGTTCGCCGGCGTCTGGCAGCGCTGCGATGCGATGCGTTCCGTTCCGTATCGGGGGGAGGGGTCTGAGCGCGGCTCCCGTGGAGCTGTCGTGAGGTTCCGGGGTCGTAGTGCTGACGTATTTACGTGGCGGTTGTGCTTTTTCTCATTTAGGGTCAAAGTCAGAGCGGCGGCCACGGGCCCGGCGGTGGCAAGAAGGACGACAAGGTGCGTGGAGCGGTGTGCCGGGCCGGGACAGCCTTCCGCTGCCGCTTAGGGGGCTGCCTCGGGTTTGGAGGTGCCCGGGGCTGCCGGCCCTGCGCTGCGGGCCCTCGGAGGCTGCGTTCCTCATGGAGCACAGCGAGCGGCTGTGAGCTGCACGGCCAGCAGCGTCACGCAGGGATGAGGATGTGTCCAAAGTGTTCGGCCTCGTTGTTTCTCTCATGTGGTGTAGTTCAGGTTCCAGCCCTTGTTTCATATTCACTGAAAAATGGCAGGAACTTACACTGAGCATGAGAGGACATTTTAAAATCCCCTTTAAAATAGGAGTGATCCTACTTCTGGGCTTGTCTCTCCGTATCATGAAAGAGGCGGCTTTGGTTCGCAGCCATTAGGCTACACTGTCAGCCTGCATACCTCACATCTCTGTGTTTTCTTTCCATTGCGCATATCCTGACTTGTTAATTTTTTTGGTTGGAATTCCCTCTGCGCATAAGGACAAGAAGAAGAAATATGAACCTCCGGTTCCAACCAGAGTGGGGAAGAAGAAAAAGAAGACAAAGGGACCAGATGCTGCCAGCAAGCTGCCCCTGGGTAAGCGGTCAGCCTGCCTGGGCCCTGTGGGCTGCCTGCGCTGCAGCATGCAGAGCCCGGCCGCCTCTGGCTGCGGGTGGGGCCCAAAGCACAAATGCGTGCAGTGCAGAGCCAAGCATCGTTCTATTTCTCATAAATTTAAAAAGAGAAGATAAGGTGCTTGTTATACAGGATGAGTTCCATAGATTCCTGTGTAAGAGAGAGACTTCAAAATGAGGAGAAAAGGAGAGGAGACATCATTTTAAAATGTGGTTTTGACTGAGAATTAGCGGGACAAGATTTACATGGTGATTTTCATCCTAGTGATTGCTCTTTGTGTAGAAGGTATCACCAGAACCTAAAGCAGGAATTCTCCTAACGAATTAATGAGTAGTTGATAGCATGGCTTACTTAGTCTGAAACGTGTGGTTCTACTTTGATTACAGTGACTCCTCACACGCAGTGCAGACTCAAACTGCTGAAGTTAGAGAGGATTAAAGATTATCTGCTAATGGAGGAAGAATTTATCAGAAATCAAGAACAAATGAAACCTTTGGAAGAAAAACAAGAGGTGAGCTTTGAGTGAACTGCTAATATTAAAACGACTGCTATCACATCTACTTCACACAAAGGCAATGGAAATGAAGTATCATGACTGTGTAAGTCAACATATTATGTGCATTAAAATTTTTCACTGAACATTAACTAGCTTTCAGAAAGCAGGACTTTCTTCAAGGGTTTTAATGCTTTCAGTCCAAGCATAGGTTATTACAGGTGAAGCAGCAGCAATTTTTGGCTTTTTGGTAGTCTTTCCAAGTTCAACAGAGAAAGGAACAATATTCTTCTTGTGCTCATCCATACAGTAGTGTCCATAGAACTAAAATAGCCAGTTTTGTTACTGGCCTGTGCTTCTGTGCCTTTTGGGGCAGCAACACAAAAGTGGCAAAAGCAGCTTCTGTTCCGTTTGGTGTGAACTGTTGAGTTAATGCTGTCTAAGACTAAGATAACTTTAAATGCTTGTGGAGTGGAGAAACAGAATGAATCTTTAGAATGTGCTGCCAGCATTGGACTGTGCAGTACTGTATCTGAAGTTAACACACAGATTCTGGGCCAACCCAGCAGTAATGCTCCTGCCTGTGTTCCTGAGGTGTTTCTTGAATTCTTCTTGACAACAGGAAGAAAGATCAAAGGTGGACGATCTGAGGGGAACGCCAATGTCTGTGGGTACCTTGGAGGAGATCATTGATGACAACCATGCCATCGTGTCCACGTCAGTGGGGTCAGAACACTACGTCAGTATTCTGTCTTTTGTGGACAAGGATTTGCTAGAGCCAGGCTGCTCTGTTTTGCTAAATCATAAGGTGAGTCACGTGAAGTTAAGTGAGATGAAAAATAGAAGCACAAGGTCTGCTATTTTTAACTGGCATCTGTTCTGAGAGTCACAGGATCACACGATGTGAGATCAATGCTGTTTATTTCATACATCTAAACATATGAGCTTTGGGTTCAGGCTCGTTCTGGTGTTAATAGCGCCGCTTGCTTTCTGACAACTCTTCATGCTTGAATTAGGTTCATGCTGTGATCGGAGTCCTGATGGATGACACGGATCCTTTAGTTACTGTGATGAAAGTTGAGAAAGCTCCTCAAGAAACATACGCTGACATTGGTGGCCTTGACAACCAGATTCAGGAAATCAAGGTAATCATGTGTGCTAACTTCTGCTGCCAAGTAAGCTCTAAACTTGGCCTTTATGATGAGAGTATGAAAGAGTAACAGCAGAACCAACTGCTGTTCGTGTGGTGTTGTTTTGCATCTTGCTCCTGCAGTTCTCAATTCAGTTTCATTAGGCAGGCGCTTGGACCTAGAAAGATCTTCTAAGTTAGCAGTATCCCCGTTCACAAACTGTGTAGGCAGAAATCTTCCACAGTTGCTGTGGAATGTACAGAGCACTGAGCTCATAATCTTTGTGGTAATTTATTATTTTGCAGCGTGTCTTGTAAAGTTATTGAGAGTTGCAAGATGTGGTTTAAATTCTAAGAAGTGCAGCTGTCGTGCGATGTAAGGGTTTGGAAGGTGGGGCTTTGTTTGTTTGTTTGTTTGTTTGTTGGTGGGGATTGGTGGGTTTTCGTTCTCCTACCAGCAGAGCTCAGGCTGAACTCTGTGAAAACTCAGCTCTTCCGCTTTGGATAGGCATTCAGAGTCACAAATGCTCTTAAAGTATTCATCTGTGGCACTTGGTAGTTCATACTGGGAAGCATCCTTTAATGAAGGGCCCTCCAAGTTTGTGGGGGGCTCCCATAAGTGTTTGGGAACCAGTCTGCCAAATTCCAGGGTCAGTGTGATGCCTGAGGTTGGAGGAAGGGGAACGCTCACTGTTTCAGCCTGTCACGTGGAAAAGAAGCAATAGAAAGAGCTGCTTAAGGATAGAATACTTCTTAGAATTGCAGCTATCTGAGGTGAATGTTTTTCAAGGCCCGTCTTCCAATTACTTTGGTTCTTTTTGCCTTTCTTACTTGTATTAATGCAGTCCTTAAGAACTCCACAGATCTTCTGTAGAGTGCTCGCTGTTCATGAGAACACAGGCTTGTTTTTCTCTTGATGCAGGAGTCTGTGGAGCTTCCCCTCACTCACCCTGAGTACTATGAAGAGATGGGTATAAAGCCGCCCAAAGGAGTCATCCTGTACGGCCCCCCCGGCACAGGTATGTGTAGCATTGTGCCGAGCTAGCTCTAGTTAAATAGATTACACTTGGTTAGTATTAAACCACTGCCAAGTCTGTCACTGATTTCATATGATTTTTTTTTCCTGCCTGCAGACTAATAACAAATTGTTTTGCAATTAAAAACAGGTAAAACTTTACTTGCCAAAGCAGTAGCAAACCAAACATCGGCAACCTTCCTGAGAGTTGTTGGTTCAGAGCTCATCCAGAAGTACCTGGGCGACGGCCCGAAGCTGGTGCGCGAACTGTTCCGCGTGGCTGAGGAGCACGCGCCGTCCATCGTCTTCATCGATGAGATCGATGCCATCGGTACAAAGAGGTGCGTGTCCCTCTTCTTCTGCAGCCGTAGCCACATCCAGTTTCTGAACTGTAGCAACCATTTCCGTAGTAATACTTTCATTATGGGCAATTTGTTTTACAAGTAAAAATTCGAGTGACTTCTTTGGTACATACCACAACCTTTTCATATTAAATAGATATGGGCAGAGATGTAGCCTCTTTGCTTTTGCTACTTGGTGCCATCACAGGATGCCTTAAACCGGAGGAGTCAGTGTGTAAGTTAACATAGCGTGCGTTCAGTGCATACCCAAATACAAGCCAGTAACTGGCTGCAGTGATTCACCTGCAAAGCAGTGCGTGTGATAGGGAGCGTGTCCATGCATTGGGTATCTCTCTAGAGGTAGCTACTGAGTTACAGCTAAGGGTTTAGAATATTGTGTGATAAGCAACACGGGGTAATGTCATGGATGTGGAATTTGATCGGTACTGCTCATGTCACATTAAGGTATCCTTCAGGCTGTAGTTGAGTTGTATTACTTTGGCAATTCCTTGGGCTGCTTGGAGCCATCCAATTTAAATAGTCTTTATAATAATCAAGTGTTTTTCTTTAAGGAGATGAAGTGATGCTCGTATGTATTACTGCAGTTACTAGCCTCAATCTCCAGTAGAAGGGAGCTTCTGCCTCATGTATTTCAGCATATGTAGAACAGATGGGACTGATGGCAAACACTCAGAATTCTTCATAAATGTTTTTTGTTGCTTCAAACTTGTTCACAAACATGGGTGAGGCTTTTTTGGGTGTAGATTACCTGGTCTCGTATTTGCAAAGTGCAGTGACTGAACCAGAAGGCGCCAAACCGCATCCCTGGTACCTGTGTGCACGAGGGAAAACCTCTGCAATTTAGAAGTGAAGAGAGCAAGTGGTGGGCTTTATTTTCTGTCAAGTCGGTGCGCTTCCTTTTAAGCATTAGGGTTTTTTCTTTTATGTTTTTGTTCATTTGCTGTGCCATAACTAGATCTGAAAACCTGCTTTTTGCTTTCTATGGGTAAACTTAAAAAAAGCACAGAAAGCCCTGTTTTAACATATAACCCGTTACGACATAGGCTTTTGTTTGTCAGTTTGTGGCAGATCAATAAAGCCTGCTCTGAAGTTGGCATAGTGCTTTTTCTGACTGCATTGTTCTCTCAAAGGTACGACTCCAATTCTGGGGGTGAGAGGGAGATCCAGCGTACAATGCTGGAGCTGCTGAACCAGCTGGATGGGTTCGACTCTCGTGGGGACGTGAAAGTCATCATGGCCACAAACAGAATAGAAACTCTGGATCCGGCTTTAATTAGGCCAGGTAAGGGGATTCTGGTCTGACACGTGGGCTGGTCACAAGAATGCATGTCAGTGGTTTGTCTTTAATCACCACTTCAGCTGTGTCTGTTAAAAGCAGAACCCATTGACAAGTTTCTAAATGGGGGAAAAAAGGGAGGCAGAAGAATTGCCCTAACTTCTCTTGTATGTATAAATGACTCAAATATTCTTCCTTTGTATTAAGATGGCACAGGTACTTTTTAAGTAATGGTTAAGGAGGCTAAGTAATGGAGAGTACATACATTCGTTTATATCTGCAGCAGCTGGGAAAGTAGGGCAGTACCAACTGAGGTTAATGGATGGGAACTTTAAACCTGGACAATGAGTCTGGATTTCAGTGCAAGGAAACCAGTCTGCTTCCTTGCAGACCTGCCGTATTCTGCCACCTGGCGGATGAAGGAGAGAGAAATAACATCATATTTTGATGTGTGTATTACATGTTGCACAAAATGCTCAAAAAAGGCTCAGGTAGTACTTTCAGATGGCCAGTAAAAACGTACCAAACACAACCTGCATGGAGAGCATCTGGGTCTGTTAAATCAGAAGTTAGAAAGCAACGCAAAGGAATGAACTAGGCCTCCTGGTAGCATTCTTAAGTAAATCTCAACTGCTGGAGGGTGTGTGAAGATACTTTTCTTCTTGGGTAGCAGAGGTAAGATAGAGAACAAGTATAATTCAAGTTGGATTTGTTAGAGAACACCTCTGAGCAGTCAGTGCTCCGTAGGGACCCAAGGAATTCAGAAGAAGCACCTGCTGAGGTGCTGCTCTATGCTTTTTCAAAAAGTTTTTGTCACCATCGTGGCCTTACCCTTCAGGTCAAGAACAGCTGCCCAAGCACAGAGCAGAAAATACTACGCTGATGTTTAAAGACAGGTTGTAGGGTAATCTGAAATTAATTGGAAGGGAATTCCCATGCTCTACACTGCTTTCAGAAAAGACAGTGTAAAGGTAGAGAAAAACAGGCACAGCGTGGAGATGGAAGATACCTTTGACAAGTATGCTGACAAAGTTGGAACCGTAGGAGCTGGAACATCTCAAGTCCCAGCTGACAAAAAAGGAAACATCTGATAGGAACTTCTAGCAGAATTTCTTATGCACAGCCTTCTTTCTTCAGTTCAGTTTAAGGGTTCTACGTAACTGATCAGTTTCTTCTGTAAAACGTGATTGATACTGGTGTGGAGATTGTTGCTCTCACTCTAAATTTGAGATGTTCTTCCGGCTCTATTTCCAGTAGCTCCATGCAAAAAACCCTAAGAGTGAACTTTTCTTCTGCGCAGGACGTATTGACAGGAAAATAGAGTTCCCTCTGCCTGATGAGAAGACCAAGAAACGAATCTTTCAGATTCACACCAGCAGGATGACATTGGCAGATGATGTGACTTTGGACGAGCTGATTATGGCAAAAGATGACCTCAGCGGTGCAGATATTAAGGTGCGTATGTCACCACCGGTTACGGTTCAGAACATGAATCCCATTTGTACTGTGTCCAGAACTTCGTATGTTGAAGCTTTCCTCTTTCAATTTCCTGTGGTAACATCCCTGAGGGTCATTTGGATCGCTCTAAAATACCTCCTCTGAGTGCCCCATACTCAGCCTCACGAATGGGAAACTATTACCAAATAGATCATCATCAGGCAGCTTGTGCGGATAGAAGTACGGACCTGTGTTAGCTGAATATGACATTTTCTAAGTAGCAAAGCGGAAATTAGAAGTGGAATCTTGCGGAAGCATCCAAGATGCTGATAATCATTACCTTAAGATTGTACAGGATAAGAAGCATTTTTAGGACACCGCTACAAGCAGGTAAAAATGCAGTTGTAGATGAGGAAGGTTGGGACAAGCAGCTCATGTATGTGAAGTGAACTGGGCTCTTGTTAGAGTTACCCCAGGACGTTAACTTCCCTCTGTCACCTCCCTGTAAAATAGAACAGCCCACTGCTGAGGGCTGTTCCCTGGGGAGGAGGGAAATGGTATTACTGCAGTGCTGCCTTTCTTTAGCCATGGAAGCGTTACTTCACAGAAAGACATCTAGCTTTGTCCATGTTGTTTTACGTGCTGCTTTTTCAGTGCTACTGACCAGTATCCAAAATGAAAGCATTTAAATTGTGCTAACAATCTTCCAATACTATGAACTCAGCAGAATTTTCATGTAGCTCCAGCTGTCTTCCAGGGTGTTGTTTGAAGCGCTGCAGGGCCAGTAACTTGTTTGGCTTTCTCTGTTGCAGGCAATTTGCACAGAAGCTGGGTTGATGGCTTTGAGGGAACGGCGAATGAAGGTAACAAATGAAGACTTCAAAAAGTCGAAAGAGAACGTTCTCTATAAGAAGCAGGAGGGAACCCCAGAGGGACTGTATCTTTAAGTCTTCTCTGTTCAGGGACTATTGGGAACTCTGGTTGGGATGACAGTCTCATGTAAAACCACATAGTCCAGCTAATGCTCATTCTTGAAGAGGTTATAAAGCCTGGCGGCTTGTTTCTCAATAAAACGTTTATTGGAATTGAAGTGCTTTGGAGGCAGTGAGGAGTTACTGACACAGTTGTTCGGTATACAGAATGCAGTCTCTGCTGTGGAAACTTTCTGTGGGAGCAAAATGAGGAAGTTACACACAAAATGTCACAGTGCCGTGACAACAGTGGCAGCAGCAAGGCCAAGAGCTGTTGGTTTTTCCTGTTAAAATTATGTGATCTATTGCTAAAAATTAACCCTATGTATGACCAGAATGTTTATGTGGATGAGAGGAACCCTGAAATAGAGTTGGTTTTCAGCTGGAGAGAAAGGAGGAAAAAAGAAAGGCAAAAAGTTTTGTTACCCATTCTTGTAAACCTTATGAGGGCTGTCTCACTGGGAAAGAGAAGAAGCCAGAGATTTGTTAGGCAAGCACTTTCTAATTGTGACAGCTGGCCTCATCATTGCTTGTGGAGCTCAGGTGCTTTGTAACTTGTGGTAAGTGAGGCTGTATTTTTTGGGGGCGGAGGGGAAGGGGAAATGTGGTTGTTAATGCTGGAAGCAATAACCATGGAGAGGATGGTGCAGCTGAGAAGGAAAGCTGCACTGTGTTATGCTAAACCTAGAACTACCTTCTCGTACACTGACTGCCATGGGAGTAGCTGAAGAAGAAGCCTATGCTTGAAAAGCTTAATTCTTACCTCTTGCAGCAGAATTTAACTTCTGCCTCTTTCTCCAATATTTTGGAACTCAAGGAGGAAAAAAAAGATGAAAGTAATAAAGCCAGCATGTTCCCCATACAGAAAAAACAGCAGGGTCTGAATCGAAGGCAGGACTTAACTTCAGGGGCTCCAGTGAGTGAGCAGCATGAGTGGTGCACCAGGAAAAGCTGTGCTAAGGAGAAGAAGGACCCCTGAGAGGGAGAATGCAGGGAAGAAAAAGGTGACTGAAAAAAGAAACACAGCAGGAGCACAGCTGTGCTGTTGCTCTCACACCTACCTTCCTGTCCTTCCCAGGACTTCAGAGGAAGCGGCATTCTGCTCTGATAGGAGAGCAGAAACAAACAAAACATCCACCATTTTGATTGGGTGCACAAAGTAATTCCTACTTCCAATTGGGGAGCTCTATCATATACGAAAGAAGCGTGGAATTTAAAAATAACAGACTTCAGGGGCTTCAGCTGGTGATTGAGCACCTGGTGAAGGGCTGTGGCTGCTCAGGGAGCACAGGCAAATAGTTTGCACCTGTGCTCCCCGTGTGACCAGGAGGGGTGGACCCAGGGTGAAACCACCCTGGGCTCATAAGGGCCACCTGCTGAAGGGGGAACATCTCTTGTACTTCGGTTGCTTCCTGGAGAGGACTGCTGTGTGGCTAGAATGCCCCTTCTCCACTTGGGTAAGTGCCTTTCTTCTTTCCATATGCAACTGTTGGCCTACTTGGGAATACTTTGCCTGGCATCACTAAGAACCTCTCAGAAGCAATTTCACTTCTTCATAGGCAGAACGTATACTTTTTTAGGAAGGTTAATTTTTAGCAAACCAGCATCACCTGCGGTTATCAGGATATTACAAGGCTCTCAGGAAGTGCTATGATGGTATTTAAAAATTCTGCATGTTCCCTGTAGCATTTAAAATACTTCTAGAAAGATGAATAAAGGAATTGCAGCCTCAACTAACACATCTCACACTGCAATACTGCAGGCAAAAGCGAGGCTGCAGGACTTTGTTTTCCATGTAATCGGATCTTAATAACTGAAACAGTCAGGAGCCGCTCAGCGCTCTCACTGCCAGTTGTTGCTTTTGTCCTAAAACCCTCTGAAGCAGCTTGGGGCACTCAGTAGCTGCAGGTGCTCTGTTTCAGATGCTGGTCTCACTTCTGAGTACTTGAATGTCGAGAGAAGGGGTGCTAAATGCATCATTTTCATACATTGTCTTATGAAGTAAATACAGCATAATTATACTGTTAAATCATTACCATATTTCATACTCTTTATGCGTGAGCTTTCTATCTTGGAATAGAAGCTAGTCAATAAGGTTGTGCTTTTGCTATTCTCCTTTCTTTGGTGAGGACTAAATACAGAACAGACCTCTGCTTCTCTCATGATTGCTTATATTTGGGTCGAGAGAGTAATCAGTTACTCAGTCTTGATTAAAAATGGGCTGCATTGAGGTGCACTTCAGATATAATTTCGTTTTAAAATTCACAGCTTAAGAAAAAATAACTCAAGTTCCATTTGAATTATAAAAATTAAGGTATATATTTCCTAAATATTTATATTAAAACAGTCATTTGTCAAAACATCCCAATACAATAATAGGTGTCTGTTGAAGATGAGATTTGGCTTTTACCAACTGTTCATGAACAGAGGTAACTTGCTGTGACTCAATACTTATATACATGCACATACCAGGCTGAAGGAAATTACTGAGGTCTGCCAACTGGAAGAGAGTGGGGTGCTCACTGAGCAGATGTGTATTTCCTGTGTGGCTCACCAAGCTATCGTTAGCATGGATGGAATCTCTACTGAACTCTATGGAATGTAGCTTCAAACAATAGAATAAGAAATGTGGGCAGTGTTCAACAAGACTATGTTTGTAAGAGGGTATCCTGTGGAAGTCAGCACTACTTCAGTGAGTGGATGCATTTTTGTGGGTTAAGTGCAGTACTTGATCCCAGAATGCTTGCAGCTAGAACTCCATTTTGGTAGCAGTTTGTATAAGAACCTGGGGTGGGGGGGAGTCACACAGTACTCAAGTCACAACAGAGTTCTTGTTTGAAAAGAGTTCTAAGTGTTAGTTTTAGAACTGGCTTTGTATTTTCTTCATCCTTGTCTTCTTTCAAACCTCTAATAGTAGATCCAGCTCTTCCATAGGTACCCGCACTCTTAATTCTTTTTCAGTCATGAGATCAAGCGTCTCCTGCAGCTGCTCAGGGAAGTACTCCACTGCGTCCATGTAGAGTGCCTAGAAAGGCAATGTGAGAATGAGTGCTTCTCATCTGCCGTCTTTCTGTCAGAGCAACACACACGGGAAGCAGGCAGCCATGCAAACAGCCCCTTAGCAAGGATACAAGAACAGTCACGTGCTTAAAATTAATACAAACAACAATACTTTGACATTCACAGCAATATAGGTGTTCAACCAAGCATGTTCAACTCTTACTGCATAATCGTGTTAAAACAAAGTATTGACCCAGAGGTGCTGGATCATTTGCAGCAGATACAGACCCCACTTGGGCAGTTACAGATGCTCTTGTGCAGCTTCTCTCACTATTAGTTAAATGCATTTTAACTTTCCTATATGCTTCTGCTGCTGCTGTGCTTTCATTAAACGTGGTTTGCAAGACACAGCCACTTCTGGGTCACACAGAGAGGGAAGTATTATCTCCTCAGCTCATGCAGTGCCGTTCTGTGCCGACCACTGTGTTCGTCTCCATTTCAGGTGTGTATCTTTTTTTTGCAGAAAGTCTTGAAGTAGACCTTTCTGAAGAACTGCTGTCATTTCATATTGCTTATCATGATAACTACTAGATTATTACCTTAAAAGAAAATACAACTTGAACAACTAGAGTAGTAATAGGCTTTCTTATTCCTATGCTTACCTTTGCCCAGGGACAGCTCTGAATGGCTTTATAAAACAAGCCTTTACTTTTTTCTCTTTTTCCAACTGAAACCTATGTGGGGACAAAATGTTCACATTTCAATACAGTAATGGCTGAAATAATAAAACCACTGTTTTACACAAGGAAATTACTACTGTCAAGCTCAGTGTTCCTCTGTTGAGGAGCCCTTACTGCTACATACAGTGACAGCTGGACAGGTCACACTGTGCAATCGGAGATGTCTAAAGGGGGCTTCAGTGCAAATTCACAACCCAGAACCTCCACCACACGAGCATCTTTGGTACCACAGAGGTGATAATGCACTCCTTTGTGTACTGAGATTATACACACATGTACTTCTCAGTATAACTTGTTAAGGTTGGATCCCCTTACATGTGAAAATGAGCAAGTTAAATTAGCATGCCTGGAAGGAGTTGCAGCTTCTCCCTCGATCCGCTCAACTATTTGATAAGGAGAACAGAGCTATGAGTTTTTTCAAGGAGAGGCAGCAGAGATGAGAATGCTGAGCCAGTCTGCTGCACTTCAGTCATCCCAGGTATGGGTAACAGCACTGACAATCTCTTGAAGAAATCTTTTGAGTTTGGCTGCTTTCAAAAATGCTTTACAAACATGGGATTTTATGACAGCTCCAAAAACCCAGTAATTGCAGGATACCAAAGATTCTCCAAACATCTCAACACACTTGGTGTATAAGAGCTCTCTCTTGCTCTGACTACTGAAAACCAGCAGATTCCACGTCAGTTCCTAAAATCCAGGAATTCTTTCTCATATCATTGATACATTGGTTGTAGCAACTAGTTCTGGTGTCCTGCTCTCCCTTTGCTGAATAGCAGTGCATTTCAATACTGGAAGCTCCACTCTGAGAGCTGTGCTGAAATCTGGCTGAACTGCTGGCTCGGTGCTGCTAAGGCCACAGCTGGGGTGCTTTGGCCAGTTCTGGGCTCCCAGCACAACAGAGATGTGGATGTGCTGAAGGGAGGCCAATGAAGGACCACAAAAATTGGAACATCTCTCCCCATGAGGGAGGCTGAGGGAGCTGGGAACGCTGAGCTTGGAAAGAGCAGGCTCAGGAGGATCTTAACAACACATACAAATAAATGAAGGGAGGGTGCAAAGAGGAATAAGGCAGGCTGTTCCAGTGGTGCCCAGTGCCAGGGCAAGAGGCATTGGGTATGAACTGGAACACAGGAGGTTCCATCTGAACATCAGGCAGCACTTCTGTACTGTACAGGTGCCTGAGCACTGGCACAGGTTGCCTGGAAAGGCAAGAAATTGCTAGCACCTATATGAAACCACACCGCCAGAAGCTATCGCTCCTTCTAATCCACAGGAATTAACTCTTCCTTAATACTGCAAACAGTAAGCAGCATTACAATTCACAAATGTATCACCTTGAGAACAATGTAGGCAGTGTTTCACATTCCTTTTTTCATATGGTATTGGCTATACTGTGCTGATGAGAAATTCCAGATATGATAAATACAGTAAAACTGATACACTCTTCTTACCAGAAAGTTCAAATACATTCTCCACAGCAATGGACAGTGGGCACCATTTTCACTCTGAATCGCATGTTCAAATAGAGATATAATCCTATTTGTTAACCCAGTTTCAGGAATAGTAGAATATATTTCACCAACGTCTGCCCTGGAACACAGAGGGGGGAAAACAGAGGAACAGTCACTTAACCACAAGCTGAAGACCGCATCCAGGTGAAAGAGGGTAAAACTCAAGGTGCTGTCTCTGCTCGCGTAGCGCTGCACACAGCAGGGGTTTGAACTTCATGCTACAAACTGAACGTTATAAAACATGTTTGTAGCACTTGCTAAGCTAATCAGTGATTTTCTCAGTAGGAAAATCCATTAAAAGCAGATAAATGAAGGAATTTTTCAGTATTCATAGAACAGCTCCTTCAAATGGAGTAGAAGACTTCTCTGAGAACAATGATCTGCTATCATCTGATCTTAAACCACTTGTCTTAGTCTTTGTTCAAGATGGTGCATCATTTGAAACTTGACACAGCAACCCAAATTTGAGACCATGTCAGCAAACTGCCTTCTGACGTCTGTTTGGATTCACCCCTGGCACCTTTCTCTCAGATCAAGCTCTGGGTTACAGCTCTGAATCTCAGCTGTGATTAAACAGAAAACCATTTGATTTTTCACAGTTTCAAATCCTACACGTTCCAGGCATAACAACAGAGGGTGCATTTTTTTTTATGGAATTACCTTCTACCTACAGCTGATACAGACTGCCTTATTTTTGATGTTTGCATTGGAAGGAGGAGCCTGCAGCACTCGGGGCAGTCTCACGCAGTGTTTTTTCCTTGACTCAGAGGTCATCTATCTCTTTGCAGTAGCTCAGCTCTACTCTTGCAACATCCAACTTGTCCCTATAGAAATGTAACCTATGGGAACAGCTGTACCAACAGAGAATGATCCAGAAAAGAACTGAATGTCACAGAGAATCATAGAATGGCCTGGGTTGAAAAGGACCACAACGATCATTCTAGTTTCAACCCCCCCTGCAATGTGCAGGGTTGCCAACCACTAGACCAGGCTGCCCAGAGCCACATCCAGCCTGGCCTTGTATGCATCCAGAGATGGGGCATCCACAACCTCCTTGGGAAAAGAAAAAAATCATTCTGGGATTTTAACGTGGGTTTCCAGTAACTATAATGAAAACCCATCACAGCGTCAGTCTGTGATTAACAGCAAATCAAATTATAATCCTACTTCACATCTGATGGCTGTGGAATTCTCGTTACAGTTTAGGATCACACTCACTGACAGCTCAGGATTGTCACTATTGTGAATGCATGCCTGTTGCCAGACTGTGGCAAAGCACAAAGAGGGCACACTTGTTTTAATGTATACTGACCATTCTGTAATTTCATCAAGTGCTAATAGTGGAAACTTACAGCTACCTAAAGGTTCAAGATAACATTTTCCTAGAAATCTCTGCTTCTGTGGGAGACACAAAGAACCAAGCTGCCAACACTGAGGGTACGTAGGTAGCATTATGTAGTGGAATTCCAAGGTCACAGCCTGAACCAGTGGGTGAGCTATGTAAGATTGTGAGTGCCTGCAGCGGGCGGGGGGGGTGGTTTAGAGCCCCCTTTCTGACTCCGCGGTACTTCCTGTGCAATCTGAGTCTGCGCGGGCCCCCCTTTCCCCCCGCCCTTCTCCTCCTGCGGCGGGACGGTACGAACGGGGGAGGGTCGCATTCCTCAGCTCGTCCTTTTCTCCGGCCTGTTGCCGGGAGGGGTGAGTTAATTCCTCTTTACCATCTTTCCATATAACAACTATTTCTCAAATAAAGGCTCTATCATTGCCTTCATTTGTGCTACACACTAGAAAAGTAGCTCCCAGCGATGGGTAGACAAGTTAAGGAGACCAAGCTTTAAGAATAAACACACACCTCTATTCCTCACAACTCCAACCCTTTCTTCCTTTCCCAAGAATAAAATACCTGAGCCCAGACCACGCTGCAAATTCAGGAAATTTCCAGCCTCTTTTACCTAGCAACAGCCCTGTATGAGAACTGTACTCTCAAGCACTCACTATGGAAACAGATCTGCCACAGCTGTGCTGTGACAAAGTGAAGTAGGGCAGAGAGCTCAGCAAGAAGCTGCGATGCAGCTTTGTGTTACAGGATCTGCTGCATCTGCTGAAATGCAGCCATTTCTAACCTTATGTCTACTTTGACCATCTAAACAGGCAGTTATTTAAAAATCACCTTTAAAGATGTGCACCATCCTGATGTCAGTGCTGAGTAGCCAAACACAAGCAATACACCGTCTGATCCAGCAGAAAGGGCATGAGATAAAATCTAGGTCTGTAACTCTGTTCAGGATTCTGTCTCACTGTCCAGCCTTGGACAAAGAACCCTGCCTAGTCACAAAGTCATCTGCAAAATGAGAATGATAATAGTGTTTTCTCTCCTCTGTAAAGCAATCAGATACGTTAAAAGAAAAGCATAATCATAATGAGCTGCAAGATATTACCTCTGGACGTTCTCAATAAGTTTTTTTCTCATCTGCTCTGCTTGGATGGCAAACAGCCACGGCTCTAAAGAGTTAGTAGACCTTGTGACACCATCGAAAAACCTTCGTGCCTTGCTAGCACTGTGAGACTTCCTCTGGCTCTGGATGTATGCTCTCCATAGAGCCTGGTTGCTAGGAAACCGTTTGAGGGCCTCTGTTAGTGCTTCTCGCAAAGGATTCAAAGGATAAACGCTAATTTTCATGTGGAATCGGAGTAAATTTGCACGCAGCAGTGTGACAGCCTCAAGAGCAGTGGGAAAATGCTGAATGCTGGAAGCCTCTGCAGTATTTTCACGTTTCTGTGGATGAGGAGCTTCAAGCTTTTCCAAAGCCTGCACACATACTAATTCTGCAGCGTCAATTCCAACAGTCAAATACTGGAACACTGTGTAACAGCCAACTAAGTTAACCAGTTGATTAGAATTACTGGCCCGGTCCTGATCAGAAACGGGTGCTTTATTTAAATAATCTTGCAGTGCGTGCTCGTACGTCTTCCGAGCTTTCAAGACGCTAACGGATAACACTTGTCCATTGTAGGGTACGTATGGCCCACTGTCAGCCAACTTGGTCAATACATGAACAGCGCGTGAGGTAACGGCTCCTTCTAGACTTTGCAGTAGCTCCACTTCCAGCTGAGCATAAAGCAGACTGAGGCTGCACAGCTGGGGGCTCTTCAGTCCTCCCGTCCCCGCTGTGCAAAGGGCTGTGTCAAACACCTTCCTAGCATCGTCGGTGTTCCCAAGCAGCCATTCCAGGTAGGCGTAGAGTTTCCAGAGAGCAAGGTTATTTCTGTTGTCAGGTGCTTTAAGGAGATTCTTGGCCAATTTTTTACTTTTCCTCCCTTGAGCTTTCAGCTTCTTCTTCTTTTTTGTTTGGATACACTGAACTACCTGCAGGGGAGAACAAACAGAACGTGTTTTGAGAGAGGCGAGAGAAGGGAAACCAAAAATATACTGTGAGATTTGGCTGTTGTTTTTATTTCATTGCTGTCTTTGATTTCATATCGTTCCCTATTTTACCACTGGCGAGATCTGTTGCTATTGAGTAAAGCTGTCAGAGCTGTGTGTCATCAGCTCCCTTCTACACACCCAAATTATGCAGGCTTATCATTCTCATGCCTGGCACTGCATACAATAAATAGTATCAAATGCCACTCCTTTACAAGGTCAAACAGTCAAAAAAGAAGCTGCTAACCTGCAGCGGTTCAGAACAAAATATGAGATGCAGGTAGATGCAGCTTCTGACCAGCACAGTTAAACCTTCAAGTAGCTTTCACAGCAGAAAGGTGTTTGGGGGAAAAGCCTGCACGCTTCATTACAGACCTTCTGGTTAGGTAGCCTTTGGGTAAGAGACAGGGAACTTCTCCATACCGTAAACACAATGGTAAAGTTTCTCAAGTGCTAAGAGGACAAACTTGACTTCTATGGGCATCTATTTGAACAGTTTTATGTAACTAAATCCATGCTGAAGTGATAAGGTGTTACTTCCTCCAATAACACTGCAAATGTAACTTGTATAGGAAGTAGTGGGTTTCCTGATCAAGTGATCATACCATGGTACTGGGGAACATGCACTTTGAAGAACACTGATGAAAGTACTTGGCTCACACACTTTGCCTTGTAAAAAACGACTTGCATCCACTCTTGCCTAGCATATGAAGTATCACATAGCAGGAGACAGTACACTAACATCCATCCAAGACTGCAACAAATATTTCATTCCATGAAAATATGCATCTATAGAACACAGACTGAAGAACAGGGTTTGTTTCTTTCCTTTTCTTAGTTGGCATTTACTACTTTGAATACTCAGTCCTGAGACTTAATTTTCCTCAGTATCCTCACACAAGAAAGTTACACATCATAAAAGCAGCTGTATGCAGATTCCTCCTTACCTTCGATATTTCATACTGTAACCAACAAATGGACAGGTTTGATTTTTCCTTTCCTGAAAAGAGTGGGGATAGAACATGAAAAACATTCTGTATGAACTCCTCTCCGTCTTTACAGTGGCCTATGTGATGTCTCCTCCTTAGCATCGTGTCCATGTGACCAATACTGCTGAATCCAGAAAGTGGCGTATCAGTAGAAGTCAGTGGCTTTTCATCAGAAAGCACGTTGTCAAAGATATTATTTTCATCCATGGCAACATACAGGTTGGGAGGAAAGAGTTTACTCATACATGGAACTCCCAGGAATTGCAAAAATGAGTACAGTAATTGATGCTGAATGTCTGGATTAGAAAGCTGGATTAAAGATGGCCCAAGATCATCAAATAATACCTAAAAATAAAATTAAAAACAAACTCAGTTAATTTATGCAATCAAACTTCAACAAACCTGCAACTCAAGTAACAAAAGAAGCTTTTGAAGCCAATAAAGATTTATAATTACTATTAAATAGTAAGGAATTTGATTCAAATTAAAAACAGATGAGTTAAACAAGCAATGCATTTTTCCACTCAGATGGTAAACGTGGTACCAAGAGACTTCTTTGTCCTGGAATATCAAAGATCTCTGCAGAAACCTTATGCAACACAAGTCTAGAGAAGATATTGATGAGGCCATTTAACACATTTTTATTTGAAAATCAATGTCTGATTTGACCCATCTCCCAAGAAGAAAAAGTTTCCAACTATCTGACTTGAAGCTGACTGCAGGCAACAAAGCCTTTGTTTATTTAGTGCAGATGTCTTTTTAAACAGAAGATCCGTGACGTTTCTTATCTGTGACAGATGAGGGAAACCACAGAACAGCAAAGACAGACTGTTTGCCTGCAGCCCTTTCCTAAATTTACCAAAGCATCCCCAAGGCTTTCAGCAGAGTCAGCATCAAACCTCAGGTGAATTTTGAATTACAAACAAAGGAAAAAAGAGAATTACTTCTTTAAAAATACCCATTGGCAATGAACCCAAATGCAAGGGTAATTTTCTAATCACCCCTTGTTTTACTTTGTTATAGTGACCTGTCTTTCTGGATCTTCACAGTCCTCTTCTGCTTGATTCTTGGTTTTGTCTGGCCTCCAAGGTAACCAATGTCTTGATTCACGAGAATATTCAATATCCATCCAAATGTGCCACTTGGGGAGAGTTTTATCCTTTATTTCTTCATCCTCATCTATCTCTTCTTCATCATCGTCATCTAAAAACAAATCAGGGACCCCCCAACATACTATTATTAAAGAAAAATTAATCTACCAAATCTACCTGACATACAACGTAACTACTTTAAAAATGTAAACAAATACAGTGCTAATAAACCAGACATATGATGGTGCTGAACGTTTTCACATCAGAGCTCTGGGTTTTGACACCAACTCTGTGGAGTTTCTAAACTTTTTGAATGAGTGAATCAATGTCAGCATTCAAACTTTCTCACAGAGAATAAAATAAAATGCCAGCAGGCTGTGGGACACTTGACAACAGCAGGTTACATGCAGCAGCCAAGAGCCAGTAGCTACCTTTTCATGCAGCGTAGGTTCTTTACTTCATACCTGAGCGTGCTACCTCAAATGTGTTTTATGAATATTCATGTGCATAAAACATACTGAGAAAAATGCTGTAAGTAAAAAATATGATGATGATATGAAACATTAAAAACAACGCTTGGCAATGGTGCTTTAAAATATCAAGTATTTTCAAACTTGTTAGCAACATGTAATAGAAACAATCAATGCGGCCAAACAGATACAAAAAGAAGTGTTTAACCACAACCCTCTTTTGATGATCTTAGATCTTAGACACTTGGATGTTATTAGAGTATTTTTTCTGTGACAGCAATACATTAATTCTGTGCTGTAATTGATGAGCACTTGTAAGTTAAGGAAAAGATGTATCTGTTTAAGAAACAGTCCTTGACATGAAGGGAAGCACTGCAGATGACAGGACAGGGTGGGACTCAGCAGCAAGGAGGCGTTTTTTGCATCCCTTGTTGAGACAGCAACCTTCACTTCTGCACGTTCCCTGTCCCAGAGGCACTCCAGTCAGATGAAGAAGCAATTCCTTTATTCTCTGTGTCACACAGAGAAAGGCAAAGTTTTCCTTTTATTGCTACTGCGTTATTTGCTGTAAGAAACCAAACTCATGTGCTCCTACAATTAAACTAGGAAATACATAGGCAACTATCATCTAAATACTACAATCCTACCTGCTCTATGTGATAAAAGTCTTAAGGAGAGTAGCTTCCTTTTACTTTAGATGGGTATAGGTCTGAACCAAACAGTCATGCCTTTCAGAACAGAGTGCGGGCTATCCCTTCCCCTCTCCCTCAGTTCTCTTCCCTAGGAAGGACAGCAGCACGCCATAAACAATATGGGACATAAAACACTCAGACACGTTTTTCCTCATGAAGTGTGATACAGTTCATCTTGAGCTCACTAATGCTTCCATGCAAAAACATGAGAGGAAATAGCTTGCATCATTCTAAATGAACTTTTTAGAAGAACACATGACACACAACTACACGTGTTGACACGGGCGTACCAGGATTGTCAACAGCAACCCAGCCACCCTTTTCTTGTTGGTGCATCCATGCTCTCCAGCCTCTTGCTCCTTTTTCTCCAATTCGCGGTTCTCCACTATCCCAGAAGGGTTCAAAGAATTCCACCTGTTGTTTTTGGGCAGGGGGAACAAGGACAGAACATACTTAGAAAAGTAATTTTTGCTATAGTACAGACACCGACTGAATCAACTTTGGTTTTATCTGAGGACTTTGTTAGATGCTGCTTAACAATCTGCAGCAACTCAAATACTTTGGTTACGTGCGTAGCGCAGCACAGCTGCCATCAGCTGTGCGTATTAACATAACGATCATGTTTAAAAGGCATTAAGCTTTACAGAAAGCAGAAGAGGTTTTTTTGTGTCAAATGTCCTGTGCAGATTCTTCGAGGATAAGGATCTGAAGTCCCCAGGATGGGGCTTTCTGAACCCAAATTTTCCCTCCTCCCATCTTTTTTGGGTCCACAAAGAAATTGGTTCAAGGAGTGATGATTCAGATAACCATACTGCTACGGTCAAATCAAAATGCTACAGTCAGACATAAATATGACTGGACTGAGATCAAGAAGAAAAGATCATTTAAGCCTCTCATCACTCAGGTTTCAAGATGATCAACAACCTCGGGGCTTTTTTCAGTGAGTCAAAAGTCCATGGTTCCAGGCCAAACTCTGTCAATGCCTGTATGCAATCTATCTTCTTTACATTCAACTCCTACCCTGATTTCTGTATACTTAGCTCTAACGACCATCTCCTCTATTACATGCTTCTAGTGTGTACCGAACCTTGGAATGGACATTGACATGGCGCTCAAATTCAAATGTTAACCACAAAATTTACTCTAGGAAAAAGTAAGCATCAACATATCAGAAAATGCAGGGTTTACAGCAACTGCAAAATCTAACTTCTGCTCCTTATGGATTTCTTCTTTGCAACCAGTGAGAAAGCGAATTACGGAACCAGTACGGAAACCACTAATTCAAGACTGAGTCATAATGTTTCTAAAAGGAGGCAGAATTAAAGATGGTCCACCAACTGCAAATCTAGCTTTTCTTATTTTCAATAACTGCACTTCCCAGGCCTAGACACTGTGCTGTCAATTCTGGTTCATTTCCATCTGCATTCTTACGACTTTTTGAACACTACAAATAATCGTACCATTTTTTGTATGGTTGGAAGTGTAACTCGGTGGGTTTTTGTGCAACTACACCAAATCTACCATCCTGCATGATAACTGAAGTCTAAACTTTTGGCACTTTAAGAGGACACTGGCATTATCTAAACTCCAACATCGCTCCCCTGGTAGTCAGTGGTGTTAATTTAGAGAGCAAAAAAACGGTAGCTAAGTAGCAGATGCTGGAGAAGGTGGGGTAATAAAAGGATTTCAACATTACCCAGTTTTGGTCACTTACAGCAGGCTAACTGCTTAGCTGGTGCCTCTCTCCACCACTCGTTAAAAAGGAATTGCTCCCAGCAATTCAGTGGGATGATGCTATGCTGGCAATGGCCCACTCTCTGAATGTTAGCTGACTGTTACTGGGGCCTGTGGCTAACAATCTCCTGAGCAATCTAGAGAGAAGTGATTTAATACTTACATAGCAAATGCTGAATGGAATATCATGGGACAACTGAAAGATGCTTTAAAGCATGAAGATGCTCCTAATGTAAATGTCAAAGAATTACTGAGAACATATAAAGAAGAACCTAAGAAAGGGTACAAGAACTGTCTAGAGCAGAAGGCTCTAATTCATAGGTCCTATCAGCTTTCTCCATCAACAACAGAACAAGACAACAACAGCTACTTTGGGGAAGAGTAGGAAAAGCACTGACTACCCAGACTTTGGTCAGCCAGCTGAATTTGCTCCATCTTTCTTAGTAAGACAAAGGACAAGAAATGACTGGTTATTTCACTTCCATTATATATAGTGGAAGCATCGATTTGGCATGTAGCTTCAGAGGACCCACAAGCATTTTTCCAATGCAGGCACCGCCTTGAAGAGCCACAAAGGAAGTCGTGATTCAAAATATTTTCCCCAAGTCCTTAAATTTCATCAACATTTTTCTGCCACAGCACTCTCTGTAATGCACAAGGACATGGACGCATTGAAATAGAAATTGCTACCTGTCCCTTTGTTGGCAGATCTTTCACACTGTCAGGTTTAAAGAAGGTGAAGTCAATCAGAGCCTGAAACAAAGATACCGCCTTCTCAGAATGGCCGGCTTGTCTCAGAAAGTGGCACTGCTGAATAAATATAGCTGCAAAGTAAAGGAGAAGAAGTGTTAATATTTCAAAGAGATTTTGTTGTGAAGTATTTTATTACAGCCCACAAGCATACAAAAACATAAATGAAGTGCTGTGCGGTGTAATTGCTCTGGAACAATATGGGGTGCTCAGGGACGTGATTTAGTGGAGGGTTGTTAGGGTAGCATGGTTAGGTTGTGGTTGGACTCGATGATCTTTGACTTCTTCTCCAACCTGAGCGATTCTATGATTCTATGATATCAAAATCCAAAAGATGGGAATAACTGGCATCAAAGCATGTCAAAACTGTTGTAACCTGATCAATTTCATGTTTAGATACACACATAGCAGTGTAGGTTAATATAACTGATTCTTTTATCTATCTATTTATATGAAGAAGTGGCAAGCATCTTACCCCTTTCGTCTTACATTCAGATTTGCATCAGATGCATGCACACAAAACTCAGAGTTCAGGTAAAACATACAGAGTAGGCGTTTAAATAAACTGTCCTGCAAAGCCATCAATTGTTTCTGATAATGAAGAAAGACTTAAAGAGGTTCCTGGAGGTATTTAAACAACCAGAAGTGTGCGTAATGCACCTAACAAATCCTCCAAAGTATTGTAACCAGTGTAGACAACTTTCCCATCAGTTCTGGTATCTAATTGCCCCTGGGAAAAAAAATGTTGTTTCCTAGCTAATGAACTTTGATTACAATTTTCTGATGGAAGAGATTATCTCATCAGGACTCACTGCTAAAAGGAAGCCAAAAATAAATGATAACCTAACATTTTCTGCTTGATAAAAAAAGCAAAGCATATTTGAAGCAAAACAAAGACGAGCATTTTCTGGTGATAAACACTGAAAACATCATGAGTGGGTATTGGACTCAGTCCACAATGCTGACACTTCTGCAGATGAACACAGAAGATGCGGATGTTTCTGCCCAAACCCATACATACAATTCTAGCAGTAGGACGGCCTTCCCACTGCCAAACCTGAGAACGCTGATTTTCACTTGCTTTACATTCCCACATCCCAGTAAATTTAAAATGTAACAAATTCTATTAAATATTTTGAAAACCGGCCTATAATTTTAAAACAAAGCTCACCCACTTTCTTAAATGTAATGCTTTTAAAACATAATTATTTCCAAGAATAATCCTGTGCACTGCACCGAACTGCACACTAGGTGGCGCAGTCCAACACTATTTAAAATCAGCTCTTACATTTTATCATAAGCAAAGGTCAAAGGTTGAAGATAGAAGTCTACCACACATCTACAGTGCTATTCCTCTCATAACTGAGTTGTGACATTCTTAGTGCGTTTATGTCAACAATAAATAAATACAATGGTCATTTTCCTAACAATTATACTGTCAGCTCTAGATTAGCTCCAGAATTGCACGGGCGTCCTACTAAAACAAGCAACCAACCAGCCCAAGAACCAAAGCACCTGTCAGACCTACAAAACTCCACACTGGAAGCTTCTCTACCCCTATTATTTGAATTCCAAAGCGCAGTGGGTGAGAGGGAAGGAAGAAATCCAGGCAAACAAAGGAAACCAGAAAAAAAACCAAGGGGAAATGAGAAGTCCTCAGCAGGGCTTGTAAACAAACGGCTACAGTGTTAAAACACGAGGAGAATTAAGAGCGAACAGAAACACAAGGAGAGTTGATTTTCTTTTCAATCTATCTACAAAGGTAGGCACATCAAGAAACAAGTTTTCTGAAAAGGTCAATCAACATAAAAATATTCAGTTAGTCAAAGAGCTGATACAAAAAGAAGCTTCTGACAGCAGTGACCGAGGCACAGATGTTCTGCACAGGGAAAAAATGAAAGAAACCCCATTCTGTTTGCAAAATACAGAAGGCTGGATAAAACGTCTGTCCTGAGAAACAGTCGTTGCAATTGGTGTACAAAGTGACCGAAATATTAGAAATCAGAGGCAGTCTGACAATTAGCAAATAGCAGGCAGTACAACAGCCACCTGCCTGCACAGGACTTTTCCTTTACAGCACATTTTCCAGTGCTTGATCCAAGATGAATCAGAAGAAGACCATAACAGATCTGAAATTGAAAATAGTTTATAACCCTGCATCTCAATCTTAAAATCCCAGACTGGATGCTTTATAACAGATAGCATCATTTCTCAAACAGCAGTTACAGGATTTGGACAAAAATAGAGATTTCTTCAGCTCTGCCACAGATGAAGAAGCATGGACTACATCACAATAGGCAAATAAATCCATATTCACGGTGACAGTATTATTTCCCCCCTCAGTGTACTCATAGATTAATGATCACAATGACCCTTTGAGGTGGAGAAGCATAATTGAAATGGGATATGTTACATTCATTTGGCTCCAAATAAATTTAAAGGCTGTGCCAGAACCGAGCAGAACCTGCTTCTTCCCTGGATCCAGTCCAGCCTCCCAGCCATCTGACTAACTATCCTTCTAGGGACAATTATACAATAAACTTTAACTTGTAGATAAGCACATGTAATAAATACAAAAGGCACAGTCATATGGTATTACAGCTCAGGATTCTGAATCTACTAATTGGGACTCTCAAGGAAACTTATTACTCTTCTGTTTTCTGTATTAAAGTAATTAATGAATAACCTCTTGTACAAAAGGAATTGTTTCTTTCACAAGCCAACCTTTTTCTTCATTTTTTTTCTTTCTTACACGTTTCAAAGATAAAAGCACATCTCTTGGCTGTTGACTGCATTTCTTCTGCCTTGACATTTGTACTGTAAACTACTCAGCGCACGTCAGGCTTTTCTGAATGTTGCATCGCAAACTCTTTGGGGAAAGGAAGCACCTGCTCCATCCATATCTGGGTGGAGCATCTGCTTTAATTCTCAGCTAAAAACTCCTGATTTTGAAGAGGAAAAAAAATTCCCACAATAGATAGGAAAATCTATTCTTCTAGGGAATGTAGTCAACTCCTATGAAGACCTTTCCAACGGTAACACAAAACAGAGAGAAAGAACCTTACCAAGCATAGCTTCTTCTGTGCCAGGCAGCGGAGGATGTGATACCATGCTGCCATCCTGTACAGCTGCCAAGGTAGTCAAACATTTTCCATAGAGGCTATTGATTTTTGAAACAGAAAAGGTACTGAATTGACTCTGGCAGAACAGGAGATATTTCTTCCACAGCTCTGGATTATTGGGATGTATGAAAATTAGCTTCTGCCATTCTTTGATCACAGCCGGCGATTCCCAGAATTCCGTGCAAACATTCAGCCTGGCGAGTTTCAGATCAACGTTACTTGGATTGCTTTCAATTGCCCTCTCTAAAATAGCTAGTTTCTTCTCTAAGATCAACTTCAGTGATTTTCTTCTTACTTCCTGCTCTCCCGTGCTGGCATAAGGGCTAGGTCCTCTCATTAATTCGTCCTTTAAACAAAACAAAGATCACGACAAAATCAGGAAGAATCACCACGAGAAGAATGCTGGCGCTTGTGAAAGTGAATTAACAGCTCATTCTACGTAGAAGATTCATAGTCCTAAACAAAGGAAAGTGAAATATAATGCTTGTGTACTTATTTCTTGGAAATAAGCAATCTGTCAACATACATACCTGAAATGAAACGAAATTCATCCAAGCCTGAATATCTCTTGGGTTTTCTCTGACTTTCTTATTATGTTCTTCCACTTTTGTCATTAGAACGGGGTTAACATTTATCCCAGGCTCTTGAAACGCCTGCTGTGCATTTACAGGCTCATGTTCTTCACCTTTGTACCCTTTTCCTTGTAGCCACTCTGTAGTCGATGGATCATAAATCCCAAGAGGATTTACCTCTGTTGTGTCAGAAGGAGCGCTGGTTTCCCCGTGGAAAACTGGTATAAACGCAGCTGGGTCAGATGGAGAACTTTTACTGCAAACAGGAATCCCATCTGTGCTCAGGGTCTTCACATTGTTCTTCGAGAAGTAGCGCTCAGGTCGCCTCTGCAATTGCTTCTTTTCTGACGTTGGACTGTCCCAAGCTATACACTGTTTCTTCCTATCTATGCCGAGACAGGACTCTCCTCTCCTTTTGTATCTTAGAAGGAAAAATACAATTAAACATCTTCTAAAAGACACATTAGGAAAAAATAACTCCTTTTTGAAAGAAAGCATGAAAAAAGTACATAAGTTCAAATTGACCCGAACAACATATGCACAGAGCTTCAAAAGTGCAAGAACCTGGCAAATTTCTTCTTATTTAAAGCTCCAATGTAATTATTTTGCAGTGCCATCAGAATTTATATTATCATTCTAAGCTTCCTCTCAGTTCAACAGTATCTGTCATGCTTGCAGAAGAACAATTATTTTTTCCTCCTATCACTTTAAGCCATCCCTGTAGCCAATCTTGGACAAAGATGAACAATCCTGTCTACAACAAAACAAATGTTCAATCGAAATATGAAAATGTACTTTATTCCCATTATTTCATGGCGTCTTTTAAGATATTTCCACCCAAAGCAAAGTTAAACTTTGAAACAAGCTACTCAGATATTTTCTCATCTTCATACAAATTTGAATTGTCAAACATTTCACAGTCAGTCTCAACTCAACAAGTCCTGCAGGGATTCCGTGACAGTTTGAATACCAATACAAAGAGACTTATTGTACCTTGCAATGTCCCCTCGATACAGGGATTTGTAGGCCCAGTTTGCAGGGTCCGACTTTTTGTCTATTCTGAAAGTTTCTGCTGTGAAAGCCTGGGCATCATCCAGCCAAACAAAGCGGTTGCTGCTAAGATTTGATGTTTTATCATCTAGACTGATGAAAACAAGAAGTATATTCTAATTATTCATGTGCATATTCAGCATGTACAGAAACAAGAAGCACTGCATTTCTGTAGTTCACAATAACTCAGTTTACCCAAAGCCATGGTACAGGATTCCTTACTGCAAAGTCAGTCAAACACTGGGAAGAAAACCAAGCAGAAATACTCTAATAGGGCCATCAAAACAGAACACAAACACGTCTAGCATTTCCAAGAACTGGACTGAAAAGTAATAAACAGATTTAACCAATTAATTTCCTGATAAATCAAGTTTTTAAAGCAATACTTTATTACTTTTCTAATTTAATGGTCTTAGTAAGATGCTACAATAAAGAGAAGAGGATAACTTCTAAGAGGATTATAGAACCAAAGAACGGTGGTATGGCAGTAGAGGCTGAAAAATAGCATTTTGTGGCTGAAATTTGCTCTATCAAACAGTGTTCTTGTGCTCTTTGTATCTGTTGTAGTTTCCACTAGTAAATAGGAAGCATTACTTTTGGAGCAACCTACGTACATAAGAGAACTCAAGTGGAAATTGTGCCAGCCTGAGAACTGTAGGAAGCTATGAACTTCCAGTCTGAATTCAACACAACTATGTAACTTATTGAATGAGTTTTAAGCCCCCAGAAGCTTTCAGAAACTTCAAGATGCTTACAAATAATCAAAATATGTCTCCAAACATCTTGAAAAGTGTTTCATTACATCCATGTCTTGTTTTAAAGAATAGCACTTCACAGAATATTTTAGTCACAGTATTTCAGGAATGACTAAACAAGTGTTTCCAACTGCTTTTCACTGCTTCAAGCATAGGTTTGATCACTTAAAGCATAGAGGAAAAAACTAAACAAAACAAACACCAGAGGCAAAAATCTCATTCGTTAGGCAGAAAAAAACACAAGTGAAAAATGCAATGAATTTACATCCTGTATAGTATTAGTAAGCACATACTTTGCTGCAGCTTTGTCCTTGATGCGCTTCGTGTCCAGGTCTGATTCGCTGCTACTGGAGTCCTCCTTGGCTTTCTTCTTTGTCTTATAGTGGTGATGCTTTTTCTTTTTCTTTTTCCTTTTCTTACTTGACTTTTTCAGACTCTCATCTGTATCACTTTCCCCTGATAAATCTGATCTTGAAGTACTCCTACTTGGAAACAAGTACATGTATCTGTATGTACTTAGATATCTGAGTCGTAAAACTGTAAAGGGGTATCACTGTAAGAAAGCTCCTAATCATGTTCCCCTTTACCTTTATTCTGCCTGTATTTTGGGAGAAGAGAGTTATCAGCAAGCCATACAATGAAATGCAATAAATCTGCAGTAAATAACATACAGTAATATAATAATAGTGATAGGCAACAAGATTCTTTTTGACATATTATTTTGCAAAGGTGAATTAAGCACGGTGAATTTATTATATCATTCTATTTGAAGGGTAATGTGTAAATTCCTTACTTTTGTAACATTAAAGTCCTGAAAATATATTAAAAAATAGAATACATGACTGATAAACAGAACTGTGATGGCATTTCTCTCAAACAACACATGCACATGTAAGCATATGGAAAGAGGTATTCAACTGCGATTCTTATAATAAAGACATTCTGTCTCATTTCCACCAACAGTCAACATAAATGTGAGAGCTTGTATCAAATTAAACATGACTAAGTTTTCATACTTGGCAACCACAACTGGATTCCATAAATCGTTAGGTTTTAGTTTTAGTCTAGGTATGTCAAGTAGAGCAACTGTTCTGGCAAAGGTACTGACATCAAACAGGCCTTCAGCAAATATGGTGCTGAGAGCACAGTTTTGTAGAAGGATAAAATCAGCCACTCCAGCAGCGAGCACAGAGATGTGCTCTACGCGGCTGCACAATCTGGTACACGTAATATCTCATTAATTCATGCCTTTAACCAGTTCCTAAAAAGTAAAATAATTCCTATACTTGATGTGAAACGGTTGATTGAACTGGTTTTCACAGAATAATCACAATGATGATCCTTAATCTTTACATTATTTCAAGGGTCACAGGACATTCAGAAGCTAATGAAGAATCATCGCTCAGCCCCCTTTCCCTGCCAAAATAACAAAGAATTAAACGTAGCTGGGAGAACACGAAAATGGGAATGTAATTACGTAAGTATAATTTCTCATTATTTTAAGTTAAAGGACATGGAAGTGTTATTCATACTTCTATATATGACTCAGCTCAGGGCTTTTAAAATAGTGAACAGCAGAATGAAAAGCGGCACTAAAAGCTCCTGATTTTGGTCTCACATAACAAAGGATAAGCAGGACATAAGAAAGAGGCTATTTAAAGAGATAGTGAAGTATATTCTACCTTATTAGTGGTGATTTTTCAGGGGTGAGATTTGCAGCTTCTGTAGTGCGCTGATGCAGTAACAGGGCATCTTCCGTAGAGAAGCTTGGGTTACTAAGCCAGTCCAGTTCTGCGGGTAAAAAGGAGATCAGTGCAAACTAATTTGCTGTGTTTTTTAAAGTCGGGGGGTTAATCCAGTCAACAGACAGCTAAATTTGCAGCAAATGTCACTAAGTCATGAGGAGTAGCTGAGCATTGGAAAGCAGCCCATCAGATTTCCATTTAGCAGAACGCTAGGTTTCAACAAGGTAGAACGGTTAGGAGCTGTATGTAACAATACCTGAAAGTTCATACTGAAAGCAGCCAACACTTTTCATATACTGCTATATACTTGGAACAAAATAATCTCTCCCATACTCATTTAACATAGAAAGATTCTAACTCTGAGAGTAAATTTGACACAAAATAGAGAAGGATGTAATTACTTGAGAGGTGTTGTTAATGAATGTAATGCAACACATCCAAACTTAGAAAATTACAAAATACACTTTGCTCACTGTAGGGAAAATATATTCAACACTATTTTACTGATAGGGACAACCATTACTGATAAGAATACTCAAATGTTTTAGACAAGATCAAAACATTTCTCTGGATTCTCAGTTCTTTAACCACTGTAATGTCATCACCCTTTGAAACTGTGTGAGAAGAGGCTAACTGATGTTCACGTGGATGCTTTAGCTGGCATTTAGCAGCTAGACCTCAACCATTTGGTCACTGGATAAGGTGCTGACAGGATGTAAAGATGCATTTTTTCCATAACTTTACTGATATTAAAACTCCTATTTTCATAAAGGAATCCTGGAAATTTCTAAGCGTGTGACATTTGCTGACATGAGATGAGGAATGCTGTTTAGCAAAAGCACAGTGTACAGCAGCAGCCTTGCCAGTGCCACTCCATGTGAGAGGACAAAAGGAACGCATTTCATCTCCGTGCTCTTTACAACCATTTTTGCCTCCGTGTTCTTCCTGTCACATTCTTGTCTTTGTGCTTTTGACTACGCTGACCTCTAATCCTTAAATAGCACTAACTCACTGTCTGCCAAGCCATACATCTCTCCTCCTTCAGAGTATTTCTTTCAGAAATATCTCTTCATACCAAGCCGCTTTCTCCTGTCTCGTGTCTCTGAACTGTTGTCCACAAAAGGCTTTAAAATGGAGCAGGCTACAGAGCAGCTTGCTAACCTAAGATGAACTCTCAAGTCCCTATAATCGAGCACAGCTCCATCCTCATTCCCCAGCTGACGGGCCCAGCCACGCGGCAGCAGCCCAGGGAGAGCTCCTGCCAGGTCTTGCCGAACCTCCGTGCCGGGGCGCTGGGACACAGCCTCGCTGTCCGGTCCGACCCAACCCCCTGCACAGCGCCGTTGCTCTCAGCTCACCGAAACCTAACGGGTGAGACTGAATGATGAAAACTCAGTCTAATGTGATTGCGTCCTTCTGCCTGCCAACTGGAATCACCACACCTAAGGCAAATATTGCCATGCTTTGGTGCCAATCAGCACAAGAAGCTTTTTCTATTTCCCTCCAAGGAAATCCCTGAACCGTTCCACATGTGAAATGCACAGGACTGAAATTCTAACATCTGAAAACTCCACCCCTAATTGAGACAATTCAGTAACTGTCGCACAGCAGGGTGCTGCCTTGCACAGGAGCTATCTCAAGTACATTAATTAAATACGACGTTGATTTTAAAAAATTGCTATCTTCCATACCTTCAATTATTTCTGCTCACGTTGCTATTGCAGAAGCAGGGTAAAGGAACGCAGGAACAAAATGCAGCCCTACAGTATTTTTCCACTGGTCAGACTCTGGTGTTCCTTACACACAGACGAATTTAGAGAAGATAAATCAGCCCAGAGAACTCCAGATGTAAGTAAATACAACTAATCTGTGCATAATTTTATTTTATTTACTTACAGAAATAAAGGACAAGTCCAACTCCTTCAAAAAGAATCCATCGCTGTTTAGATTTGCATGGTATCACCCAGATCACCCAACAAAGCAGGAAAATTCACTGGCTGGCAGTCAGTGGTGCCAAGGCGTACGACTACAAAACTGTAGCTCGTTAGCCAGACAGATCTCAAAATCGTTACACCTATTTCAAAGACACGCAGAACATAATCCCATTTGTCACTGGCCAGATCTTTCATAACGTACTCCAGGCAAGAAAATATTCTCTGTAGCATTTGATAAACTGCTGTTTCTCTTTCCAATATGCAATAAGTCATTCACTAGTGTTCTTTATTTTGGCAGGAATTTATTGCAATATAGTTCTGCACTGATTTGGATGAAGTATTATGGTTCAAAACCACTTGAACTATATTAATACCAATACTCACGACACTTAATAAAACACTGGCTTAAGCTTGTCAGAGAAAAAAGGTAAGCCAAAGCAAAATGAAGTTAAATAATTTCTTTTATAAGCATACAGAACTGCTGGGATGAGATCCAGAATTCAAGACTTACAGTATCCAGACCGCGAGGAAAAAAGTCTATGACGTGTTAAAAGATGTCAGGTCAAGATCTTAAACATGTTATACATCACAAAAGAGGATTTCCATCGATTTCAAAAGCATAATAATAATTATGCTCCCCCAATAATTAATGCAGGTAATGCATTTATCAATATTACTTGACCATATGAACGTATCAGGTGCAGAATGCCCAAACAAGGAGAAAAAATGCCTGTGTACAACAGGTATGTTAACTTTTATAACCTTGAGAGTCAAGGCATTATGGTTCCAAATAGTTTTCAAATGGAGATACAGGTCCTAAGCAGCACTAAAGCGTCGGTCTGAAAAACTAAAGCAAAAACCAACCAAACAAAAAACTGCACAACTCACTGATATATACCTTTCTTCATCTGCGTTATTTGTTAAATCTCTGTTCATTTTATCAGTTTAATCAAGAAAGTAGTAAAGCTTCAGCTGCTTTAAAAGAAACAATAAAACCTGGGGCTGCTCAACCGTATAAATTTCCCTGAGGCACAACACACTCTTGAAGTCTCCGAGTCTGTCCCGACAGCACCTATAGCTGATCTGGCAGAAGAGTGGAATGCCATCTTTACATTTCTCCGTTTAGAAGGCTGACAGGAATCACATTCTTACATGAAGAGTGAGTTGGCGAAACTCCCACTTCTCCCTCTCCCTCAAAAGTCAGCAAATTAATCTTGCAGCTTACAAAAGAATGAAGCCTGGATTTCTGAGCTGTATCCCACATCCTTTATATTGCCCACCGCTGCCACAGCTTCAGGAATTACCTGGGTTCTCCAGACGCTTCTACTTCCCCACATCCCTTCACCACTGCGTGGGCAGCATGCAGCCTGTGCTGTACCAGATGTTTATTCATTGGCCAATGTGCGTATGATCAATGCCAAGCAGTCTAATTCACGTTACAGCCTCTCTTGCAGGAGTGGCACTCACACAGATTTCTCTTTTCTAAACAAGCGTAGATTTTTGTCCATCTCTGGATTTGCTACTTTTACTTCCCACTCAAAATGAACTCTACTGAAAGGGTTAAAACTCCTGAAGGAGAAAACAGAGATACTGAGGGAGCAGGCCAGCAGAAGCAAACATGAGATTCATTTCCCTAGGAAATCTGCATTAAATACAGCAAAATAACATCTACTATCATCCGTAAGTGTTATTAACAAGCTTCTAAGATGCTGACTTAGCTTTACCTGTTAGTCCCTTACCGATGTTAAGTCACTCACTAAACTTGCTGCAGTACACTTACAGTGGTGAGCATAAGCAGATTTGTTGATAGCTCAAATGGGTGTTTCAGTGCCTTACAGAAAACTCACCTTGAGCAATGGGGTCATAAGCATTAATCCCTGACTGCCTGTAGCTTCATTCTACCTGAAAGATGAGATCAAGCTGCATTTTTTAAATATTGAAGAATTACACTGCAGGCTCAAACCCCTGTAGCACAGTCAATATGTCTCTGTGGACACATCAGGGAAATGGTTACAATTCTCCAACTACAGTGTTTGCTGAACAATTTAATCAAACCGACCTAACACTGTGGAAAGAACTGAACCGTGTTTTCCATTACACAACACGCAAGCCCAAACTTCCTTGTAAATCTCTCCAGTGCATCAGTTAGCTGGATACAAACATTTCAAACATCAAAATGGATTCCAAACTTTAAATCCCACCATCTCAATGTTTTTGCTCGTCAGCTGTCAAAAAAGCTTAGTACTCTTGCAAAACAGACCCATGTTCTGAGAGAGCGTAACAAATGAAAGATGGAAAACATTTATTTTGTGATAATACGCATGTACTTCTTATTCCTCTAGGAGCAACCCAATGGCATTTTTCATACCTTCCCCAAAATGATAAAAAATGATAACAATTACAGTGCATGTCTACAGGGACAATTTGTAAGAGTTACAGAGCTGTGCAAAGAACTTTTGCTGCCTTTCAGAATCCTGAAAATCTGCTTTTAGCAAAAATCACTGCAGCATCTTAACTATAAAATACTTTGTAAACGATGCTGTGCATAACGCTTACATTATTGTTGGTGGGGTTAATTATTACCACTGCTCTGTTCAGAACGGTACTGATACATTTGTAATCAAGGCTTTACCAAAAACTAACTAATCTTTACAATATAACTGTAAGAAAATGTAAACGATAATACTTTGAACTCTAGAAGAGGCTGCAATTCAGCCATCTAGCAGGACAGGACGAATGTACAGCCATACTTCTGTCTCAGAGCAGTTAGATTTATATAAATGGGTTATGCTTGTAACAATGTCAGACAGAGGTGAGAAGAACAAAACAGGGTGAGAATGTTTACATTACTATCTCAGCTTTTATGATAAAACTACTAGGCAGTCCTGAATGTATCACGTTAAAAAACACATACTCGGCGATCTCTGTATCATGATGGACTTTGGCTTCATATCAGCTCTGAGGAAACAGAGCCCATCTATCAGAGATACTGAAGTTGCCCATCAAGTTCTCAAGTTCTCACAAGCTGAACGTGTGAAATTTGATATATGCCACCATAAATGTGGTTCTGAGTTAATACTTAATTTTTATGACTTATACTGAAACATGATACTTGAAAACTAAGTACGAAAGTGGCTAAAACATAAAATGAACAAATGATGGTCCTTAAAGTTGTGCCAATAGTTACACAAAAAACATCCAGTAAACCAAAATATAACTCATGAACAATGGGAAGAAAAAAAAAAAAAAAGAAATCTAGACCTGAAACTAAGCCTCACCATCTTTTTCTGTGTAACTTGATCTTCTGGACAGGCAGTCTGTGGTGACACCTTCTGAATGGCAAACCTAAAGGGATCTATTATCAGAGTTTTAGAATGCAAGCAGAAGCCTCACTATTAGAGAAATCTCACTGCACCTCTGCTTGGCACAGCAGCTCCTCTCTTACTAGAAGCTATAATTTGGGATCTTATTCTGTCCACTGTTCCCTGCACCAAGTGTAATTACCAGAAAGGCTCCCCAGCATGGCTAACGCATCTCTGTACTGGCAGAGATTGCAGTTCCAACAGCTGCAATACCATCAGGGAAATGTGGAACTGGTAAGCACTTGGCAAGAAGCTAACCCAGCCTGTGTTCCTAGAAGCCTTACAAACTCACCGTGATGACTGGACCAAGTGTACAAGAAATTTACCCCAGACAAACAATTATCCTTGAGCTTCCCTTCACCATATAGAGTTCTTTACTCATTTAATAGAAGCATAACTCGCTAGACAGCAACCATGACAGTCAGAAATACAAATTGAATCATCATTCCAGTAACAACCTTCCAAAAATGAACCTCTGGAGCTCTAAATGCAACTAAGGAAATTGAGATAACAAAGTAAGTATCGTTTTTTATGCTATCCAGGCTAGTGGGGAAAAACACTCATTTGCTGCATAAAACAAAGCACACCTTCTCTACCAGATACAAAGCTGATGTGCATATACTTTCCAAACAAAGATGGGCATTTCTACAGTCATCCCTCCAGGAAGAGCTCGGATCAAACCGAGCACATCCAAAGCACACTGGAGAACGATCAATGAGAGGCCAGCACCATTTTGGCGGCGATGTCCCTATTTCGGATTCTCTCAAAATTTCCACCTCAAAAAGTAACTTCATACAGAAGTACGATGATTGTATTCAAACTGATGCAAACAGTAAGCTTTCTGTCGGAGCTTTCCATAGGTGAGCACAGAGGACTGCTGCTGCGCACCCGCACGGCCACGGGAGGCGAGGGCGGGGCCGAGGGTGAGGGAGGCCCCTCCCTATAAAGCAGCCCTCACGGAGCGCTCTCGGAGTTGGTTGCGCTCCCCGCGGACCCTACAAGCAAGCCGCTGTTGCCGCGCAGAGGACCCAGCACACCGGACCGACCCACCGGAGCGGGGCTGCGCGGACCGGCACAGCGCAGGAAGCACCCTAGGAAAGCGGAAGGGCTCAGCAGGGCCGGGCCGCGGAGCACTGGTGGGAGGAAGAGAAATCCCCATGACTTTACCTTTCCTGGAGCCCTCGCTGCTGCCGGCTGGGGCCTCCCCGGGCTCTGGGGCACCGGCGAAAGCCGGGAACAAGGCCATGCCCCAGCTCGTTGCCAGTAGTACCTGCCCGAAGTGCCCCGCGGAGCGGCAGAGCAAGATGGCGCTGCGGCGCCGGGCATGCTGGGAGCTGTAGTCCGCCCGCCCGAACTCCCAAAATGGCGGCGGGAACGCGGCAGTTGCTGAAGGAAGGCAGGCTTGGTGCTGTGGGTGTCCTGCATTCTCCGAACTTCTGACGAGACTGCCGTTCAGCCCGTAGGGAACAGCAGGGGGTGAGGCTTCTACAGCCAGAAGCAGTCTTTCCTTCCCCACCGCCCCATTTTCCCTCATGCAGCACGCTGGGAGCAAACACTGACTGCAGGTCTGCCTGGCCAGAGAGTCTATCCCAAATGGCGGTAGTAGTGGGTTAGGGGAAAAATAACTATTCCCATATTCAGCATTTATATGTTTTCTAACTGGAGGAGATGCTCATCATATTAAATAGCATCAATGAGCAAGCTCTCCATAAAGGAGATGGGATAACAACAAACACTTTTATTCTTTTGACCTCTTGGGCAGAATGTTTAATTATGAACTGTGTGCACTGGGAGGAAAAATGCAAGCATCCCTATTTATTTCTCCACACAATTTTACACCCCATTAAGATACTTTTCTTCAGTTTTTTATCTTCTGGATGAACAGCTCTGCTTTTTTTTTCTCCTTGCTTACCAAAGCCACTCCATACTGTTGTCCTTCTTGGATTCTTCTGGTGTTTCTCTAGTTTTTCTAACTGCTGCTCTAGTCCTGCTGCACAGCCAGAATTTCATGTAGTAATTAAGCTCTAGGCATACAAAAGATGCGTGTATTACAGGAAATTACAATGACCAGTTTGGTCTCCACTGCTTTCCCAATGCCTTTTGGTGATTCTGTTTCTTTTTTTGCCTCTCTGGAGCTACAGTATCTCTTAGGGGCTTAATCCTCAGTGCGAAAGATACTCAGCATCTACTGTGTAGCACCATTAGGATTACTTTCCTGTATACACTACTTCACACTTACCAGCTATTCTTTAAGTGTTACTTTATACTTCAATTGTGAAATACTTCAGTAACCTCTCTGTCAGTATTCCAGTTGATTATACTGAATCCTTCCCTGCAATCTGCAGGCTTTGACAGCTTTACCTTCACTGCCTTTTGCAGCCTTTTGTAAATGTTGAAGGGTCGGATCCCAGGGAATGAATTCTGTGGGTGACTTACTCCTTTCAAAAACTATAAAGCTGTTTCTTAATCCTTGCTTCCGACCTTTAATTTACTGCTACTCTATAAAGTATTTTTTTTTTTTTTTTTAATCAACGGGAGAGAAGAACGTGAGGTAGTGGGAGAATGGGATTCAGAACAAAACGGTAGTCATCATCACTGGTAATCTGGAAGTCATCAAATGTGTGTGGTTAAGAGGAGCAGGGCCTGACTGCCAACTTAGTATGAAAAGACATTAAAATTTATGCTCACATGCTGATGTTGAGGAATGCATTTGCTCAAGTGTGTGAACATCTGTCAAATTTTGAAGTAAAACTTTAGAATGTGAAAAATGTAGTGTGTAATATATAGAAATATATATCTACCTGAAACTGATACAGAAAATAGGAAGAATAATCTCAAATAATCACGTTGCCAATTTGTGACCAAATGAAAAAAAAAAAAAGAAGCCTATGTAATTATGCTACTTGAACAAGCACGTGTCCTTCTGTCTGCCTGGTATGATTTCTCCAGGTATTTTTAGAACTCATGACCAATTTCAACCAAATTTAACTGGAGGTTACACGTTATTACATGACTGCAAATTAAATGAAAACAGGTGGCAATTTAGAGCAGGATTTTCAGTGGGAGGAAAACTCCAGTGCATGTGCAGTTCTTATTGGGAGTAAAAAATTACTGGGAAAGTTAATTCAGAACATTTCTGCTCATGGAAATGTTTGTTATAATCTTATTTGTGTAAACATGAAATCTGCAAACCTCAATACTAGGAAAACTGCCACTTACCTATAGAAAATTAATTACTTCCTAGTTTTCTTAAGGAAAATATTCAAAGCCCATTCAGTTTTCTCTTACTTTCTCCACACTTTCTACTTTGTCTGTAGTAAACCCCATAGTTAGTTCTTGTTACACTCTGATGACTAAGGAGCCCCTATAAGGATTAGGTTAATCTCTCTACACAATCCAAAATCAAGTTTACAAAGAAGGGTTTGTTTTCGTATGCAAAAGCTCAAAGAACGAGCCTTGCAGTACAGCACTAAAAACAGTGTAATTTAAAGCCTATACAGTGGACATTTTGAACAAAAGCATTAGAAGTAAAGGCAACCATTTGAAATTTTCTAGATGTCACATCAGGGAGGACCCAAAATGAATTCCAGCCACAGAGCAAGAAGGCTAATTGGATGTATGTACACAGACTCTCTTTGCCTCCCCTGAGCGACTCCTGCAGGATAGGTTAGCAGCTTCCAGCTCTGCCCTCCAGCAGCCTTCCCAAACCTCATTTATTCGTTGCTGAGTTCTGCTAGCATTGTGTGGTCATACACTTCTATCATTTTAATGATGCTTTTGCAGCTTACTCCAGGAAGAAAATGTGTGTTTTTAATAAGACACTTTCACAGTGTTTCAACAGTGAGAGTAACTGGGCAAATGTTAAAGGGTGTTATAATCGCATCTCCCAGCAGGATACCTATGGAACACAGTGAGGTTTCTAATAACACACGTTCTTTTTCTGGTGGTGTGCCAAATTTCCAACCTTCCTCTACATTTTCCCAGTCTATTATCAGGTTTCTTTTAGCAAGAAATCCTTTTGTCTATGCCAACGCTATTCAGATGTATTGAGATCTACTGCCTAAATTTACCAAGGGCTAATTTTTTTATTGAGACCCACTCAGCAGGCAGGCATGTGAAGCTCTGTTCCAGCTCCACCAGATGCTGTGCACTGCCACCAGGATGTGACCCCAGCACTGTCCCATGGCGGGTCTTGCCAGGAGAACAACATGGAAAAGATCATCTCCTGCAGGAGCATGATGTGTTTGGGACTTGAATTATGTCCTGATAAGGTCCCTGAGACTATTTTCTTTCCTTAGGAAGTGCTTTCTTTCTGCTTTTCTTATGATACATTATGACTAGCATCTTACCAAATGCTTGCTAGGTAGATCAGCTGTTACATGTATGTCTGTGATCAGCGGTTCAGTTCAGATATAAATTCTGATTCTACACTTTTAAAACCCTAGAGGAGACTTTTGCACTTGATTATTTGAGGCTGTGCTGGCCCTGAACTCTCAACTAAAGCCACGGTCAGACTGACCCTGTTTGCATGTATGAAATACGATCTATAACATAAAACAGAAACGGTAACCAAATTAATAAGAAAAGCTTTCATTTCAGAGTGATATTCTACATGCCTATTAGGTTTTCAGGCATAAATGTCAGACATCAAATATTTTTACTTCTGTTGTAAGCACAATATATGAATATAAATCTGTATTTCTAAATAGGTTACAAAGAATGAGGTCTTGATATCATTCCCTCTACATTTACTGAGAATTTTGTGGTGAACAAAATTATGCCCAGAAGGAGGCATTTTTCAGGAATAAGCAGAACATTCTGTTTGCTAGAAAAGCCCATAAGCATTTTATACAAGCTTTATCAGGGCAAAGACTGGAGGACTAGGTTAAATTTTAAGAAGTTTTGAGTGATCAGAACTTCCTATAGACAGAAAACTATGCAATTTTATCCACTTTCGTTTGTAAAGAAATAAAGGAAGTTTATTCCTACAAATAAATACATAAATAGTCCCTTATTTTTGACCTATTTATCTATCTTGTGCCCTAGAGGCCCACTATCCATCTTTTTAAAACAACGGAGGAATAGATTTTCCTGTAAGAAAAATGTGTTTCAGATTCTTCTTCTACCCTCAAATCAAAACAAATGTCACATGTATTTTGACAGATAGCATTCAACTTATTGCAGAATTCTGAGCTAGCTTTGTGGCTTTCAGAGATGATGCTTCTACTTACTGTAGTGTTTTGTGGCTTTTTTGTTTTGTTTAGTTTTTGGTGTCCTAGTATTACAGGGTCAGCTATTTTAATTTGAGGGAGAGGTAACACCCATGATGGACTTTTCAAATGCAGACTATGAAAAAATTAGAACGTTTAAATAATCAGTATTTTAAAAATAAATAAGCTACACTGTCTATATGAAGGAATTTGTCATGTTCTATTACCCATTCTTTTGGAAACAGTTAGCAGCTCTTCTAGATTTTCCCCGTGTTTCATGATTTCTTAGGGAAAATACCTGCCAACTTGTCATTAGTCTGGCTCCCTCCCCACCCTCCAACAAAATTCATCAAACCATTTATCCCTAGTCTCACTTTGTGAACGTAAGCATGAAACACCTAAGTCTAATTCTCTGAGTTCAGCTCCTGCAGAAACCCTTACCATACAGTTCTGTTCAAGAATTATATTTTGAAACGTGTTGGTTTTTTCCTACTCTTAACTCCTGTTGCAGAACAGGTCCAGGACCTTGATTTTCTGATGCTTAGACACATCTCTGTTTATATCCATCTGCTTCTGGGCCAGCATTGTGCTGTGACTTCAAATAACTCTTCCTTCACCAGGGAACTAACGGGGGTGCAATCTGTGTGTGGACGGTAACCATTTACCACTCAGTCTTTCTTCCAATAAGTATTTTTAAAATCAATCCTCATAAGAATGTTCAGCTCACTTCTTGTGTTTTTTGCGTACTGTGACCGATTACTACCCTGGAGCTTTTCCAATCACTTCCTCTGGATTAATTATTGTACAAGAAAATCTTGTTACTAATCCCTAAGGACATAGCCTTGTATTTTGAATTAAATTTCATTTCACTTCTATTATTCCAGCCTGCTAGGTCACCTGTTTTATAGGAATGATGGTCTTATTATGTCTCTTTGTGAGAAAGGCCTCTCAGCTTTTTGTCATCAGCAAGTTTAATTAGCACATTCTCATTTTTGCGCCACTGCCTTTATTAAATATGATTGCACCAAATGTGGGTTTAAAGAACTCCGGTCAAAAACTTGCTCTGGTCTCACAGTGCCCTTTTCAGGACAGCGTTATTGTCATTCTTGTTTTAGCAGTTCTTCATCTAACTTACATTTTTGTGCTATTTCCCATTTCAACTAATCATTTCACAAGTTCATTTTCGAGTGCTTTACTGAGAAAAAAAATCAGCTGGATCTACCAGGTTTCTGTCCATAAAAACGTCACTGAAGGTACACTCCTGACCTGCCTTCAGTAAACTTGAACTGCATTTTATCTCATCGTCAATTTATATCAATATTATCTTAATTATCTTTTTCTTTCCCCAAAATTTATTTTAAAGCCTCTTGTATTATTGCAGCCTGACAGTAAAACTGCAAATACATCAAATGTTGACTCAAAGAATAGTGAAGCTTGCTATATAGCATCACCACATGCAACAGGTCAATTAAATTCTCTGCCACAAACAGTAGAACTTCAAGCACTGGTTCTTCCATTAATCAGTGATGCCTCCCCAGGCGAGCAAGTTGAGCTCTCCTAGCTTAGTTTCCATGTTGTGGCTATTTTCACCTGCGTATACCCTATTCTAACCGCAAACTTAATTTTGACATCCCTTTCTACATCTTCGCCCCTTCTGAAAATTGCAAAATATAATCCTTAGGTTGGTGAATGTAGCTGGATTGTATCTAACCCCGGTGCTTTGGGGATCCTCCTCTGTGTGTTAGCCAGGGTGTGCTACTGGCATTGCTAAGTAGTCTCATGGTTTTTGCTTTAACTTTTGAAAGATCTAGCTCTGGGTTAGGTCTGACAAATCTTCCTTTACTTCTGCACCTCCAAGCCTCCAAATTATAGTTTTCTTTCATTCATTCACTTCCATTCTTCATTCCAAATGGATCTTTTCCTTGTTTTGACTTTCACTGCTGGGGTGGTTGCTCATCCAGCCGTCATAAACAAAATGTAAATTTCAGACTGTTTTTGCATTTCTGGTTTAGATAAATTCCAGACTGCCATCAAGTTTAAGCTGCTGATTTATTCACTCCTTCCAAATACCAAAAATTGTTGTTCTGATACTAAAAATGCCCTCCAAAACATTAATAATTGAAACAGCTTTGTTCATTCCTCTAGTTTATTTGAACTTTTCAACCAGGCAGGAATGGAGAGGAGACTTCTCTGGTTTTATTCTAAATGCAACTAGCTCTCTCCCCATCATCACTACCTTTCTAACATTAGTCCAAAATAGCACCAGTTTCTGCCCAGTAAAAAAACACTGATCGTCACTTGCCCAAATACCCGGGCTGTACCGGTATTAGTAGCGCATGTTTTCTACTGCACATCTTGAGTCTCTTTTTAACCTTGTCAGAAATCTCCCTCATCCATTTGTTTCACCACCAACTGAGCTGTGATGCTTGCAGGAGATTTTCCTTTCTCCAGTCTCCGTTTGTGCTGCAAAATGCCATTAATTTAGCTGCCAGCAAGATGACAGACTTTCCTCCAGACTTTTGTAGCAAACTTAGATTTATAATAAATTCATATAAGTATCTATTATTGGTATTGAAAAGTTAAAGTATTAGAAACAATCTGTATAATGCTTGAGTTGTATTCAATGTCATTTCTCTAACAGAATGCTTACTGCTGTCACTAGAAAATCAATATGACCAGAATTGAAAGTAGTTGATATACACACAGTGAAAACAACCTACAACATAAAGAACAAGAATCCTGCTGTCCTGGACAATTTCAGTGCTCTTTCAGCACACTGAGGATTATTATGCTTATAAAAACACCAGCTTGACATACCTAAATCATGGATATCATCACTAAGTCACGATAATATATGAGCTAGGACTAATCAACTACGTATTTATTTAAATGAAAACCTTTGCTTTATAAGCAGTAGAAGTCCTTTTATACAATCTGCAATTATTCCACTGAAGAGCTGTTACTTTCAACCTGAAGAGCAGCAATATGCTGCACAACCTTGAGAAGAGGAGAATGCATAGGCAAGTACAGTTGGTAAGCACTATTAAAGCATTAGGAAATTTAATTTTTATGTAGAGAAGGAAAGACATTAATTTTATTTTTATGGTCCTTCTTCAAAGGTATGACCGTGCTTCTTCCATACAGTTCTTTTTCACCTTACCCGTCCTTCAGTAGTTTCCTACATCCATTAAAGTAAATTTAAGTACTCAGCACTGGTGAGGCCGCACCTTGAGTACTGTGCTCAGTTTTGGGCCCCTCACTACAAGAAAGACATTGAGGCTCTGGAACGTGTCCAGAGAAGGGCAATGAAACTGGTGAGGGGTCTGGAACACAAGTCTTATGAGGGGCGGCTGAGGCAGCTGGGATTGTTTAGTCTGGAGAAGAGGAGGCTCAAAGGAGACCTCATTGCACTTTACAACTTCCTGAAGGGAGGTTGTGATGAGGAGGGGTTTGGCCTCTTCTCCCAGGCAACAAACAGGACCCGAGGAAATGGCCACAAGTTGTACCAGAGGAGGTTTAGGTTAGACAAAAGGAAAAACTTTTTCTCTCAGAGAGTGGTCAGGCACTGGAATGGCTGCCCAGGGAGGTGGTGGAGTCGCCGTCCCTGGCAGTGTTCAAGAGGTGTCTGGATGAGGAGCTACGAGATATGGTTTAGTAGCTTGTGGGAGCAATGGTAATGGGAGGGTGGTTGGACTAGATGATCTTGCAGGTCCTTTCCAACCTTGTGACTCTATGATTCTATGATTCTAAATTACATAAAAAACAGTTATTTTAGCTCAGAAGGCTGGGGAAAAAAAAAAAAAAGCCAGCAGTGCATGCATGCAATGTATTAAGGGGAGAAGTAAGGCTGATGGTAATTCAAGTCTAGTTCTTAACCTGGGGCAGAAGCATTTGAATATCCATGTACCTTCATTAGGGTATGAGTAGAAATATATTCGTCTATGCAATTTGGTGTTTGATAGATTTTTTTACACACGCATAAGTTAGTGCAGTGGTTTGAAATGTGTAAATTTACAAGAAAAATAATTATGTCAAAAATCTACTACTCACTCTGTACCACAAACATGTATAAATATATATATATCTATTTGTATATATGCACATTCCTAATGTTTTCAACAATCTCCTTTCCCACCTAAGCAGGAGGCCGGACTAAGCAGGAGCTTCTGAAGTACCTTCTGCTCTGGCTCATGCTACAATCCTCTATATATTCTCCCCTCTCTTCAGAATTCTCCCATGTGCACTTTTTCAAATCCAGACCTGAACAAAACCAGAAGACAATCCTCTGTCAAATAGCTTGCAGCATAATTCTATGTCCCTTACATAAACACATTTCCTTTTTCATAAACAAACTGAGGATGATCATCACTACACATGACCAGTTGCTTACAAATGGTCAGTCACATATTGTCCTCTTTCTTTTTCCACTCACTCAGAATTGTACAACGATCATTTACCTCACTGTCTATTCCAAATACTCTACTTCCCCTCAATAAATTTTAGTTTCCTTTTTTCTTCCCCTCAGATTCACTATCAATTTCATTCAGATCAATTTTGTTCAATGCTGCTGAGTATCCATGAACCCAGAGCCCATTTTCACAAGTGCAGTCATTATGTAAAATGATCTTTAACCATCTGGCCAGAAGTAAATCCTTTTTGGCCAGAAGACTTCTCACCTATTTTTACAACTTCATTTTTGGTAACATATGAAATCCCCTCCCAGAAATACAGGCTTGGATTTATCGCTGGGACATAACAGAGAGATTACCAAGGCAAAGGAACAATCACCACATCATCAGTACAGGCTACACCTCAACAGCTTGCAAAAGAAGCATTATGTGTAATTCAGATTTGTGAGGTAATGTGATAAATATATGGAAAGTGGAAGAGTATGCTCTACTTTTTCATTTGTATCTGTTCATCAGCCTGTGGTTACTCAGCTTTCCAAATGTTGTGTGCATCTCTGCAAAACAGCAAGGTGGAAGGTGCATGTAGTGGCCCTCAGACTAAAATCAAAGTCTATGGCCAACAAAAAGATGTTTCAGAACTCGCAATGAGTGACTCTATGAATGAAAAAGCCAGAAGATTGATGTCTATACAAGTGCTGTTAGGTTAAAAATGGTTTTAAGTTATGACTGAAATAATGTGGCACACTCTGCCTCGAATTCTTCTAAGACAATATGTTTTAAATACTTCAAGTGTACTGCTGAAACATCCTTAGGAACAAATCTCAGTTGTATTTTGAGGTGACTGGAGTGGTTCTAGCATTTCTTCTCCCATTACAGGTTAAAACACTATCAAACCTTCCTGTTCAACTTATGAGTTATTTTATGAGTTATTTTTATGAGTTATTTTAATTCATTTATTAATAAACTTAGGATACGAAGAGGTAAACCTACAGCATTTATTATTCACGTAGGTGAGAAAAGAGCATACACAGAAAGCCCCATTTCTCATCTAGATGATCTTTAAAGATTCATATCATGTTGCCCATCAGCTGTTGATTTTCACTGTTGATCTTTTCTTCATAGGTTACTTTGCTCCTGACTATAGATTTGAAGAAAAATAAGTCATTTAGCTATTTGAGACACTGCATTATAGAAAAGGATTGAAATCTACCCTAATAAAGGTTAACACTTGTGGAAATCTATGAGGTTGATCTAGAATTTTATAGCACTGAGGTTGTTTGTGATTTAGACAACTAGACCAGAAAACTAATCAAAATGTCTTTTTAGGTCCAGGTCTCTTTTCCCCTTCAAACAAGTGGAAAGCCTTGCCTTTCTGAGGGAGAAGTACTGGAAAAATGACCCAGTAAATTCTCAGTACCTGAAGCGTATGATTCTTCTTCATCAAAAATCACCAGAGAAGGAATTGAGTTGCGAGGGGCATGTTAAAATGGCAATAAACTCTTCCTGTTAGAGCTACATTAGAGTATGTGAAAAATAATTACAGCACAGAAAAGGGTAAAAGAGCCAGAAAAATGTAAAAACCAACTGCCTTATTTGCCCTGTATAATTTAGTATTATTTGTCCAAAATATCTTGCACCACTGGAAGAGTATCTTTTAAAAATAGAAAGCCCTTAAAGTGCTTTTCTGATAGTCTGTTATTCTACATACTTTACTTCAATAAAGAGCCTTAGTCCATTTATTTCTATCTGCTCTTTTCATTACTGTCTGTACTACTTGGTATAATTTAGCCTAGCAATTACATTAGGTGGTTATTCCAAAATAGGAATCATGTATTAAAGGCAAATAGAAAATCCATACAAAACTCCATAGAAATGCAGCTTACACTGAGATACTTCACTGATTATATTTAAGCAATTTATTAATGACTAAGAAATTACTATTACTGCTTACCAGTACATCCAGAACAACTTCATTAATCTTTAAAGCACAGACAACCACAGCAGACAAACCTTGTGCTGGAAGCAGTGTTTTTTCCAGGAATCACAATGTTTGGTTCCTGATGTTTAGGACTGTTCAAAATCCTTACATCCAAATAACATTAAAAAAATACTGTACCACCTTTCCTACCAAAAGGGCACCAGTGAGTTTTAGCTTGAAGTACTTTAGAGCTAAGCACATTGCCGTTCTAACAAAGAAAGCACACTGTCCACTTAAATAAAAACTATCTGGCACCTGCACAGCGAAACAGAGAAGCTGCACTCCACCTCAAACTATGTTAGGGCTGCTGGCAGACGCACGGCAAGCCATGCAGCCTCGTATGAACCGTGGAATCTCTAAACACTGTCAAAGCAGTGCTGTCTGGGAAGAGCTGCAAAGCATTCTCTGCCAGGTTCCTCTAAATATACAGAAAAACTATACCTTGGGTTTGGGAGTTGGTATCCCAGATTTGTTAGTAAACAAATTGGTAGCAATATACTGGAAAGGAAAAAAATCTCCATGTTTTTACATGACAGAAGTGCTTGAATAGCCATAATATCACTGCAGGCCAGACTGTGCTGGAGTGACACCAGTAGCACTGAATATGAACCCTGAAGAGTTTAAGATGTAGACTAGAAAACACTCATCTTAAAATGCTAAGGTCGGGGTTTTTCTTCAGCTGCTGGAAGTAATTACTTTGTATTACTACTCAGTAAATAACTGTTTGGAAAAGGTAAATTAATAGGATTAGCAGTTGCAGACAAGCCTGGCGATCAGCATAACATATCCAGGGAGTTGTTGGGAACACGGACAAGCTGTGGGGGCAGGGAGAAACTAAATGAGGAGGAAAGTGATAGGAAGGACTACAGTTAGAAAATGAGAGCTGCTGAATGCCATTTGTAAACTAATAGCTGTAGCCCAGCAGAGTAATAGAATTTGTCCTTCTCAGGTCAGGAGAAATACTGTCTTTTTAGGTGATCTCTGTTGTTTAGGGAACTCTTTCCTCAGGGTTGCCAGCTGTGTTTTGATAGCCAGATTGGGTGGGAGATGTCTCCAGAGGCAGATTCTGACATCTCTCTTCCCTGCCTGGAAAACAGCTCGACAGCCATCAGTTCCTCTGCTTGTCAAGGGAATTTCTCTGCTCCTTGGCAAAGAGCCTGCTCTGCATTTATTCCCTTTGTCTGGATTTCTTTCACTTTTCAATGAAATTTTCGGCACAAAAGGATCTCATCCTCTCATAGAAACTCGCAGTTAAATCTTTCATACGGCACTCTTAGAACTGACTCCTGGAATTATCTTCTTTCCCCCATCCTCCCTCCAAACACCATTTTTTTCTCCTACAAGCACAGTGGATCAAGAGGAGGCGACAGCAAGGACAAACGGGGATTTCTCTGCAATTTCTAGCCTTCTGACACTGTGACTGTGGGACAAAGAGGCCCCTGAGGCCATTCCATTTTTTTGCTCATAGAAGGCCCTGACAAAGGTCCCTATGCCTCTCTAAAGGCTCTGTTGATTTCCATTCCCAATAAGCCACGAAGCGTACAGTCTTACATGTCTTGGTGAAGCCACTTAGTTTGTACAGAGTACTTTGCGTGGTTTGTAATTTTGCAGCCCTGCAGTATTCTAAATGATGATTAAGTACTAAAACAAAGAGATTATAGTTTTCATGTGCTAAAATGAAATCGTTCTATTCATTAATGCCATTCCTAAATTATTCTCTTTGCAAGGAAGAAAAAGCCTTCTCTCAAATCTCCACTTAACCTCCCACCATTTTTCAACATTTCACCTTCTCAGAGCAAACACAGTCGATGATCATGGAAGTATTGCTTTTACTTGAGATTACTCCTAATTTACAATGGTATAGCTATTAGAGCTATTAGCGGAATTAGAGCAGTATAGCTGCCCTGTGGCTACAGTTTCACAATAAAAAATGGTAACAGTAGCTTAAAGCTTCCTAATACCCCCTCTGCTCCTCATTGGTGCCAGCAAAGCTATTCGTTGGGCTTCTTAAGTAAGGCTCATTAAAAAGTGAGCACTAAGCCAGGGAGCTGATTCTAAAAAAAACACTGTTTTGACAAGGTGTGCTCGCACAACGGAATAGGTGGCATGCCACACACAGAAGAGAGAACAAAAAAGGGAAGAGGGAAATACCTCAAGCAGATACTGCTCCTTGAACAGCAGTAAAATAATCAGCCTGTGCAAGATCAGAAGCTAAAGCAGGCTTGTAACACCCATGGAACCAATTCTCAATTATCTATGATTAGATTATTTGCGTTGCAGATTATCCACGCCACAAATGTGAAACCATCTCACATTCAGCAGTTACTAGCTAAGGCCCAGCGCCGTACAAATGTTGCCTACAAGACTCTCCCTGGTCTGGAAACTGCAGTCACCGCCATGCAGGACAAAGCTGGAGAGAATAAATTCAGTTGAAGCAAAGTTGCCCCTGCAAAGAACCAGCTGAAACTTCTCCACAGCATGGTCCCAGACTGAAGAGCAACAGACAGCGTGCCACAGTCACACCTCACTGCTTCCCTCAGAAACAGATCAAATGCAGCCGGGCCTTGGGCCAGCTGCAGCTGACTTCATGCGGGGACAGCTGAAACGATCCCCAGCACATGGGTCTGTGAGTGGCCTTGCAGGTCAGACGAATATGATACACATGCAGGGATCCAGTTTGGATATCTGACCCAACAAGCTCTCCTGCAGGGAAGGAAGAAGATAGCACTGAAACATCAGCAACAAGAAGCCTGGCCAGTTTCTGGAGGAAAACATGGGAGCAGAATGAAAAGGCCAAAATGTCATAGGTGACACCACCAGCGAGGCATTTACACTATAGAGTATTACTTGCAAAAGAAAACAGGAAACACTGCAATTACGAATAGGATGTTCAGAAGCATTCCCTCTGTGGCTCAGCTCCAACCCCACTGAGCTCAATGATACAGGGTCCAGCTGAAGCTATAAGGTGTCTCCTTTTGTTGTATGTTAGAGCGCTTATTCAAAGTTTGCAAGTACAGTGGTTTCTTGCAAACTATGATGAAACAATCAATTCACAGTGTGTAAGCACCTTCTAGTGCTAGACAGTAGCTTTGCAGCTGGTTATTCTGGATTGTTTATACTGCATCAAAAATGAGTTTACCTTTTGGGATCATTTTAAAAGCATACAAATTGCCATAGGAAAGCAACCCAACTTCCAGGTGAACAGAAGTGTTCTCACTGTAATGTAATAGCTATTGTCTTTAACAGCACATAAAAAATGCAAAACTAATGATTTTAACTCCTTTCAAAAACTCAGAGGAGATGCATAATTCTATTAAAACAGTTAGCTTCGGCACTTTAATTTTCACATGCATTTTGTCTGCCTTATAGAAGCAATACCAGCAAAGCCAAAGAAGCTATTGCTCTGTTTCTTTGTTGCAATCTTGTGTGTGGTATTATATTCTCCAATAATAACAAATATTTTTGGTCCCGAGTTGGCCAGTTTTATGCATCTTTAAGGTTGATGCCACTAGGAAAATAAATTGATGCAATTTGGTATGATCCCTTTACTTAGGAAGAATGGACACAGCATCCTGTCTTATGGAGCACAGAGGAATTTAGATGAGTAGGAGCAATTTGTTTACCTCTAGCTCCCAGACTTTCCGTAGGCAGCTGTATTCTAAAAGTCTTCCTTCCAGCGTTTCTGATGCCACACAGACAGAATTACAGCTGCTTTCAGATCACTTCCTCAGTTCTGAAATTATTTCTAAGTCCTCAGAAAACCACTTCAACTGTCTGACTCTCCTATTGTCTGTATCTACATGAGACCCAGTTTTCTCTTGTATGGTATCTATATAAATGTAAATTTTAATTGCTCCTTGTGTCATCTGAATAGAAAGTGGCTCTCATGGCCACTCAACAAAATGGCTGAATCATACAACACCCAACACGGTAGCATGTTCTTTAGACTTCATTTTCTTGTATTGTCAAACAAATCCTCTCTGAATTGCACAGAATCTCTTGGCTTAGCTACATATCCCAGGCAATCCCATGTGGCCATCCACTGAAGCCAAGAGAATTACTGCAGGGATGGATTTGGCAGTATAGCATTTCGAACTGAGTTCCCTTAAACAAGAAATCAGCACAAATGTACAAATCTGGCTACGTTTGAAGGTTCTGTTTTGCAGCCATCTGTGCAGGCTTCTACTGTTAAACAGGAGTAAAACGAATCCTGGACTAAATGATACTCATTTATATAAGGTAAACATATAGGTAAAAAATATCTAAATATAGTGAAAATACATAGGTAAAAAAAATACACAGAATTAGGAAAGCTGAAAATAACAAGTCAAAGTTGGTTTGAATTATTAGAAAATCCACAAAACAATATGCTTGAGTAAGACACTAACTAAGCAAAAGCTTAAGACATGTTGATGTTCCAAATTAACACCGGAATCCCAATACGATTTCTTAAGCTAAAAGACGCAGTCAGCTGAAGGCTGTTTACTTTGTGTTGACTTTTCAGACAAAACATTTAAAAGCTGGAACGTTGTCTCCTTTGTAGCACTACATAAAATCCTGTACATTTTCGAAGAAGTAATGCACTTGATTACTGTTTGTCAAATCATTGAGTAATTACATGGTGAGACATACTGATATAGAAACCCACCGGGGGCAAGAACCAAATAAATTCTTACAATGTCCATGAATAACAAACAACTCAAAGCTGCAGCTGTTAAGAATAATTCCAGAAGTGTTATTACTCTGTTTGTTGTTGGTTTTTGTTTGTTCGTTTGTTTGTTTTCAATACAGCTTTGCACACGAACTTGATCCACATTCTGCTGTCAATCCTGTTTGGGACCGGCTTCTGATCAATTTAAGCAGGGGAACATAGTGCGGGTTTAAACACTGAGTGCTCTCAGATTCAGACACGATCAATAATTCTGTTAACTGTGTTAAACGCAGTTAAACACTATTTTTACTGTTTAAAATCTCTTCAACTTGCAAGGAGTGATACAACTGGCAGATACATTCTCACTGGAGCTGTGGAGCAGTAGTTCCAAGCAGTCACTATCCACGGCTACTGCAAAGCCTTCTGCGTCTCCAGTATGTGCTGGCACAGAGCAGTTATTCTGAAGCAACAAGTCCAACCCATGGGTAAGCTACTCGACACCTGGAGCCATGTAATATTAGCGACAAACACCAGCCAAGACAGGCAGTAACTTGCTTCTGACCCGGCCAGCACCTCTTGCCTCTCCAGCATCACTGCCCTGCCACAGCAGCCTCACAAAAGTCAGCTTTTCCAAGACTTCGGGTGAAAGATAAGGTAAAAGATGGGGCATGGATGGAGTGGAACTGGATGAGGGAAAGGAGCTGGCCTTACTGTGGAGATGAGAGAGGCAAGTTAAAATTTAGGGTTGGGGCTTCAAAATGTGATAGACATAGGTATAGAAATGGCATAAGCAGGCTTATGGAACAAGATGTCCAAGGTAAACAAGATTATCTATATTAATTTTGGCTCCAAACTGTGGCTAGGCTCCCAGCTACAATGCATTTGAGGAAGTAGTTAGTTGTATACGAAGGGCTGGTAACTGTCAAGCCATTAACTCAAAAAAACCACCACCACCACCAACAAAAGTATATTAAGTTATAAGCATCTGTTCTTATTTTAAAACCAATTTTAATTGGTAAGCCTTAGCGATAGTAACAGCTCTGCAGTAATGGGCTTCGTACGTCACTGAGCGATGAGCGATGGGACAAGTAAAGGAAATAAACTATCAGAGAGCGCAGAGCAAACCGGGATGCCTCTGTAATACTCCCACCTGCCCTCCTTACTGCCTGGAAGGAGTTGTGACAAATTCAAAGGAGGATGTCTTAAAACTATGGAGCACTCTTATTATAATACAGCTACAGAGGAGTTAATATTGCACTACCTAGGAAGTGGACAGATGAGGGAGACTCGTACAGAAATCATAGTAGGGCCAGCCATATATCTTTGTGCCAATTTGCTGTCATTCCTAGTCTGTAACCTGCAGTAGGAGTAGATTATTTGCATTGCAATACTCATGCCAGTTATGAAATTAGTAAACATTACAGCCACTGGCTATTAAACTGAGGATGGACCCGACCTACTAAGTGCCTAGAGCTGCTGTTACGCAATGTGAAACACTCCTCTGGTATCTGCACCCAGCAGCACCTCTACAGTGACAAGATAGAGCATACAAGGATGATTTTGAGTGTCTGAGTGTACCCACCTTTGATGCCTTCCACTTTCAAGCTAATGTAAATGTTGGACCGAGCAACATTTGCTGCTGTTGTGTGACATGTTTTTGACCAAATAACCAATCATGTGACAGAATAAAATCTTATTTCACACTGCTTTATTTATCACTAACATTGAGTCAACTTCCATCAACCACACCTCTTTCCCAAACAAAATACAGCAGTTATCCAATGTCTGTCCAAAACAGGAAAACATTCAGGTGAAGACTAGTAAAAATGTATCATAATGATGAAATGATGATTACCAAAAGTTGAAACTAGTCTTATTGAACTTCATTGGTATATCTCTAAAGGCCTTTAAAGATGTCTTTAAAGATCTCTTTAAACCTTTGTTTTAGATATACAACAGTGCCAGCGGGTCATAAGTCATACGAACACCCTTCCCTGAGATAATTCAGGTAAAAGAGAAACTTCTTCCTGAGCCAGCCAAGCAAACATGGCAGAAGGGAAGCACATATTTGGCTCAGCCAAACACAGAAGACAAAAACTAAGCAACCAACAAAATGAAATTTGGAGAAAACAATGGGCATAAGATGGCTTCAAACAACATATTCCTTCCTGGTGACTGGGAATTCCCAGCATTGTGATAGTGAGCACGCATAGACTGCTAACAGGAATTACATTTTTATTGTCATTCATCTGTATATTGCAATTGCAGCATTATCCTTGCGTTGTGATTTCAGTAGACTGTTATACCAATCTTCTAAATCAAAATCCCACGTAATTCATGCCTAATATATCAAATAAGTAAATAGATACTAAGCATGAAGAGGGAGAAGAGAGGAGAGGAGAGAATAGTTCATTTGGAAGGGACCTTAAAAGATCATCAAGTCCAACTGCCTGACCACTTCAAGGATAACCAAAAGCATAAGAATATTCAAGGGCACATGTTTGGGAACTGCTGAATCATGGCCTGAACCTCTGATTAACCACCTGATGCAAGCGCTGAGTCAGCCATGGGAGCACAGGTGAAGGCAATTCACCTGTGTGCCCGGAAGGGGTGGAGCCAGGCTCCACCTCTCCTAGACTCATTTAAGGGCTGACTTCCATTGAGGAAGGATCTCTTCCTGGAGATCGCTCCTTGTGGAGTTCCTTTGTGAGCCCACAACACTGGTGAGCACCTTTCCTTTATATTTAACTATTCTTAACAGCCTAACTTATCTGTATACCTGTTAACCTTACAGCACATTATCCAAATACCCACTGAACACAGACAGATGTGGAGCATCAGCCAACTCACTCGGAAGCCTGTGCCAGTGTTTGACCACACTCACAGTAAAGGAACTACTCCTAAAGTTCTGAACTTCAAGTGGAGTACCTAAAATGACCTGCTTGGAGAGCACGGGACTCCAACACGTATGAAAATACAATCTCACAATCAAGCAGAACCGAATGGAGAAGAAAACCTTTTTTTTTTTTTTTTTTTTGGCACATGCAATATAACTGAAAAGGTGGAGACTCCATTTGTTCTTACACATAACTAATTATTCCCAGACTCTTATTGTGGTAGTAGGGAGTATTTCACATCATCAAATTCATTTGACAGTAATCTAAATAGCAGTTTGTACTCAGTGTCTGTGCCTAGCAAAATACCAGGATCAACGTAAAGGTCAAAAAAGACCAAATGCAGAAAAAATAATGGAGACTACTTCCTAGTACAGGTACAGCAAAGTCAAGTCAGATGGCTTCTAAGTTTTTAGTTTCCAAATTGTACCATTTTTTTTTAGCAACCAAAAAAATTCTGTACAACTTTACTGAGTGCTGGACAATTTGCTTATCTTAAGGGCTCAACTATGATACTCCATGGTATCACGCAACTTAGAGCAATCGCTTTTCAAACTCACCTCAAACTTTTCAAAAGCAAAGTAACAAGATCTTCCTGAGGAATCCTTTTCAAACTAAATTTGCACCAGTTAAAGAGAAAATGATGTGTAATAATGCGTACTTGATGTACTAATTATAACACAAGAATCATTTGTTCTTGGCTGTCCTAAAAGTCACTTATCAAGTTTATGACATCTTCTTTTATTGAAATAGAAAATAAAAACAAACAAGCATCATTTTAGCAGCTTTAATAGCTTTGCCAAATTTTAATTACTTGGGCTGAAAATTTCCATGATGATTGTCTGCTTTGGCCGGTATAAAGTTCAAAACTATTTATAATAACACTCTAATAATAACAGCTACAGAAAAGTCCATATAGCCACTAATAATTTGGACTTCAGAATTGAGCTTGACTAGATTGCTACACAGTCACACTCCAAGAAATGAGGCTAGAGCAAAATTCTGAACAGCTATTTACTGAACTGTGCCATCTAACCTGAATGCTGAATGAGACAATGGTCCTGAGGAAAAAAAAAGAAGTGTATGATGATGTCATTGAAGGCTGTCATATAATGTAAACAAACAGCTTCTACTTTAGTGCTTCTCAGCTTTTCCAAGCCCAGACTTATAACTGCAGTGACTTTATTTCACTATATGTTTCTATGTGTACACTTGCACACATACACAAAAGCAATAAATAAGCAGAAATAAGTCAGAATACTGCAAGTTTTAGGAGAAAGAACACATTACCTGAAAAGGAGAAAATTCAAATTATTCTCCTAATTTGAACATGTAGTTGCACATTCTGTTATTTGGTAGTACCATTCAGGCTCCATAAGATGGCAGACCTGCATATATTTAACAGATGTTAGTGTAATGACATTGCTGTAAATACAATGCTTTTAAAATGGTTGCTCTAAATGAACGGTGTATGTTTTTTATTCAGACTGTTTTGAACATGATATATTTCAAACTACAATGAATTTTGGTTATTACTGTGTATTACCTTTCCCGTAGTTACTGATGGCTTTGGATGTGGCCCACACATTCCAAAAATATACCACCATCACCCAGAGTTGGTTGATCCAAAATTACCTGAACTCGATCAGTGCAACTCTTTCTAATAAACATCTAATTGTTACTTATTCCCATTGATTCATTCTAGCAACCTGCGCTCAAAGTAAACTAATTCTTAGGGTATAATTACTGTCCCGAACACATTAAAGCTTGAGTTTACCTTTTAAATTGTCTCCTTCACAAGAGACTATTTCAGGCAACAACAATTTAAATGTCAATCCTGAAATTGGCATCTTTATTCCCCATTAAACGACTATGGCACTTTTAAAAACTTTTTTCAGGTTCTCTGATAGTAACGCAATTCTATAATTTGTGTGGTCATTATCATAAATTAATTCCATTAGATTTAGTTTTTGACTAATAAAAAACATTGAAGGTTGTTCTGGAGAAGGGTATGTGACCACACTTTGCCAATGCTGTATACTCTTTACCCCTCCATGTGTTAAGACCTCAGACTGTTTTAGACATAAGATTTTCAGAAATGAATCTTTCAAAAATGCTAGCACACTTTAAATGCCCAAGAAATGGAATGAGCTAGTAATCTCGCTTTTATGTTTCACTTTAGCAAGCCCTCGCACATAAATGTAATAATTATAATTACATAGGCATATAATTTTCTCATAAAGGTTTTATTCCACTTGTTCCACTTGGCTAGGGCTACAAGTGAAAGTGCCTAGATTGTTTTTAATACTTTGAAAGAATTCCTTTGGAAAAAAAGTCAGCAAGAAGTGTTCATTCCAGCAGGAAAGCAGTTTGCACTCAGCAAGGCTGTGAAAAGGAAATTATGACAATTTTAAAATAAAAAGTGTTCTACTTCCTAGTGAGCAAATGGAATAAAGGCAGCAAATTAACATGAATTTTAACCCAAAAGTCTTCCCATGGCACACTGGGAAAGTTATCCTGAAAAGCCTAGTTAGGAAGAAAACTTTCAGTAGAGTCAAGAAATTGGACTGTTACGTTCGTATTCAAATTTGCCAATTTTCCTATGTAAACATGGTCTTTAATAAGTACTTAGCAATGAAACCTCACTTAAAACACTGCTCCCTGACACATTCACAGCCTTCTTGCTGACTCACTCTTCAAGAAGAGGATTTTGAAAGAGAGCAACAAAACACTCCAGCAGCAAATCCTGAAGAATGTAGATAGTATTGAGAGCATCCATATAACCCACTTCTACAGTAAGATGGTTTTGTACCTAGCTGTGCAGCTGTGCCAGGAATCTTCTGCTGGTTTGGAACACCCATCATTTTCCAAGCGGTTGCATAAGCCTCCAGCTTGTGCAGAGAAGGCTTTGCTGTTTGTTTGCTCTGTTTTGGGATATGGATGCTTCTCTCAGTCTGACATGGACAGAACACCCACCAGTGCAGCAGGAGTGTGCCCCCCGGCCTGCAGCTAAGCTGTGTGGAGCCCAAGGGCCCTAGACAAGGCCATGTGCCCACTGCGAGGGGCAGCAGGCAAGTGCCACGAGCTCTGCGCAGCTCTGCACTTTGGAGATAATTTTACTGAAGCATCTCCTTGCGTTGAAGAAATGTGCAGCGTTTCAGCAAGATATTTCAGAGATCACTCATCACTTCATCGTGCACATCCTCCTCCAACCACCCCTCAAACTGTCGTCCCAGCAGCATCCAAGGAACGCTGCTCATGCCAACAGCAGAAGGGCAGAACAAGCACATTTGTGCTGCCCTGGTTTGTGCCCCTCATACCCCGCGTGACAGAGTAGCAGTGAGAAAGGAGGCTCTGTCTTTCTGCTTGGTTTTGATATAGAAACCCGGCCCTGAAGAGATAACTGACTGAGGAAAAGCTTCTTCCTGCCAATTCTGGCTCATCTGAGCTAAGCAAACGCTATTGCTGAACAGGCGGGAAACCTAGCACGAGGGCTGCCACGCTGCCAGGAAGACCAAGAGCACTGCAGGGCTCGCAGACGGGCTGGGGCAAGCCTGGGACCGCTCCAAGCCCGGGGCCGCAGCCGCCGCCGCTCCCACAGAAGCCCTCTGGCACACGCACCCCAGCATCTTCACTTGACGCATTGCAGGTACAGCGCGACCAATCAGAAGGCTTGACTCTTACCAGCTAACCATTGCAGAGCCCCGTTAGCCAATCAGGCCTCCCTTGACAAAGTGCTGCCTCAGATGTCTCAGTACCGCTTCCGTTGGGAGCCGCCGTGCCAGAGGATGGTAACCTTCCGCGAGGGGATATAGGTCGTGCCGCCAGCGAGGGCGCAGGGAGCGGCTGTCAGCGACCGGGGAAGGCGGCTCGGCCCCGGCGGCGCTACCGCTGCCGGGCGGGAGCTGTGGGAGCGGGCAGGGTGTGGGGCGCTGCCGCCTGGCCAGCTAACGTGCTTCTCCCCCCCGCAGCCCCTCCCAGCGTTCTAACGATACGTTTTGTGGGAATTAAGCGATATGAATGCTTGGCACCGTGGAACCATCACAAAACAGACACGATGGTTCATTTTTGCAGAAGCCTGTAGGCCGGCATTGCGTCCCTGAGGAGAGAACAGTGAGACGCGCTGAGGAAAGTGGGAGGAGGAGTAGGAAGATATGTTTAAGCAATTTAACCCCCTAACAGTAACAAAAAAATAGTCTGTTTTGAGTCTTTTGGTTTTTTTCATTTGATGCACAGAATACCTTGTTTTGATTGCATGTTAGTTAAGGAGATTGGTGCTCTGCGAGCACCTAAAATAGAATATGGAGATAGAGACAGCAGAAGCCAAATGGATGCCAAAGTGAAATGATCTGAGTGCTGAGCGCTGCAGCAGCCCACACACCGGCCCACCCCACGGATAGCGATGTGAAGTCTTAGATGGTGCTCCCTGCTTGGAAAAATGATGTCAGTATTGGCAGGCCCAGAACCAAACTGAGAGCTAACCAGAATAAACTCAGTACATGTACTTCCCTTCTACGTAGCATAAAATCCCATCCCTGGTGCAGTGCACCTTTACATTAGGCTTGTGCTTGGTAACAACGCTGCTGCCAGCTCGCAGCCGGCACATAACGGTGCACTTACTAAATATAAGTGCTTCATTAGCATCCTGCATACTTCTCCTACAACACAAATAATAACAAATAGCCACCCAGTGGGGGAGGCCAGTGCTGCTTGCCAGGAAAGGTGCGCACAAAGTGCTTGGGACAGACCTGAATTTTAGGCTTATTTCACAGAAGCTGACAGGCTCAGATTAAGGCAGATAGAACAGAGATATATTTGGGCAGCTGATGTGATTTACCTCACAAAAACACTGGGAAGCATAGCAGGCCTCATGACACAGCTCAATTTTCCTGGTTTACAAAGAAAAACAGGTTTTCTCTTTTTAGTACCATTTCTGGAATTTCAGCAATGAGCTGAGGTCCTTCAGAGCAGAGGCTCGTGCATGCTCTGAGGATCAGACATTCAGGAGGCCTGTGCCTGTGCCTCCAAATGCAAGAACCCAAAGTTCTATACAAAGAACTGAATTAAGAGGAGGGATCAAAGGAAAACCTTATCATGGAAGAAAGAGGCTGTATTCTGGAGGCACCATATATTCCTATCATTTTTAAAATTTTCTTGACTGAGAGACTGTAAAAAATAAAAGCCTTCAGCAGAGGATTTCCTAGGTGTGCCATGCCATGTTCCCAGGGGAGAGGCAGTCTGTTGGCACTCCAGCAGTAGGTTGCAGAGATTGGAAATCATTTGTACAGCCTCTCAGAACTGACTGTAGAAATACAATTTCTCTTCGAGATTGTTGGAAAATTTAGTTTTTCTTCCTCTAAAAATGATGATTGGGCAGTTGGAGAAGTCACTTCATTTTCAGGTGGGTTTATTAGTGATGCGGGCACAAACAACTTAAAATAGCTGTCCAAGGAAGTGTGATGATTCCGCAGCTTCCTTTAAGTACTTAAACAAATGAAGAGTATCACCTGTCAAGGATGCTGGCTTCTGGCATCTGTAATTTAGACGTATGTATAATACTTCTCACCTGAGGCTCGCTCCATATGGTGGTGGATGAGAATCCGGTTCTCTCTTGGATGGCAGAATTTGACATCCTTCAGTAGAGTGAGTTTGATCTCATAGCTGCTTATTACGAGGAATCTGATAAACTGTGTTTCATATGCATGAGAGAAATGAAGGGAAGAAGAAATTCGTATCTCATGCAAATTAATGTGGATTTATCGTCTTCAGGGTGTGTTTGCTTTTGCTGGAAATCTGTACTGGGAACTATGATTCTGTGGCCCTTGAACTCTGTATTTGCAGTTGTTGAATTTTTTACCTTTAGTTGTAGTATGAAGGCCTATGACAGCCTTCCTACTTCACGCAAATAAAAAGTTTTAACATAGAGCTACTACAGAATTATGATTTGGGGTTATGTAAAGGAGACATGGCCATCCATAGTATCTGGGTTTTACATACCCATCTGCCTGTGCAATATATATTTGTATTTGTTTGCCTACAAAGTATTCCAAACAAGCAAAATGTAATAGAACGCTTCTGCTTACTGCTTTACAATACTGGAGCCTGATTCTGTAACTGTTTAGTCATATGCCTATGCAAAACGAAAGTTTCTTGAAGTAATCCTACTTTTAAGCACAATTGCTCATGAAATTTAGCTAGGATTTTTATTGCAAAATTCATGTCCCAGTTTGCCCCATGGGAATATTCAGATGTAAGTGAATTGCTCATGGACAAAGGAAAACTGTAAAAAACAATAGACAGCTCACTTAGTCAATTCCATTATGTAAAAAAGTAATGTCAAGTAATTTTGAAGTTATGGGTGTTTTTTGTTTTGTTTTGTTTTATATGTTAAATAGAACAAGCTGAAATGAGAAAGGTAGGTACTGGAGTTGAACAAACTGATTTTCAACCTTTCTCCAGGACTTAAGTTCTGCAACGTATTTGTTTCTGAATGTTTAGCATGTCACTTCAAAATCTGCAGCTAAGAGCACCAACTGCTCAGCTTTTATCTATTAGTTATAGCAGAAATTTGAACTCATAAGGTAAACCAGATTTTGGCCCATGCAGTTTTCCAGCATACTCTTGAAAAATTAAATGCAAACTCAAGCCATTCCTAGTAAGGTGAATTTGACTAAGAATTGTTTTACTGCTTGCTCTATTGTCATTTAATCTATATCTACTGAAATTAGAAACTGAACTTTTCCTGTCATTACAGTGACTGTTCCCATACATATCTTTCCACACAGGATATTTCTAAACATAATATATATACACTAAATATTATACATATATAATAGATTTTATATATATATATATGTATACACACCTTTTATTTGGCAGTTACATTAACTGGAATCATTGATCACTGTCAGGGAATCTAGTTCATGTAAATGTAACCACCAGAGCAGAAACATGACCTAGGAAATAGTATGTTTGATGGTGTTACGTAAAACTACAAGATACTTAACAAACTTGCATTCATGAATATTCTGTCTTCTGCACTTGGTTCTTAAAAAATAGCTAATACAATTTGGCTTTTATCCACAAAAACACAAACAATAGCAAAACATACACAATAGAACAAATGGAATGAGTAACTTCTGTTTATATCATGACTCATCCAATGTTTACCTTTCTATGAAAATGGCAATTACAAAACCTGAGAAGGAAAATCCTGTTTTCACATACTCTGATGTTTCTCTCAAACCCTTCTTAGGGCTATGAAGAAAGGATGTTTTTTAAGACTGTGCAAAAAGTTTTGTTCTTTTTCTTAATTCCCTTTACATTTCAAGAGTAGGGAAAAGTACTTTGGTTTACAATAATTATCTTATAATGTTTAATCTGCTAGATGCATTACTTGAGCTTATGTATTGGAGCAGCTTTATAATTCCCATCTGTGGAAGTCTTTTTAAGATAGGATCTTTAAGGTTCCCAACTCAAACTGCCTTACCGTTGGAACATGAAACTCTTCACTTTATTGGGCCTTAAGGGTGCCAATTTACATAGCTATGTAGAAAAGTACTCACTAATTTAATTACAATGTGTAAATAATTTAGTTCTAACCACTGGCTAAAACAGTCTTTCTATCACCATCTAAAACTTTACAAGACAATGGACTCTAAACATGAGGAACAACTGCTGTTATACAATTACACAGATGGCCTTTTAACTCTTAATGCTCAGAGGAGATCCATAATTGTATGTGATTTTCATACATGCCAGTGGGAATGAAGTAAATATAAAGAAATTGTGAACGTTTGAAACGTGAAGAGTTTCTTCCTCCCCCTCCCTTCTTTCAGCAAAGAAATACTGATCTACAGGAACGTCTGTATTCCCATTTAAGAGCTACCAGGCCTGGAAACCTGGATGTTAAGACCAAAGCAACTTTTATTTTTACATCTTGCATAAATGTGGTCAAATTCAATTCTGTTCTAGCTTTTATTTCAATGGAATTCCACCCACTTATGTGCAATCTTAGTGAAGATTATAGAGCATTTTTATAAGGATACAGGCTCAGCTTTTCACAGCTGCCAATGGCATTTAGAAGCATTAATTTTGTGGAAAATGGTCTCCCAAAGAAACGTTGACTGTATGAACAGAATTTTACTGAGAGGGTAAAAAACTCTTTTCTGTTATACCAACAGAATTCCAATTGACTTGAAAAGGAGCACATCAAATTCAACCCCGGTTTAGGTAGCTCAAATGTATAGCTGGAAATATTATATCAATAAAGACTAATTATGAATTCATTTCAGATGCACAGGTGTTGCATGCACTTAAATACATAATTTTGAGTTCTCACACGTCTAATTTATTGTATACTGGTTATTATCCTAGTATCTGCCTCCCAGTTGTGCACCGTATCTCAAACCTGTATGTTCTCACATCCTTTTTCCACAGGCAGATGCCTAGGAATTGTTTTAATTCTGATTTTTGTTAAATTATGTATGTATGACAAAACAACTGATATGTGTGAACTCAATTTCTTCAGTACTTAAGTTAACAAAGCCAAGGTTGAAAAACACACCTTGCATGTAAGTGGGAAGGCTAGTCCTCTTCTGATTTCCTAATGGCATTAGTTCTCCTATCTTAGGCGATTCCCAAAGAAAGAACATATGCATCTCTACAGAAATGGAGAACAGCGCTGTAACCTTAGGATCAGAGTAAGGCGAATTTTAGGGGTACAGCACGAGGCAGAATGGTTGCAACTCTGACCGGATCTAATAAATTCGTAAACTATTTTTTGGTTAATATTACAGCTTAAACAAACACAAGTCAACAACAACAACCACAACAAAAAATGATAGAGAGTAAATTAATTTAGAACAGTAAATCTTAACTAGCTAGAAATACTCAGTTAGAAATTAGTTTTAACAGCTACTCCACAGCCCCCTGTTTGCAGAAAAGCTCAGGAGCAATGGCATGGCCAACTTTGATGAGTTAATCCATGGCCCAGTCCAGATCCCACTGAGATCCAGAAGATTTTGAATGAGACTGTGTAAGATCCTGGCAAATCATTTGACATTGTATGTCACTGGAATGATATGTGCATTCTTGCTTGCCCACAACAGAATGTCAGTCTGAAGTGAACAAATACCAATCAAACTCTAGCATACAGCTGGGCAAGCTTACAAGGAACAGGCAGATGCCAGTTTAGGTGAGATTTTCTACATTAAGAAAGCAGTAAAACATTAATATTCTGTTTTGTTTACATTCATCATTGCCATATGTCAAACTAGGAAAAAAAATTCCCTTAGTCAGAATGTTATTTTTGGAGCATTAGCTGTGAAATACTTTCAAATCCAGAATGACGCAATTTAGCAGAAACTACTGCAGAAGTGATCTGTGGTATCCAATTTGATCATCCTGAATTTTTTCTCATATAAAGTGAGACCATATTCAAAGCTACTCAAAAAGTAATTTTATTTTGAAATTCCATTTTCAGTAAAAAATGAATTATTAGCGTAAGCCATCAAGAGTTTGCAAAAGTAGTCACACACACAAAAAAGAAATAGGAAACAAAGACACAGCAGTCCTTCTACCCAGAGGTCCTGTTAATCCTTGGCAACATCCACTGAATGTGACCAAGAGGCTGTTCCACATTGCCAAGCTTCCTCACATATGTGCAAACATTGTAATGTTGATATTTTATGAAAGAATCTACATAAAGTTTAATTACTCATAATCTCCTCAGCAGATATAATCTAATCCCTTCACTTTTTAACAAGTGAAGGCTTTGTATCAGTGAAAGAACGTATTACATGTACATAAAAAACTTAAGAGATTGAAATAAGGCACTTGCATTCTAAACTGTTGGATTTAACGCTGCTGAGATTATTCTATTGAAAATACCTTCAACCATCCGCATTAGAAACACTTTGGCCAAAGACCATGAGATTGCATTGGCCATTTATTTTGCAAGATAACCGTATGCATTTATTACCCCAATATTTCTATAGAGTTCTCATTTCAGTAAGGAGATCTTCACCTGTGTAAGGACAGCACAGCAAAGTGAATGGTTTGTACATGGACACTCTTCTTCACACCCCAAGGCTTGGAGAGTTCCAAGCAAAGCACCAGTGGCCCACATTAATTGAACACTGTGTCATTTTTGCTGGAAAGAAATTACATTGGGAAAATAAGAGCTTAAAATTTTTTGTCTGGTTTGAAAACAAAATATTAATTTGCAAGTTCTTGTATGTGAACAAAACTCTCAGCCTCTCAACCTCACTGCTTTCTGTGTAAGCAGACATATATCTAATATAGCAAGGCAGCCATTCTGCGTCTAAAATGGCAGCAGTCCATAAGCTTACAATGTGCAGACCAGCCAGCTGCAAGTCAGTTTTCTGACACCATTTCATATGCTACTTACACAAATGTCAGCATGGTTTTGGGACCAAATGATAACACATGAGATGTGCTGTAGTTTGCAGTGGGAAGTATTTCCAGATGGGAAGTGGATAACGTTTGTGTTTGCCATCCTATCACCCTGCCCAGAAAGGCAAGCAAATAAATTGCAGCTATGTTGGTTGGGCTACTGAAATTGTTCAGCAAACAGAACATAACCTATTTTGTCTGTATTTTAAAGCTGGAAGTATGTATCAGGAAAAAAAAATAATAGAAAAATGCTTTTTATGATGGCTATGCTGTGAGCGGAACACCTGGATTAACGCAGGAGGTGCTGCTGGCCTCCGGCACAGAGAGGCCCAGGGTACAGCCTTAGCTGAAAGCATCTCGGCTACAAGGAGCCCGGATCTGAGGGTGCTGTTGTGAAAGGAAGCAGAATGCTGGGTCCCAGTGTAGATCCAGGCTGATATGCTTCTGTACCTATTGAAGAAGGCACAGTGTGAATGCTTCGGTGTTTACCAGGGTTATCATCGGTTGGTGGACAAAACCCCAAAACCCGGGGCAGAGAGACGGGACGTAAAGGGAACGCCTGAACTTCAGGACATGCTCACGCTGCTCGTCTCTTGTAGTTCTGCTGAGCAGGGGCTGAAGCGACACGTCAGCCGCAGACCGTCTGATTCTGGACTGAAAGTTGCCGTGCTGTGGGTGCCGGTGCTGACAAACGCGCTGTGACTACCGCAAGGCACCTGTGCTGCTGCAGCCCATCCGGAGGACGTCTCCGTCCCGGAGCCGCTCAGCGCCGTGCCCTGTGGCGCCCCTGCCCGAGTCTTACCTCAGGGCAAGGGGAGAGGGAACGGGGGCACCGCCGAGCCCCGGCTCCGCAGCACTGCGGGGGGTGGGAGCGGGCCGCCGGAGGGAGGGGCCGGGCGGCGAAGGGGGCAGGGCTGCTCGCCGCAGTCACCCTCACCCATACCGCGCCGGGGAGGAGAGAAAAAGGCCCCGCTCCGGCGGAGGGATACAGCGCTCCATATATAGCGGCGCGGCGCAGGCTCACACCCCCAGCACTTCTCGCACCGCGCCGGGGAGGAGGCAGCAGTCGCCGCCGCTCGTGGTCGCGCAGTTCGTGCAGCCGCCGTTGGGCCCGCCGCCGCGCCATGGTACGTAGTACGGCCGCGGGTTCGGGGGGCAGTGCGTGGGGAGTGGCGGGGTAACGGCGAAACCTTGCGGCGCGGGGGTGGCGGGAGGCCGCGGCCCTTCCCGCCTGGCAGCGCTCCCCCCCGCCGCGCCCCGCTGCGCGGCTCGCCGGGCCTTTTCCTTCTCCCTTCCCCTTTCTCCGGGCCCTGCCGAGCCGGGACCCCGGCTCTCAGCGCGGCCCTGCGGCGACGCCCGCCCTCTCTCCCTCCCTCCCGTCTCGCTCTCCGCGCGCTGTCCTCCGGAAGGGCCGGGCGCGGCTCCGCGGGGCTGCGGCGGGAGCCCGGCACAGCTGCACTGCGCAGGGAGCGGGGGGGGGGAGGGCAGCTGGGGGAGGGCACCGCGCTGCGGCTATTGCGCCCTCGCACCCCCCCTCCCCCCCAAACCCCCAAAAACGCAGCATCGCCGCCCGCATTACATCATGTCTCCTCCTCTTCCTCCCCAGCCTCTGCGCACCCCCGGCTACGAAGAGGCGGGGGTGGGGGGGTGGGTAGCGCGCCTCGCGTCCCCGGCCCCGTGCGGGAGCTGGGCTGGAGGGGCGGCGGATCTCCATAGCCCCGGGGCTGGCTGCGGGGGGAGGGATGGCCGCGGGGAGCGGAGCGGGGCCGCAGTGCTGCAACGCGGCCGCCGCCTGTTGCGCCAGCGCCGGCCCCGCCGTGGAAACGCATCGCCTCGGTGCCGGCACGGCCTCCCCGAAAGAGGAAGGGCTGGGGAAGCGCTCAGGTTTATTTTTCCCCGCGGCTCCGGTTTCTGTGAGAGCTTGGGCTACGGCTGAGCTCTAATCGCTCCGCGGCCATCTGGGTGTAGTTCGGCGCTGTCTCTCCATCTCGCCTTCCTGCCGGGCAGCGCTGACATCACTCGGACACGGGAGGGGGGCGGGGGAGTGCGGCTCCGGCCGAGGCGCGGCGTGCCCGGGAGCCGCCGTCACCGCCCCTGAGCGCGGCCGCAGGAAGGAGCCCCGCGGAACGGGACGCGGAGCGGTGCCGCGGGCCGCAGGTCGTGCCGAGGCGAGGCTCTGCCTCTCGGCCTGCGGGGCGTGCGGCTGTTACGTAAATGTCCGTGAGCTGTAAAATGTCGTATTTGTTGGAAAATTGCAGAAAGAGTGGGAAGCCAAAGTGCGTTTTGGGTGTGTTTTCTGTAGCTGTTTGGTTCCACAACATAATTGGTTTTTAACTGCGAGCGTTTTTGCAGGTTTTAGCCACCCAGTACGTGGCATTGGTTAGTCACCCGGTACAGACATTAAAATATTAAAAAAAGCAACGAAGCCCGCTGCCTAAGCACAGATGCAGCCTGTTTGTTACTTAATGCATACATTAGGCTTTCAGCCCTGCACTGTTCCCCTGTGCCTTAACAGACTGTACAGCCAGGGAGTTCCCTGTTGCGTTTGTTGCTCTCTGCTGTAGTTACCTAGCTGTCGTACCTGAGAATAATGAGGTTTCAAGACAAAAGGGTTACAAGATGCCTTTCTTAGACCTATACAATCATTTGTTGGGGTTTATACAAGCTCCTCAAAAAATGGGTTTTAAAGGAGCTGGTACCTTGTGTTCACCAATACCTACGTCAAGGTATGTAAAATCCTGTTTCAGGTTTGCTTTCTTGTCAGTGAGGAGAGTTTCTTGCCATTGTTTCTCTAAAGAGCTGGTTAGCTCCTGTAGTGCAAGGGCCGGAGGTGTGGGTGATGCCCTGCTCATCCTGATGGAGCCTTCTGGAAGGATGTGGTTAGTGCTGTTAGGGGCTGCAGGTGTCCTGCTGCCTGCTGAGACCCTGGGTGCAGTGCTAGTCACAGCAGGTGCTTTCCATCGTGCTGTCTAAAGGGATGCACAAAATTGCCTTTGTGATGGTGGGGGACATCTTGTGGTGCTTGGCTGAGTGAAGGAATAGCACAGTGCTTGAACTGGCACTTATTTCTGTTGGATGGCGAAAATTTCTGATACTGAGCAGCAGTTCCTTCTGTTGCAGCACAGCCCTTTCTGCAAGGCACGCTGCGGGCTCACACTGGGGCTGTGCTGGGAGGACGGACCTGTGGAGGATCACTAGGTGGCACACTTGTCGTTAGCCCACCAGTGTGCAAGTGCCCCTTGTGCTTGATCAGGGTACTGTGCTTCTGGAAATGACATCTGATGTGATGTGTAACTCTAAACACATGTCATTAAGGATTTCATGCCTCTCTGACCAATTATAAGGAGCCTGCCTGGTGTCCTTCACTTGACCAAATCGGGCTCTCTGAGCTGAAGGATGGTATATCTGATTCTTAATGGCAGCTCTGAGGCAAAGTGGCTTTCGTGTCTTTGGAAACGGCTGCGTTGTGTAGGTGAGTGGGATCTTCTGGCAGCGGGGGAATTCTAGGGATTGAAAATGACTTTAATGATGATAAATTGCTGCTGAAATTGAAAGGAAGTGTCGTGGGGCTAGAAGTTAAGTGTTATTCTAAAATGTTCTATTCTTCATATAGGCTGACCAGCTGACCGAGGAGCAGATTGCTGGTAAGTGTCTTGATAAATATTTTTCTTGGCTAATTCCTTGTGAGTGAAAAAATCTCAAATACAATGGACAAGGTGTCTTTCTATAGTTTCAAATCTGTGCTAGCACTTCTTAAAATCAAAGCATTCCTTTCTAAGAAATTGTGGAAGATTACTGGTAATTCCATCCTGGTGTGCACTGCTTCATTGGACTGGAGATGATTTGAGCCAGGCCTACCTATATTTCTTGCAAACAAGTAATTGCTAGAATCTTGATTGCACTGCTTGAAGTCAAGGCAGAGCTAGGTATCTTTTTCATGTGAACATAAACTTGAAGTGAAATGGCAACAAATAAGCCTTAAACTGATTTCTTAATTTCTAAGAGTGTGTGTCTAATGCAGACTAATTGGGAGAAGGAGCAGTATTGGGCCTTCTGGAGACCAGTCTCACCCACCTGAGGTCAACACTAATTCTTATTCTGTTTCTTCAGTGTTGTCATTTTACTCATCATATTCTTATTATTCCCAAAAGCCATTTGATGGTGAAAGGGGAAACTATAGGGTTCCCTTCACTTATCCTACACAGCTATTTGTGGTATGACAGTGGTTCAAGCAACAAGATGTTGAAATACGTCAGCATTGTGATGTGATGGTAGTACATTGAAGCCTGTGTCACGTGGCTGTGCAAGCTGTAGTTGGTACTGTAACTGTTTTTTCTTAATACTTGAAAATGCTAATGCTGGTAATTTGTGGGGAAGCTTGTTTCTTAAAATATTACCAAGCATTATTACTGGAATGCATTTTTGTATGCAGTTTGACCTTATGCTGGCACTGTTATTAAACAATGGGACTGTTTCTGCCTCTAGAATTCAAGGAAGCCTTTTCCCTATTTGACAAAGATGGTGATGGTACTATCACAACAAAAGAACTGGGAACTGTCATGAGGTCGCTGGGTCAAAATCCAACAGAAGCAGAATTGCAGGATATGATCAATGAGGTAGATGCTGATGGTAAGTGTTAGAAAGATGGTTCTGATGCTGAGTGTTCTAAGATGTATGTCTTCCATGCTCAGACTGTATAAAGAAGTTGCTGTGACGCCGTGCTTTTGAAGCCAAATGTCAAAATACTGGCTAAAGTAAACTCAGCGACGTCTGGTTATTCTTTGTTGTTCTCAGCACTGCAAAGATGCTAGCAGTCTTAAGTGAGGATCTGAAGGAGGATGGATGGGCAGAGACAAAGTTATGCTGTTAGTCTTCAATATTTTATGGGTTTGCAGGCTTCCTCTTGCTGCCCAACTTACCTTGACCTGCGTTTAACCTGTGCTCCCACATAGCTTTTCTAGATGTGTTTCATTGGCCCATGTTGTTCTCTGCTAATGTCTAGTTTTGTCTTAAGGCCAAAAATGTGATTAGAATGGGATAGTGCTGGACTCTCAAGAGTTGAAAATGCAACAGGGAGAGACTGCATAGTTTAATGTAGTGTATTGGGTCACTAGTAGGGGGTGGGGCTGGAGACTATCCCTTGCAGAAGTAGGAAAACCTTATGTCAGTCTTGATCAAATCGCTTCACATGGCTGCCAGAAGAGATAGTGACAAGTTTTTGTTTCTGAGACTTCAGGCAGACTGGCAGTTAGAAAAAAGGAGAAATGCCTCCCATGCTCACTGGTGCAAGGCTTTGATCTCATGTTGGCTGATAGACGCTTTCTGCAATATCTTGAAGAGTAGAAAGTGCATAGGCTAGGGCATGAATTACTTGATTGTCAGACTTATGTTAAAGTTGCTGTTAGAAAGTGGCGGTTGACCATGATTGCCAGCTGTCTTTGCAGATACTGAAATGTTCTGATAGTCAGGATTTACAGTGATATGTAGAAGATGTGTATAGTGGCTTATTCAGGCACTATTCTGCAGTGTTGCACTGATTGGTTAAAACTGAAAAGAGACTGTGGATTTCAGATAAGTATGCCCTGCCCATATGTTTAAACTTCTTTTATGGCAAGATGCTTTGCTAATAGTCTATAGTTCATTGAGAGTTTTTTAAGCATTGTGCAAGAGCTGTATTCCAGTTGGTAAATGAGGCTTGCCATTATAAACAGCTGCATGTTTCAGTCTGGAATCCCTGAATGATGGAAGCTTTCTGCAACTGCCTTTACCTGCTTTGATATTTACTGGATGGGTTTGTTTCCTTCAAGAAGCGGGTAATCTTAGCTGTATAGGGAGCTACTTAACGTTTTCCTTCAGCACGTAGGGTTGAATTGTGACTATGCTAGCCTGGTTTGTGCTCTTTGGAGGAACTTTAACTGTTTTTCTTGGCTTAGAGCAGTCTCAAGTTTGAATCCTTACTTTGAGGAATTTAAATACCAGATTTTCAGTTTTTGCAGTGACCTGTATCAGAATACTTGTTGAGCTTATGAGAGAAGCTGCCATTATTTGACATTTCTCATAAGTTTGCAGATGCCTTTAGCCCCTTAAAATTGTGCATTACTTTTGTGGTGCACAGCATGGTTTAATGAAGTTGATTTTAAACAAGGAACTTCAGAGTTTAGATGTTGTGGATTTGTATTGCTCTTCTAGAACATCACACAGCACTTGGGAAGAGGCTGAACAAACTAAATGATGAATGAATGGGGAATGACATTAAGTAGATGAGTCTACAGATTGGTTAACCCTGGAACATCAGGCTGACATTTTGCTTGTGACTTGGGTGGTGAAAAGGTATGGCTCGTCCTGGAGAGGGCAGCTTTAGAACTTGTACTGAAACACTGATGTGGAAGTGAGTTGCATATTGTAAAAGGAAAAAGACAGTGGTAACAATTTAGGGAAACATAAGGTTCTTATAGAAGATTAGTGGAGAGAACCTGTCATTCTGATTCTTGTCCCTGGCTAAATTAAATGCCAGATTTTCTTGCATAAAAATAAGCATGAAAGTGTTAATTTTGGGGAATTTCTTTTTATTAAGGTAATGGCACTATTGACTTTCCTGAATTTTTAACCATGATGGCCAGAAAAATGAAGGACACAGACAGCGAGGAAGAAATCCGTGAGGCATTCCGAGTCTTTGACAAGGTATTCCTAAATCTTCAGGTATCTTCAGAAGCAGCAATGGTGCCCATCTTTTCCTCAGCGCCTTCTCACCTGGAAGCAGAAAAGTTCTTTAATATAAAAGTCCTGTAGTACAAGGAGGGGAATTGGCAACAGTAGTCTCTGCCCTATTGCAGAGCAGGGAGGTTGTACCTACTTACACAGCAGGGCTGAACTTAAGGTTCTTCTTGGAAGAAAACTTCCTGGCCTTCCTTTAGGAGCAGACATGAGCAGAACATGATGCCTGGGGTGTGAAAGGATGCCTTTTAATCTTCTGTACTTACTGACTTTGGGGAACTGGGGAAATGTTTGCGTGGGTGTGTGAGATTGATACTTCATGAAAGCTTCTGAAGCAAGATGTCACTAGTATTTACAGGGACATGAAGTACTGCGTTTCCTGCATTCAAAGTATGGACTTGGAAGTTGCTTTCAGTGGAGCTTAAGCTCGACTCCCACCTTCATTAAGGATACCTGGGTGTACGTGACAAAATTTCTGACAAGCTATTGTTAGAGGAGGGGTTTCCCTCAGTTGTTACAAGAGAATTATTGTGCGGTGGCTGATGCAGCTGATAAGCTTGTGCCGAAGAAGGTTTCACTACTTTTTATGGAAAAAGTGCAAGTCTCCGATTCTCTGGAGAGCACATGGGACCGTTGGATTCTTCAGTTAGCACTTACCTCCCCTCTGATTTTATTTTTGCAGACTAGATTTAAGCGGTGGCAGGTATGACACCACCGAAGGCCCTGCTGTAAGCTAGTGCAGTTTTCACGTGGGCAGATGGGGACAATTCCTGAGATGTCTGGATGTATGCTCTAGGTTTGGATGATGCTAATGGGAGTGCTGACTTAGAATTGTCATTTCTCTTTTTGCCATTGTGCTTTTCACAGCTGCTTAGGAGTAGAGTTAAAATGCTTTTTTTGAAAGCGCGATCTGTTCTAAACCTTAAACAAGAAGCCTAACCTAGCTGCATGCGGTCTCTTCATAGAAGCAGTGCTACACAAAACAGCTGGTTTTTATTGTTGCTGGTAGGGAAATTGATCTTTTTTCTACTTAGGCAGCAGAGATGAAATACACGTGTTTTGAAAGATCTTTAGAAGCATTAAAAATGCCTTACCACCATTAAAAAAATCTAGCATGTTAAATATTGCAATTTATTCGTTGAAGTACAATAATTAGATAAGGATTTGGTGGGATGTAAGTTTCATAAGGTGACGGGACTGGTACGTACTGGAGGGTTATGCAGTATACTGGCTGTGTTTCACATGCCGTAAGGCTAGTTTAAAAGCAGCCTCCAGAAACCTAGGTGTAGTTCCAGTGTTAATCATTATCAGGGCTGTTGATGATAATCTTGTGAAACTTTCCCCACAGGATGGCAATGGCTATATCAGTGCAGCAGAGCTTCGTCATGTTATGACAAACTTAGGAGAAAAGCTAACAGATGAAGAAGTAGATGAAATGATCAGAGAAGCAGACATTGATGGGGATGGGCAAGTCAACTATGAAGGTAACGGATACTTACATTGACGCAAACCACTGGTCGGATTTAGTGAATGTGTGCTGGGGAGGACGTATGTCCCAGTGCTTGGAGGCAGCCTGTTTGTGCAGGCGTCCACTTTTGTGGACAAAAATCAGATGCAGTGAAGTTTTTTATGCTAAAGTTAAGATTTACGTAACAGTTGAAAGTACTTAGAGAGAATAAATTGGTGACCTTTTATCTTTTCAGAATTCGTACAGATGATGACTGCAAAGTGAAGAGACCTCCTTTACACCTTTTTTCCTCTAGAAGAATCAAATTGAATCTTTTACTTACCTCTTGCAAAAAAAAGTTCATTTATTCATTCTGTTTCTGTATAGCAAAACTGAATGTCAAAATACCTTCTGTCCACAAACTGCATGTAATGGTTGGTGGTCCTGTCCCCAAAAGATCAAGTTAAACATCAGTTTTACAATATAATTAATTGTACTACCTTGAAAATAAATAAATTAAAAAAAAGGAAGCACTTAGTGAACTCGAAAGTTCCATTTGCTAATGACTATTACACTGTTTGGGCTGGCCAGTTTTTCATGCATGCAGCTTGACAATTGAGCACAGTCAGACATTTGTATTAAAAGGAAAAAAAAACAAAACTCAAAGATCCACTCTTTTGTTCAACAGTGGATTCTAGATCAATTTGTAGTATAAATTGTCATAGCTGGTTTACTTTAAAATTGGTTTATACCTCAGGATGGTATACAGCAAAAATGGTTGAAGGATCCGGAACTTAGAGAAAATGCCCAAAAGGTTGAATGGTTCTCCTGTACGTAGCAGTGTGCTCCAAAAATACGATGATCTTAACTATGGATGGCATGTCTGTGTTAAAAATATTGGTTTGACATTGTCTGCATTGCACTATAGTGAAACGGGTGTCGGGCTGTTACCGTTCACAAAATTTTTAAAAGAAACCTTCACCAAGGGAGCATCTTTGGACTCTCATGTTTTTAAAACCTTCTGTACCATGACTTGGAGCTGGCGGAGTAGCCTGTGGACTTCAGCACAACTATCAACATTGCTGTTCAAGATATTACAATTTATGTCCATTCCAAGTTGTAAATGCTAGTCTTTTTTTCCAATAAAAGACCATTAACTTAAAGGTGGTGTTAAATGCTTTGTAAAGCTAAAATATATATATAATTGAGATAATAAACCAAAAAAAGCAGTAGGAGGGAAGCGTTTCTATGAATGACTTGCTGCTAAATTATAATGCACATGTATGCAATAAGTTATCCCCTATCTTTTCAAGATGGCAAGAACTGACCTCCTGTAACCCAAGACCTTTGCTATAAATAAATGAACTTGTGCTTGCCTTTCATATTACGACAATGTTAATTTAGTTGGTCTTAAAGTCGTGTAATGCTGACTCGTCAACTATCAGCACAGAAGTAACACCTCATTTCACTAAAGTGGAGAGCTCTCAGCATGCATGTCAGTACTGGGGGAAATATGGATAGGTTGCTATGTTTTTTTTGACAGGTTATAGAAACCAGTTGGAGCACTAGAACAGCATGGGCTTCATAGAGATCTATGATTATCAAACATGCCAAAAATGCGTTTCTCTACCCACAGAAAGAAAAGAAGTGAACGTTTCTCTTACAACATGCTTAAAAGAAACAAGCCTTTTTGGAAACTGGGGCTATTATGTCTTGACTATCTTCTCAAACACTTGCATGAATTTTGTGGGGTGGAGAAGAGGACTAGGGTTAATTTTAAAAGTCTTGTTACTTCTGCTTTGCATGCACTAGCAATGCTTAGTCATTCCAGGTCTTTGAGTAAGTGTTCTCTGATCCTTCAGCTTCCCCGTGAATGAGTGGCAAAGCAGCTGTGCCCGCTCTTCTTTGTTTGAAAGAAGAATGTTTTTTTAAATAGCAGAGCCTCCGTGTGGAAGGCTGTTAACGCTTGGGAGGGAGGGACTACAGCTTCATTACTTGATTAAGTTTGTTTCCAAATGTAACTGGAGTTGCAAACCTAAATTGCTTAATTGCCTTTGGTTTTGGAGAGTGCTGATACTATCTCTTGAGAGAGATGTGAGTCTCCATTCATCCTGTCTAACTGAGGTGCCTGTGTTAAGAACTTGGTTGGTTGGAAATGCAGCCTCACTCAGTGGGGGTAAAGTGACACCTCCAAGAGGCAATTAAGACTATCTGCCTTCAGTCATTCTTAGGTTTTTTTGGGGTTGTTAGGGGGTGGTTCTGGGTGACTAAGTACCCAGATAACTTAACCAAGTGCCTGAAAGTTAGATGGGTTGAATCTAGGCAGTAGCGTAGATCTCTAGTTGTAAAGGCTATTGCTATGGCTGCGTATGCCGTCATAACAAACCAGCTGCTGTGATGAAAATGCCTGACTACCATTTGGGAAGTAAAGCCTTGCATGGCAGCTGTAAACTGCTACTTAGGTAGTGCTTGAGAAGGGCTGTGCTGATTCTGCAGGCTGGCTTTTAAAGAGAATGTACTCGAGAGGCAGGCAAGGTAGGAGCAATGGTTGCTGCTTTGAGCTAATTACTTCTGCCTGAGTGTGCAGAGAGATCTTGTCTAGTAGGTAAATACTTCTTACCATCTATCTGTCATTCACTTATGGTTGGTAGGGTAGTTCATTTAAGAACAGCTGCTTTTAGCTTTTTCAGTGTGCTCTGTGCTTGCTAGCAGAGACCTCATTCCTGCAAGAGGTTCTTGGCTTGATTAGAAATTGTCTGGCAGCGTGCAGTGTTGGTATGCCCTGTAACTGAATCTGCCTGGAGGTATCTAATTAACTGACTTCAGTACCACATCAACCTCGAGTAAATGTATCCTCTGTACAGGACTTTAGCTCTGTTCCTTTCTGCATAGTGAATATCTAGAGAAGAAGTGGTGTCATCAAGGACTTTTTTTTTGTGTGTGTGTGTGCGTGTGGCTTTGGCTTTTCCAAATGTGAAAGTGTGGGCTGGATACACTTGGTGCATGGCTTAGAAACATGGGACTGGAAAGAACTTCCTGGGTCATCAGATCCAGTCCCCTGCTATTGCAGGCAACCGTGTCATATAATCCTTTTAATAAACTGATCAAGCTTAACCACCTGCTTGTAAGTGGCTTGTTTTCATGGAAGTTCTGTAACTCATGTTGCTCTCAACTGATGCAAGTAATATATGAAATATGAAGTTAATCAAAAGGTCCTCCAGCTTAGCTTCAGATTTGTCATTACACTTATTTAACTAACTTTTCTCAAAACATGTTTTTCTTTGCACAACACTCAGGAAAGTGTTGAATCTTTACACCCCCTTGTTATGAATAAGAGTTGGTGTGCTTGCTTATTTTTTTTAATGGAAAAGATGGATGTCTGGCTTGTTGAAACTTGTTAGATGTGTTAATTGTCAAGGCAAGAAACAATTGAGTTGTATTTGATACATAAATTTAAGGCTAGAGTATACATAACCATTTTTAAAATACATCAACTTGCAGTGTAGTTTTATATTTAATACTGAAATTGTACTGCTAAAGTTTAAACTGCTGTTAATCATATTCCTCTTCTGATCATAATGAAAAAATAAAGGGTAAGAAAATGCTTAACATAGATTATTCATTATCATGCTTATTTTATTAATCACTCAGGCACGCATATCCTAAAACGTCTCCAGGTATGGGGCGTTTGCTTTGTGTGCTGGGGTGGGATGGGATGAAGGGGGAGGAGGGGGCTACCAGTCTGATAGAAAACTCACTGCAACAATTCATCCTGCTTCTGCGGCTTCAGAAACACTGATGCTGTCAAGAATTGATCAAGATGTTAGCCTACATCTTATTGATTCATTAATTGCCTGTGTGGGTGCAGGTCTGATCTGTGGGTAGTGTGCATGGTGCTGCAGCTGACATCTCTGTGCCTTGCACAGCTTGGTGGGAGGGGAAGGAGGCCGTGCCTTGGTCCCTGTAGTGCAGTGTGTGATAACAGCGCAGATTCTTCCTCCCAGGTGACACCACATTAAACTAAAAGTCTTGGTGTTTAAGAATAATGGAGTTGAACAGCACACATTTTCCTACTGTGAAAACTAGCTGGAACACCTACCTTACCAAAACCCAGTTAGGGTTTGGGTTATTTATTTATTTTAAATTCAATGACTTAAGTGAAATCTGACCGAAGGTACTGTGGTGAGACCGTGGCGTATGTTCTGGCTATTGACGCCTAGCAGTCAAGTGAAGATAGGTGATGAGGGCCGGTGCTGTGTTTCCCTGACTGACGTTTAGGAAAGCAAATCTGAATCTACTCCTAAGTAGAACTGATGAACCCTTATAATCTGTAAGACAAATGCATATAATATTATTTGGGGGGTTTTCACGGAAGAGGGTTGCAATTCCAAAATATTAAAACTTCTGGATTTTTTGTTTGTTTGCTTTTAAATCCAAATACAGGATTTTGAAGTAATTAAGTAAATAATGAGTTGCATATGGATTTGGAATTCTGAAGAATCCTGATGTTATTTGCCATAGCAAAGTTGTATGAAGACCCCGAGTATTTAGAAGATCAATACTACATATTTTTTAAGAACCCCGATCAGCATGTATCTCAGGGAGGCATTCAGAGGATATTTGTAACAGTTTATAATTGGTTTTAAGTTTGATATTAATAAATCCAGTTCTAGATGAAGTGGCCAAATATCTTGCATAAATGACAGAGCTGCCAATTACATAGAGGCTGAATCACTTACAGTCCCCCAGACGATGAAGCACAGCTGGTACCTAGTAAGAAATGAGTGCCTACCTTGCTCTCCTCCCTGCTGGTAATAGCAGGCAGGAACTTTGCAGAGCAATGCTCCCCTCCCTGTGGCACTGACCAGAAGCCTCTTCTTGCTTTCCTGAGTACTTTGCTCTGTGGAGGCAAGAACACATCTCAAAAGTGAGAATGTACCTTCCTGGCACAAAACTACTCAGTTCCACAGGAAAAACAAAACAAAAAACATTTGATTCAAAAAAGGAGCCTACTGCAGCAGTGGGTTAAATTTCTTCCAGATTCCTGTGTAGTTGGAGAACCTGAGCAACACCAGCAGTGTTACAAGAAAAGCACTTAGAAACAAGTCTCCCAGCATCTCCACCAAAGGATTTAATAAAGAAGTTACAGGTTATTTTGTCCAGCATCACAGGTCCCACAGGTGTGGGACAAAGCTGGCTGCCTCTGGCAATCAATACTGCAGCCATGTATACACTAACTTCTTGTTCTGGTCTTTCACACAAGCTTAATTGACAAGGAAATCTTGTTCAGATCTCAGAAAAGTCACTTTCGTATCAGCTTTGCCCTGGAAGTCAGCAAGTGCAGAAATATTGAAAGAAGTACTCATAACACAGCCTTTTCCTGACAGTAACATTTCTCAAGATAACTAGTGGTTGAAATACAATGTGAGGACTGGGCTAATCACCTAAAAATTAATCATTCTGAATAGTTTATTTCTACATCTCTAAATAGGAAATGCTTGGAAAAAATGATTTTTGAACAAAAGCTGCTCTACCAGTTTCAGCATTTAAAATGAACACAGTATTTGAATAGGAACCAATTGAATCAACTGAGCAAGCCATAAAAAGATATTAAATTTATCTTTCCCCATTTTGCTAGACTGTGGTGGAATTGGTAGTTCTGAATTACTGTCATTGGACTAGCTGTAATTTTGGTCTCAAATAGATTATTCTTTGCTAACTGCTTGCTTAGCCAAAGCGCAGTGGAGAAAAGATAGGAGGCATACAGAGGGAGGTTATTTGGGAAAAGTAGAGTTGAATACAGTAGAAACTAGAACAAGCAGAAAAGGATGGGGAAATGCAGAGTGATATCACTCTTTCTGGTAACTTAAGAAACATGTAGATATGATGCTGAGAGATGTGGTTAGTGGGCATCGTTGTGATGGGCTGATGGTTGAACTTGATGATGTTAGAGATCTTTTCCAACCTTAATGACTGTAGGATTCTATGATTCTATGATCACTACAGTAATTATTCTGAAAATGAATATGGTGAAAGAAGGGGATAGGGTGTGAGAAAACGAGGAGCATACCTGAACATAGATCTGCTTTGGTTTCTTGTCTCATGGAGTATTTGTTGCCCACAAATTTATAAATATTTGATAGCAAGCTCTCTGAGCAATAAGTTTTTCTAGTGATGGTGCTGCCTACTTTCCTTAACACCACTACTCTCTCTCAAAAACAAACAAACAAAAATCCACCAGAAAAAAAACCCAGACCACTACACACTAGGTCTATGTATACCTAAAAATATACAACACAGGGAAGTTAACTGTAATTCAGAACTTGCCAGATGTGCAAGTGTTCCTCACATTCTTTTCAAATACATTAAAAGGAATAATTTCTGTCAGACATCCTGGTAGGACACAAAATGTAACCAGGACTTCAGAAAGTTTTTTACTGAATCTCTTAGTATTTTAAGACAGAATATTTAGCTCCATAGGAATCTGTGTGCAGCATTATCAAAATTAGTTTCTCAGGGATTTTGACATAAAATTTAATGGATATTTTCAAATGGCCTATTTGTTACTTTAGCTATTAAGAATAAAAATTCCTACACACAGATGCTGAATGCCCTGACAATCAGACCCACTGTGAGCATAGAATCATAGAGTCATAGAGTCATAGAATCATAGAATAATAGAGTGGCTTGGGTTGGAAGGGACCTCAAGGATCATCAAGCTCCAACCCCCCTGCCACAGGCAGGGCTGCCAACCTCCATATCTATTACTAGACCAGGCTGCCCAGGGCCCCATCCAACCTGGCCTTGAACACCTCCAGGGATGGGGCATACACAACCTCTCTGGGCAGCCTGTTCCCACACCTCAACACTCTCTTGGTAAAGAACTTCCCCCTGACATCCAACATAAATCTTCCCTCCTTCAGTTTAAACCATTTCCACTTGTCCTGCCATTATCTACCCTTGTAAAGAGTTGACTCCCCTCCTTTTTTAGGCTCCCTTTAGGTGCTGGGAGGCTGCAATGAGGTCACCCCACAGCCTTCTCTTCTCCAAGCTGAACAAGCCCAGCTCCCTCAGCCTGTCTTTGTAGGGGAGGTGCTGCAGCCCTACATGGAAAGCATGGTGCTGTCCGCCCTACACAGCTGATCTGCAGACAAGTTAATTCAATCAGTACATGCAGACAACAAGTAAACTACCTTTTCACTGCCACTGAATCATAGAACCATACAATGGTTTGTGTTGGAAGGGACCTTAGAGATCATCCAATTCCAACAGGAATTGGACAATGGACAGGGCTGCCACGCACTAGATCAGGCTGGCCAGGAATCACAGAATCACAGAATCACAGAATCACTAAGGTTGGAAAGGACCTATAAGATCATCTAGTCCAACCATCCACCTATCACCAATGGTTCTCGCTAGACTATATCCCTCATCACAACATCCAAACGTTCCTTGAACACCTCCAGGGTCGGTGACTCCACCACCTCCCTGGGCAGCCCATTCCAGTGCCTGACCACTCTTTCAGAGAAGTAGTATTTCCTAATATCCAGCCTGAATCTTCCTTGGCGCAGCTTGAAACCATTCCCTCTAGTCCTATCACCAGTTGCACGAGAGAAGAGGCCGACCCCCAGCTCACTACAACCTCCCTTCAGGTAGTTATAGAGAGCAATAAGGTCTCCCCTGAGCCTCCTCTTCTCCAGACTGAACAATCCCAGCTCCCTCAGCCGCTCCTCATAAGGCCTGTGCTCCAGACCCCTCACCAGCTTTGTTGCCCTTCTTTGAACACGTTCCAGGGCCTCAATGTCTTTCTTGCAGTGAGGGGCCCAGAACTGGACACAGTACTCAAGGTGCGGCCTCACCAGTGCTGAGGAAGATACCATGTTCTACAGCACAGTGACCATAAGCACACTTAAACTGAGAAAAATGCATTTTTGATTTATTTTCTATCAAATTAACTTATAGAGGACAGTCTGCAACTTCTATATTATTCTTTTCTGTATTACACATTTGTACACAGAAAATATTATGACAAAATAATGGTCTTGAGGCTGAAAAACTAAGCACTCAAAATTTAGAAAATACCCAACTAAGGTCATCTGTGAAATGCCAATTTGGGCTGTAGCAAATGTAATTGCAAAAGATAATGACATTGTCTTGGCTCGTAGAGGCACATACTACGCTGCCCACAGGACTTTTTGCATTGTTTGTTAAGCACATCATTTCAGCTTTCATTTTGAATGTGTTATTCCACACTCAAGTCATTACACAGCTCTCGTTTTGAAGTCAGAATTACTAGTCTTTCCTATGGCACTCAGGTATCCACAAATACTTCTTTGTTTTTTATGACATACACCGCCTTCTTTTTTTCACACAGTGAAGTAAGAACATGTTTTACACTCCCTTAAGAGAAGAACTAAGGTACAGTCACTGAAGTCCAAGGCAGCATTATCAGAGAGATTGAGACCCTTACATTTTCCAGTTATAATTATGAGCTGTTCATGGTACAAAGAGATCCCATCAGCACCAGCGAGCTTCTTTCATGGCTGAAAATCCATCAGAGTCTCTGGACCAGGCAGTTGCTGAACGATGTTCATAGAGGAAGTGCCCACACATACAGAGCAGAGCTCACCAGAAAACACAAAGAAAGAGACCAACTGCACAGCATTTCTGTCATGGCACCAACACAATTCATGGTCGGAAAGCTCCCCTTTTGCCAGGAAAGAGGAAGGAGCTGAAATAAATAGGATTTCATGCTAAAACCACATCATAAAGGGGTTGGAAGTGAAGTAGGCAAAAAAAAAAGTGTTCGAGAAACTCAGTTCTGGCAGTTTCTGAGGCTTAATTTTGTCCTTTCCTTGCTGTTTTGGTCCTGTGATTTACTACACAATTACAGCAGCGTGAAAGCAGAACTGTGCTCCCAGCACAGGAAGCTCCATTGCAAAGCATCCAAGTGACGCACCCTGAGCCACCACCAGGCCTCTGCCTCCAGGCCCAGTGCAGGCCGCTCACAGCAGCAGAGAGCTGTGACTGCACAACAAGACACAGAGTCATGTCCCTGAGATTCAGGCTGGGGGTGGTCTGGGGTAGCCAGGCTGTTAGCGTATGCCTGGGCAGTGAGTGGGGTTCTGAGGGTGTGCTGTGCTTCCTCGCCACACCTGACATGCAGCCAGTTGCAGTTTCTGCTTTTGGAAACAAAGTGCACTACTTTCTCTCATATACACACATCTTCATATAATCAAAAGGAGATTAGCTGCCCACTTCTCCTGGGCAGGATCAGACTACATGTAAATTTAAGAAGTCACTTCACCTGCCACTGACATCCAGCCATTTTGAGCCTAAAGCGTGGTAGATTTGTAAGGGATCATCTTTGCACATAGGTTGTTCCTAGTGGAGGTCAATGCATCAAGTTTTGAAAGTGGGGCCATAACATTATGCAGGAGACAGCAGTCAGGGTCAGCACGGAAAGCTGGACCAGTGATAGGTTGTTCCCAAACACTGAGATCCCTCCAGACCCTCTTTTCCCACCTATTTTCTCCTCTTTCTATCTCCAAGTGTTCCCTTCTACACAGCCTCCATCTCTACTCCTCAGAGCCACAACTTCCTCTTCTGCAAAGAGCACCTGACTGAACTTAATCTCTAGATGACGAGACCAGATACTATACACTAAACTGCTGCAGGAGTACACCCATGCAAAAAGTACAAGTTAGAAAGCTTTCAGCTATAGAAGTAGGCCTGCAGGAAAATCACATAAAGTCTGATTGCACTGATATTAAATTATTATGGTAGTTTGAAGTTTTATGAAGCAATAGTTCTAATAATGCCATTTTAGTACTCTGTACTTAGACACATTAGATCTGCTTCAATATGGAAGATAGTTACCATCTGGGGAAAAATAACCTTCCTTCATCAATGTGGCAAAAAAACTCCTTCATATCAAAGCTATTGCCATTAGTGAATATGTATAAATGAAAAACTGAAATCTAATAATATATACAGCTAGGTAGATTACATTGCTTACCATGAAATAATGGAATGTTCTTCAGTGCTTCTGGTTTCAACAGAGAAGGGAAGAATTCATACTCTTATTCACGATTAGTATTCTTCACACGTAAATGACATCAAACTGCCAATCAAATCATGTTATCACTTTAGGGATGAAGTACTGAACTAAACAGTTTGCAGATTGTTTATTATCTGTCTCACAAGTATCCTAAGCTCACATGTAGCTTTAGTTCCTAGGATATTCCCCAAAGATTATAGAATCAACTTGTGTGGCAATTTGGATACTTCTAGTGATTTACAGACTTAGAGGGCAGTCTAGACCAAATTCCAGACTAAATTAATTTTATCAGTTAAGACAAGAATAAATGGGGCAAACATTATGGTCATATTGGCTGAATTGCTGATAAAACGGAATCTTTTTTTAGGATTATTGCTTGACTGCATACTGTTGACTATTAGTTTTGGAACATATTTCATCTCCTCAGTCATACTCTATTGCATTGGAAAGGTTTTTTGCTAGAACTAGAAACACAAAAAGATTTGGTGCCCCACCACTCCCAACTCACAGACCCCTAAACCCTTGCTCACCTGCTGAAGACCCCTGCTCACCCTGAAGACTACTGGCAGCTCTGTTTTTTCCAGTGAAGTTTTCTATGTTCTTGGACATGCCTGCAAGCTGTCCAAGAAAAATATACAAATTTTCTAGTGACTTGAGTACACTTTGTTTTGAGTGAATACGTTGTTGCTAAATATTTTAGTCTGGGATTTGACCCATTTTGCAGATTTGTCATCTTATGGCAAATTTTATCCCATTTTATGTTTCCAAATACAAAAAAATCCGTATTATTTTTTTTCATTGAGAACCAAAGCATTGCCCTACAATCATCTTCTGTTCTTGCACTACCAGCTTGATGCTCGCAAGCTCTGCAATTAGACGGGATTAGCCAAACAGGGCAGAATCAACATTATCTCAGAATTTCTTTGATTCTGGAGATGTAGGTCAGATCAATTTTTATGAAATGAGGTTTAGTGGTTTCATTTAATTTTTCATTGTACTCTCTCTCTCAAAAAAAAAAGAAGTTTAAAAGGAAAAAGATGTTGCTGATACAGGCAAAAATAGGAAAGCTGGACTGATGGACTCAGGGAGGATTAAAAGATGAGTGTGTTTGGCAAAGCACTCACATGGAAGAGCTCTGCTAGGGATGATGAGAGATTTGTGTGGAGCCAGCCCTGGGAGAATGAATCCCTGCAGAGAAGAGAGGCAAGCCAAGGAAGAAGTGTTTGAGGGAAGATCTGAAAAAGATGAAGCATACTAACCACCTTGTGGATGCAACCCACTGCAAATTGCAGTGGCCCTGCCACAGAAAAACTGACTGCCAATACATGTGTTAATCTTCCAGACTCCTTGCACGGGTTTAGAGGGGAAAGAGCTGATGCAGAGAAGAAGCTTCAGGTAGTGCTCAGTAGGGACCTGTTTAATGTGGATATTGGGAAAGAGCTATAAATAACTGACAGAGTTGCTACTTGGAAAGATACACAAGCATTGCTCAGTGCCATGTCTGTTTCTACTTGTCTGAAAGGTGAGTAGCTGAGGGCCATGCAGCCACTTCCACCAGACCATTGCCATATTCAGAGGTTATGCCTTATGCCTTTTCAGTCTCCAGGGTTCAGCTGCTTCACCTTGGGATGCAGAAAGGCACCTGCACTGTGGGAGAGTCTGAGTCTGACTGCAGGCAGGGCCATGACTGTCAAGTGATCTTTTGTGATACAGGGGACAGGAGACAGTTTCTCTTCACCCTCACACAGCTTCCCACCTTGCACATGGATGTAAAAACCACTTGGTGCAGAGGAAAAGACTAGGCATGAGCATGTGTGTACCTCACTTTGCGCTCTCCTTGGAGTGGGGAAACTTCCACAAATCTTTGTGCCAGCAATGCTGGATTCACATTATTAAAGCTGTCAGTGGACCCAAGGCTGGTGCCTGGGCCCATGCACCCCTGCTGTGAGGCAATCAACTGCCCACTTGCTCCTATCAGTGACTTCTTCCTATAGATGTTTTTGTTCTTGTTTTGTTTGCTTGTTCAGTGCTGAGTGCAGCAGCTTCATGGTAGCTCATAGCCTCATGCTGCGAGTGTATTCCTGCTGGGTAAAAGGTGTTAGAGTCCATTCTTCTATTTCCTGCTCTTCCATGTATGAGGCAGTGAGATAAATTGGACTTTTTCAACCAAGCCTGTTAGTTTCACTCCAAGGATGGCTGCTGAATCAAGTAACTCTTGGGACCCTATTGCAGAGATCCCAGGGGAGCAGAGGCTATACTGGTTATAAAGTCAAGGCATTTACAGGCATATCCAAGAGCACAGAAACCTTCCTTGTAAAAAAAAGAGATGCCAATTTAGGGCTTTAACGCATATCTGAAGCAATAGTGAAGTTTCAAAATACAGCAGGATGTTTTCTAGCTCTTCTTTTTAGCCTGTAGCCCTAGTTTTTTATTTAATCACACCAGTTTTAGAACTTGCAAAAGACTACAGAGAGGGTATAACAGGCCCCAAATTAACACTTTGTAGCAAAGTAAATGCAAACACTTTCTTCCTTTTAAGTAGTTTAGCAAATGGTCCAGAGAAAGGAGCATGGTACAGAGTCATTCAACATTAGTTTGTTGATTCAGATGCGACCTGCAAGAAGTTAACAGAATTATTGCTGGCAAAAGCCCATTTGGCAGCCTACAGAGGAGCCTTGTTTATACTTCATCCTATGGAAGTAGCCATGGTTGCTGATCTCCATTCCCAGACCCTGCTGACAGGGGGCTTAATAGATGTCCTCACTCGCAGCAGGCTGAAGGCACACCGTGTTGAGGCTCCAGCACCTGTCTCTGAGAAAACCCTGCATGCAGAGGCTGAGGCCCAGTGTGTCTTTGTGTCACAGTGCTGACTGCCATGCATCCTCACTACCAACCCAGAGGCCATAGTGAGAACATCATGGTGTTCATGTCCTCACTTGGCTGTGAGGCCTTGGGTTGAGGCACATGGGCAGTCGCTGCTTTCCCTGGCAGGTTTGGCAGCCTATGCTGCACGCTCTGCTGCCTCAGCCAGTGCTGGTGCTTGGTAGACCCGGCTTGAACTGGCTTGGAGAGGCCCACACCATACTTCAGCTGCTGGGGATTGCATCCTCTAAGCCTACCTTCGGTCACAGCCAGACTGGGAAAAGGGATTTGTTGTTACTGTTGGTATTACTACAGAAGCAAAGAGGCCTGTGTGAGCTCCCATTCTGCTGCTTTTGCTGCCCTGCACAAGGAAGTGGCCACGGGGCTGGTTCCTTCCCGCCCAGCCCAACATTCCCATGCCTACAAGGGCAGAGCAGCTGTCAGGCTGGATCCTGCACCATCAGCTTGGAGCTGACCCCAGTACAGCACCTGGGGCTTGTTTTCATGGCCTAGGGAAATGTCATGGGAGATTTGCAGGCTGGAGAGAGCTGGTCTCTGCTCAGCAGCCCGTCCCACTACTGCCCTGCATACAACACGTACCCATGTACGCGTTCATCCATCTCATGGATGGATGTGGACCATACCCAGCGATCAGCATTAAGTACTTAAATCCCAGCACCTCAGTGCTTTGGCAATTTGAAATTTATACTCTGTAAGGGGTGGATCTCTTTTTAACAAAAGGAAACACTTCCCAACACAGCATGTTTGATATTCAGATATAGACAGAAATTTCACATTTTCAAACCTCCTGCCCTGCAACTCTTTACAGCATGCCACATATGTTGTTCCCTTTTTTGCCTTTCTGGATCTGTATGAACATCTTAAATACTTATAAGACTACTCTCTACAAATATCATCCGGAAAAAATACCAGGGAAGAAGTTAAGCCAAAGACAACGCTAGTAAAACCAATGGGAAGGAAGGGGCCCATAATAAAAGTACATCAGAAATTAAAGGTTTCCTGGTATCAGAGCCGCTTTACTGTAAGTAACCATGGGATAAGTGGTGGCTAATTTTGCTCAGTCCTTATGGAAAGGAATAGATGATGTGATTGCCCAAATCTCACAACCCCAAGCCTATCTGCTGTGTTCATAATGGTGCTTACAGTGGGGTTACATAGCCAGGACTGTCTATTATAGTGTTTTTCAGGAGTCTTACAGCAAGATGGATGGCTTCACCCTGTCCAGTCTGTTTCTCTGACCTGTACAGCTCCTAACTGAAATTCTCCCTCACTTTTTTTAATTTGCATTGTGCTGTAGATTTTTATTATTCTTCATCAATTATAGATCCAGCTCGTTATGCCCACTGCAAACTAAACAAAAGAGGAGCTTTCAATCAAAGCTTCTGGATTCTGGATAACTTGTGCAAATTCATTGTTTTCTTTTCCAGTTAAAAACTTCTGAGTGCTTTGCAGCAATGTTATTACTGGACTGCTTGCTTCCATATGAACATTACCAAATTATTGTCATTTGTCCAAATGATTAACTCACCTTCTGCCTGCCTTCTTTTTATCTTTTTTTAGATTACTACCAAAATTTCCTATGTACTCAAGTCAGTGAGCTTATGAGCTAATGCTCAAAGAGGGGACTTCTTGGGAAGTGAAGAGGGCTCAATAAGATCTTTTTAGCCTCTTTTTGACTAGGCACAAGCCTGGTCTGAAACTGTAGTGACAGATAAGTCATTAAAACACACCAAACATTTAATTTTTTTACTGCAACAAATTTGATAATGAGAGTTGACTTCTTGGAGGGCATGTGGCCCCTTATGAACATTATCTTTGTTGTCAGCCTTGCAGGATGATGTCTTAAAGGACAAGCTGAGAACTAATTGGAAGATGGACATCGAAGGGTTCATGCATAGGGATGAGCTCTGGGCCATGATATATGGGGTAAGGAAATCTCATGTTACCACTTCCAAGCTATATCTGTTTCCGGGTAATTAGAAGATTTCAGTCTTCAGGGGTACATAAACTCTGTTATTCACCCAGCCATTCTATATGAGTTATTTACAACTCAATCAAAAATATATGAGAAAGAAATACAGATGTATGCACATAAATCATAGTGAGATCTTGCCAGTACCTGTTATGGTCAAGAATTAAAAACAGTTTCCATTATGATCTCTTTTTCTCACGCATTCCTAACTTAGAAAATAAAATAAAATAAAACAAAAATAGAAACAACAGCTTTGAAGCAAATATATTTGATTTGGTTGCTCCCCAAGGATAATATTTTGTGGAAGTTTGACTATCACCTTTTTGTCTTCACCCACAAGGTTGTTTTTTTTCCCTTGAAATGAAAACAAACAAAGAAATTAAATGCAAGCTGTTCAAGTCAGCAAATGCCAGGATATGCTAAAGGGAAGTTTCTAATGGCCTCATTGTCTGACACTGCATTTTGTATTTCTCTCTTTTAGGTTTAATATGCAGTTTAATATAATATCTGAAGTTTAACTCCTACCTCGCAGACTGTCCAGGAGGCCAAGTATTCTAAGTTAGCAGTAACTCAGTTGAAGAGATGACAGGAACAACAAGGATTTTAGAGAAATCTGGCCTTTTGCTTAGATGTTCATGGTTTACCTTGGTGAATAGAGGAGGTATCATTCTCTCAGCAGTTTGCCCCTCAGAGTAAAGTTGCTAAGATAGCAATGCTGCTGCATCTCGAGCTTTAAAAATGTTCAACAATGAAGCATTTCAAAGTTGTGTATGTTTTCTCAGTGTGATTACGTAATCTGAAGTGCTGTGCTGAAAAAAGGGGATTGTACACTCAGAGAATAAAATGATCCATCAGAACAATACATGTACTAATGCAGAATTTCAATGAATACTTACTATTACAAGAATGTCACTTTGAGTTATAGCTGACTTACTTATACATGCAATCCCATTGACTGTAATTGAGAGCAAAATTTGCTTCTTCTCTTTTCGTTAACAGATTGTTCATTAAATGGTTGTGAGTTCTCTGCTGAACCATGTGGCACTTGAAAAGACCAGCGTCTTTGCTCATTTATGATTTTTGCTGAAAGTCTTTATTAGTGTTGCCATTTTGCCCTACGTTAGCAACTGTACTAATGGAATTACCCTCTTTTGGGCTACTTTTCACTTTGAAACAACGGTTTCCAAGTCTTGTTTTAATTTTATTTTCATCCCTTCAGGACGGTTTTCTAATGAGTTTCTCTGTGTGATGTGCAAGGGTTTAGGTATCTGCATGCTGCAGGTGATACAATGCTATTCTGTAAATCCAGTGCCCACTTAGATGGAGTTAGAGGATGCAAGGTCACAGACCAAATGAATTTAGCAAACTTATTGGTGTAGTAATCTTCTCACAGTGAAACACCTACATCATCTTTTTGCTATTAAGAAATTGGTTAATTAAAATAAGGAAAACAATGAGAATTGGGGGCAGGAAATGGGGTCATAACATCAAAGAAAGATCAGGCTCAGGGATTTGGCTCAAGTCCTAAAGCTAGTTCACAAAGCTGTGCATGTAGTTTAGCAAATTTCTACTCACTGGCAGCATTTGTAGGCAACAAGGCAGGCAGCTTTAATGTCTGTATGTATTTTAGGATATGAAAATACTGAAAAACCTGTGTACATGTCTTGATCATCATGTTGACAGTTGATATCGCCGACTGGTGATAGTCACCTTGATGAGTTCACTGAGTGCAGTGTTTTAGAGCTGGTGAAATAGTAATGGTGTTTGTCAGCATTTAGACCAACAAATACTGTATCCCCTTGACATAACTTATGTTAACAGGTGTTGTGGTCACTGAGTACTTGGAACTGTGCTGATGAGGTTGGCGTTACCAGATGCTCAGTGAGCCTAGGAGATGCTCAGAGATTTCTAGTGAAGTCAGCGAGAGGCAGAGCGTCAGTCAGCTCCTGGCCTGAGCCATTACAGAGCACAAATTAGGACTTGGCTGCTTCTCTACACTTCCCCGAAAATGCTTGTTTTTTTTGTGCTGGCCAGTTGTTGTCCTTTATTATTGCTTGTGACAAAGTAATACATTAATCAAAGACAATATTTTTATAATCGTATTGGAGTAGTAATTTAGTGGAACGCTATATTTTTGGAGGTGGGCTTTAAGAACCTTTAGTCATCTGGAATGGGAACACATTAAATTGTGCAGTCCCATTACATATTTAAAGGCTGTTGGAACAAATATGACACATCATATATAACAGTTGGACAGTTTATTTGTTTGGAATAAACTACAGAATAATTGCTCCAATTACAGTGATGTTTGTTCATACTTGAAAAGAAAATAGTGTGTTTTCCTTACTGTACTTTTATGTTTTTTCTTCCTGTCCTCACATCTTCATGATCCACTCTTTTACTTTCTTTCCTGGCTACTGCAAGCCATGCAATTTAGAAACAACCTACAAATTGGCCTGCTGTAAATGAAAGACAGTGTCTGAAGACAGACAGAGCCTGCTGACTGCTGATCAGACCCCATGGAGCTCTTTGCAAAGACCCGAGACCTGTCTATGCTGGGGGTGGGAATGAGAGGTAGCACATCTTTTCCCTCCATTCCTCAGTCACGTAGGGTTTGACACACGGGATTTGCTGGTTCCCATGAAGGTGACAGCAGAGATCAGATGTAATTTTGTTTCCTTCACATAAAACTTCCTTAAATTTGAAAGTTAGAGATAATTCTGTCTCTTTCTGCCATGCAGAACATAGGATGAACATAACATGCTTCCTAGAACACCAGATGAAATTCTGAAGTGTTGCAAAGACCCATGAGCTGTGCAAATAATAATTGTAAATCTCCTGAGATGTGGCAATATTTGAACAAGTTGTCCTTCTTCAGGCTAAAGAATAAAACCTGTCTCACCCTGCATCTGCACACAGAGCACTCATGATTCATTGTGCTTCCCATCTTTCTCAGATGCTGCCTTCAAAGCCATTTGGTCTTCATATGTTCTTTCACAGAACTGAATTGGGAATCCTTCCAGAATTGCAGAGTAAAATGTTCACACCATAATCACAAGATGGAAGAAGATGGTATTTTTCAGGCACTTGGGCATACGCATTTGTTCCCTACAACGTATTTTCCATATGATACTCAAAAAAGGGTTAATGACTTCTCTGCAGTTGCTAGGTAATTCTATCTTGTCACTGGGACAACTTACTAGTTAGTGACAGCTTTTCTGATGATGTAATGCTTAAATAGTAATTGTGGAGTGCATTAAATTACATTTTTATTTTTCTTGCTTCCTTTAGAAAGCTGGGAAATGAAACATAAAAGTCTGCAGCATTGTGATATTATGGCTGCATGGATAAATCAACCAAATGCCAGAAAATACAGAAGCTGAACATTAGTCTAAAGAGACATCTTCAGCTCTGAGAGAGTGAGCTCTCTGGATAATGGACTTCATTACAGCTTTTGGTACAAAGTACTGTTGTTTCATAGTTCTTGGACCAACATAGATTGGAATGATTCGTTCGAGTAATGGGCCACTGTAATAATACATATGGAAAACTCAGATGGGCTTTGTAGCAGTTAAAAACTCCTTTGCTCATTCTCATTTTTTCATATTTCTGTTTAATTCAGCAATCGGAGCCACTCTCATAAAACAACAAGCACTGTTTGGATTTAAATTACTTTTGGACTCAGACCAAACTGCTCAAAAACACATGCGGGCTGAGGTGCAGCCAAAACTCATGCAGTCAGGTCAGCTCCAGAGGTGCATTCTTTGGATATCAGATTTGAAATAATTGCTAATTTGTTCCCAGGTAACAGGAAAACACATTAAAGTGAGTAAAACTATTAAACAAACATTTCCTTCTCATTTCTGTTCATTTCATTCAGCCAAATGATCCAGCCCAGATCCCTCCTTTCCTAGCCTGGGAAGTAAAGAGGAGGGAGTTGAGTCTCACTGAGGCTTTTCACCCTTAAAATCCTCAGGGCTGAAGAGACTGTCAGCCCCAGCTGTGGTGCACTCCACCAGTGCCTGATCCCTCAGCTTCCTGTGGACCTCTTTTTCTTTTTTTTTTTTGCCTTTACGTGATCATCTAGGAAACCTTCAGTGACCATGCAGAGCTATACACTCACTAAAACCTATGCAAGTGTGCTGATCTCAGCTGATGTGCTTGGATGTTGCTGAGAGTAGCAGTCTTAGCCACCAACAGTGGCAACCCAGCATCTGTGTGCTTCCCATCTGTCAAAGTAAAATGCCCTGTTCTGGGCTCTCCCTAATGCAAACTCCCTCCTCAGTTGAAATGTGCAAGGAGACTGCTAGCTCTCTGAGATGAGCGTGGGGTTCACCTCCAGGACAGCACAAGAAGTCGAAAGGCTTCAGCACCCAGCTTTTTTGTACCACTAACAAAACTAGCAAGAATACAACATGCAGGCTAAAAGGATAAGGGAAATCACTGTATGCTTATGGGAGCCCTGCTTGCATTTTGGGACATGCAGTCTTAATAATGACGGATGCTGTGTAGAAAGTAATACATGAGGTGAGATTATTCTTGTTTTCAGGTTCAGCATAGATATTATTTACCAGCACTGCACTGCACAGTAATTACTGGAAAGTTCTCCTACATCAGAACATTCAAATACTTGTGGTATGGCATCTACTTATATGAAAATGCAGTAGTAGGAAAATAACTAGCTACAGATTGTGAACCACTTTAGATAGATAGATTTTATTATACTACATTTTTAGCTTGTACATATGTAGTTATACTAGAACAAGGACAGTGAAATACCACCATCACTGTGGATGGTGTTACCAGGTACATTTGATTCCTTTTGATGAGATAGGAGGTTTCATCCTACTCAATCATTTACCTCATCTCAAAAGACACAATCCCCTTACAGTGATGTGTGACATACAGAGCATCAACCAGGCCAAGGCAGAGTGCAGTGTTTCAGAGCCATCCCATTTTGCACCTGTGTTTTTCCCAGTGTGGAGCAGGTGGCAGGAACAAGCCTGTCACATCACTGTGCTGCTTCCTGAGGTGTCACATCCATCCCAGAGAGCTGCCAGAGATGTGTGCATGCATCAACCGCAGCCTGATCTGTGGCTGTGCTTATTTCTTCATGTCCAGATCCATCATCAACAGTGGTGCCTTGTCTGTGCATGGGAAACATTTGAGACAGTAATAGAAGCATTGAATGTAGTAAAGGAAGAAGATTTAGCCCCACAAATTGAGGCTTGTAGTGATCATCCTAGGACCTTTCAACAAGTTCCCAGCAAAGTCTGATGCAGGATAGTAAGAAACTGCATGACATTACTGCTGAAATTGAACTTTGGTACTCTTTTAAAACACTTTTTCTTCTATGGATCAGTGCTCTCCAAAAACATCAGTCACAGCAGCATATACTTATAAGCATGTTGACTGAGATCCCTGCCTGCAATCCCAGCAATCTTTGTTACCCTTACCTTACAAAGAATGGGCATATCATGAAAACAGCCTGCCTGCCTGCCCCTGCCCTCATCCAAGTATAAGTCTTGGCACAAAGTGTGTCCCCAAATTATTAACCTCGTCTGTAACGCCCTTTGAAATTAAATGTTAGTTTGCATCTAGGCTTATGCTCTAATCATGAGTAACTAGGTACCACCTGCAACACTCCCAGCAGTGCTGCTCACAGCGCCTTGTGTGCAGCTCCTGCATCTGGGCATCCCCTCTTCAGCTTCCACGATGACATCATGATGCCATGACACCATGAGGAGTGGTGTCCATCTGACATGATAAACAACAGCAGCCATGCTCTTCTGGATATTGCTTCACTTGAAATTGCTGGACATAGACCATCTAATTCTAGAACAGGGAAAAGTGTTTCTTCCTCCTTACAGTTCGGCAGTGGTTTCCTTCATCAAGCTCCTCATGCAGTAGCTGTGTCTGCAGGCTCAGCACTGGGTTCATGACAGGTTGTTTCTATTCTGTACATGCACTGGGACATTCTCATCCAGTGGCAGCAAAGGTTTGTTTCTGCATTTTCCCTCGTCAATAACTCTATAATTTGGGAAGCAGATTTCATTTTGCTTATTCTGTCCAACTGTTTATTATGCTGGATTTCTAAGGCACTTATGCTTGGCTCGGTGATTCTTCAGAAAGGGAATGGTGCCTATTATTACAGTTAACCCTGTAAATTGTCTAATGAATAATTAAATACCATGTTGTCTGTAATTCAGCTTTGTTGGTTTGGTCAGTCAATTGCTGGTTACTGCTCCTCTCAGACAAAAACCTTGCTGTGAAGCTTGTTTAAAATTCAGCATTTGCTAATTAGCATTGTTCCGAATGTAATTCTAAGTGCCACTTCTTCAGGCAATTCAAGAGAGCAATGTAGAACTTCAGTGTCTCTATGGAGACCATCTATAATTTAAAAGACAGAAACAACAGTTTAATGCCTTGTAATACTTCAAAAATCACCAGTATCTCTTTCCAAAATACCCCCAAAATACAAATAGAGAAGGGACTAAGGACTGTGCCCCATTAGTATATGAAGCCAATTTGTTGAATATCACTGAATAGTGACAGAGATGATTCACTGAAACTAGTTGAGGGCTAAGTTAAAACACTAGGATTAGTCTCAGGGGTTTAAATTAAATACTGAATAAATATTTAAAATGCAAAAGATCAAATCGTTAGGCACATGTGCCAGCTGTAGGAAGGCAAAAGCATTTTGTTGGGTTTATGCACAGCAAGACCAAGAAATGAATTCAACAGTCCTGCTAACCATCTGGCTCCCAGGATTGTAAGCCATGACTGATCTTGATTTCCAGGGCAGACAGAAGAGGGTTTGATCATCCGCACTGGGCATTGTGCCTCCGGCACCTCGTGATGTCTCAGAGAAAAACACTGGGCATGACAGAAAGGCAAGGTCTCCTGTAAATAACCAACAACCACACAAGCAAGATCTGATGAGTAATGTGAGATGTACGTATAAAGCTGCACCTGCTTCTGCACATAAGTATTATGGCTGATCAAAAGCTCATCCAGGAGCTGGTTGGGAAGAGGAACAGGGGATAGAGACATATACAGCTCTTGGGTTTCTCAGGGCTTGAAGACAATACAAGGATGCCTTGCAAGCCTTAAAATAAAAGACAGAGTAGAGAACAGGGCTGAGTTCAATGCAAGAAAAACATGCAGGAAGCAAAAGTCATGCCAAAGCCCGGTGTGTGTGCTGCAGGTCTTGGTAGCACTGTCCCTGGGCATGGAGGATGGCTTTGCCCTGGGCCAGGGGCAAGGGGCTGCAGAGATGGCAGGTAGCAGGGTGTTTAGTGTGTCAAGGACACCAAAGAGTCCATTAAATCAGCTGGGAGGGTGGGAAAAATAATGTAGGAAAGGAGGAAGAGATGGATGAGAGGCAGTGGCCTTAAGTTGCACCAAGGGAGGTTCAGGTTGGATATGAGAAAAAATTTACTCTCAGAAAGAGTGGTGAGGTATTGGAATAGGCTGCCCAGGGCACCGTCCGTGGAGGTGTTCAAGAAGCGTATAGATGTGGCACCGAGGGACATGGTTTAGTGGGCATGGTGGTGACAGGTTGACAATTGGACTAGATGATCTTAGTGTTCTTTTCCAAGCTTAGTGATTCTATGATCCTATGGGAAAGAGGATGGGCTGGGCCAGGTGTGAGGACAGCTCATCTCAGAGATAGATTGAAGTCAACGGGTACGAGGGGCTCATATGGGATGGGGAAAATGCAGAACCTGAGAAGGCCCAGCACTGTGACAAGCAGGCTTTGGGGAAAGTGCTGCGTGCACTCAATTTCGAAGGTAAAGGAGAACACGATGAGTACAGATCTCACTATGTAACCTGTGGGAAGAAGTTGGATAAAAGTAGGCTGCTCTGTCCAAAAAGTATAAGCAAAAGCTAACCAAAATTTCTAAAAGTGATGTCTTTATTGTTCAAATTTCACTATACCCTTTTCAGGGTTGCCTTGCAGCTGAGATCTTCTGCTCTCCTAGCGTGAAAAACTCTAAAAGAAATAACGTTATCTTCTGCAGTGGTGCATTATAATCAGAGTAGGAGGTTTTAGAAGCTAAGCGGAAGCATGTGGTCTAATTTATTGCTGACTGGACCAGAGATCAGTTTTCTTACATCCTTAAAGGTATTATAAGGTATTATACGTTATTAGATCATAGAAAATATTTACTACTCAAAATTCTTAAGGAACACATTTTACCTTATTCATTGCCATGTTTCCTTTAGCCCTTGGGCAATGAGACTCAATACCATCTGTAAAAATAGACATTTAATGAGATGTTTACTTCATTTAATTAAAGTCTAACATTTTCTGCCTGGACTACAATATCGACTCAGTGCCTTTATTCCTACATTAGATACATGTTAACTACGTTACTGCATATTAACAGTGAGCAGAGATTCTGTTTTTTAATACCATTATCTCTCTTCTTTATTATTCACTCGCTGTTCCAGCTGATGTCAGTGGAAGGACATATATAGGAAAAGCATGATCAGGAATCTCAAAGCACTTCATATTTCACCTGCAGCAGCATTTTTTTCTTGAGGAAACAAATGTTTTTCCCACACTAGTTTTGGTACTTAGGTAGCATATGTGATTTCTTGTCTTGCAGCGTCTATATTTGGAACACTAAGGTATAACCTTCAACCCTGCCCATGGCAGGAGGTTGGAACTAGATGATCGTTAAGGTCCCTTCCAACCTAAGCCATTCTATGATTCTATAAGCAGCCATGGGATGAAAGAAATGCTTTGGAGAAGGAAGTTCTCAGAAGTTCTGCTTGGTGTATGATTATCTAGTACAAGCTTCAGCTGGGAAGGAGGGAGGAGAAGGAATTTTCCTTTCAAGTCCTGCTTTTGCAGCTGCACCTGCCAGAGAGGCATGCGACTGTGCCAGCATGGGCAGAGCCAGCAGCACTGGGCAGGAGGCAGGGATTGCTGTGCTCCCCAGCCCCACGCTCAGTCACCTGTGCTTGTTCACCTTTTCCTTTGGTTCCTTTGCTGCGCTGTTGTTCTTGGTGCCAGCTACCAGAGCTCTCTGCAAACCCTGAAGCACGGAATTCATAGAGGCCACCAGTGCATGCTGGGACCCACTCCTGCAGGCAACTGTTTGCCAGTCTTACCAACAAGCTGGAGACATTAAACCCACTGAGTGCCTGCATCCAGAGTGCGGTTCTACAATCATATGCCCCTCTGTTCTAACAGAGATTCAGGCAATGGTCCATGACTGCAAAACCATAGCTCTGGCTCTTGCTTCACAGCTGTTGGTGAGCTAAGGAGCATGAGCACCTGGAAGCTCTGTACCCTTCCCTCCCTACAAAGTGTATGGAGTGCAGACAGTCATACCAACCAAAACAGCACAATGGGTGGATCCAAACATCTGGGTTTTGGCAAGAAATTACCCATCAAAATGAATATTGCCAGCTCCAGTGAGGGTTTCTTGGGTCCATGCAGCTGGAATCAGCTGGAGCTGCAAGACAAAGGCATCCATCCTGCCTGCATCTGAAAATGCCATGTCTCTCTCATCAGACTTCTGTACATTTTGAAAACAAAAAATTAGGTTCCCTCTTCATTCGATATTCTTTCCTTTCTGTCTGCTTGTATAAGTAGATAGAAGATACGTCTTAAGAGTCTGCATGATGCCTTCATGATGCCTTCTGACCCACTGGATTGCACTTGAGATAACTTCCTTTTAATATGTCTCTTCCACTTCAGACTAAGTCAGCTATTCTTGTTTTATGAATATTAGAAGTGTTTTTAAAATGCAGTAAATTAAAACCTACCAATTCGTATGTGCCTTTTCTTTCTTTCAGATGACACTGTTTGGACAATACATCACAAAAAAAACGCCTTGCTACACTGATGAATGGCACCAATCTATCATGAGAGTGCTATCTTTTTGGTAATATATTAGAACAATGCATCGTTAAAACATCATTGATGTAGATATATGTTACTCAGCTACCAGCTGGCAAGCAACTATATATATATATATATATATATGTGGGGACTTAGATAGTTTTAATGCATTAAATCAAAAGCGCATGGATATGAATATAAAATAATAATAGCTGAATATCGTTAAGAATGGTGTGAAGTCATATATTAATAGGTATAATGAGAGTCTCTGCAAGACATTTCAATTAAAAAAATGCTGATTTAATGAAGTGGTGGAAGCTGCCCTTCTGCCACCCACATTGTTTTCCTGTTCCAGAATGGGCCAGAAAGGACCAAAAAAGGCAGGCTGGAAAGATATAGGGCAATAGTCCAACGGCATCACCACCTCCCACTGCTTTGATGGGAAATAGGAAAAATAATACAAGCAAGTGAAAATTTAAATGGGGACATGAAATACCATTCTTTTAGTATTTGCTAATGGCTTTCGGTCTTTTTAATATCCCTGACTTTGAAGTTAAAAGAGGGTCTCTGGTCTTTAATAAACTGAAGTGAGGGGGACCAGTGGTGTGGGCACTAATAAAGAGAATGAAAGGGAAGCATGACTGTGTGTGATTCATTAGTTTCTAGCAAATTATGTGCTTTTGTCCTGGAGCATTTGTTAAATTCCTTTTCTTTTCGGGAATGATTCAGTTTGCCCAAATGAAAATATGGGGTCACATCTGTTCAGGAAAAACCTTGTAGAGAGCCCTTCACAGACCATTTGCACTTGTGCCAGAATGTAAGATGCACATGCAGTTTCTGAACGTTGTCAGCTCTTCCTGACACCCATTATTTTGGAATATTGAGAAAATACTCAAGGAGTAGGGAGAGGCTGTAGAATTTGTTAAAATAGGACCTTCTACTTCCAAGTGCAAGTTAAAGGCAGAAGTTGTGTTATAAACCCCTGCCTGCTGTGGTTCCTTGGGCTTATGTTCTTGTTTTTGTAGGGATTCTTAATGACTGACCTGAAAGCCGATTTTTTTTTTTTTTTTCTGGTTGTCTGCTCTTCATTTTAGGTGGTAAAAACACTTTTAAAAACATGTATTGTTTTCATTTCATAGCCTACTCTTGAACTGTAGAAAGACAAACTTATTTTTCAGAAGTTTATTACAGCAAAGCATAATAACTGTTTTATCCAAGCTCGTAGATCATACTGGTGTCAGATTAGGGATTACAGTCAATAGGACGTGTTCCTAGACTTTAAGCCATATTTACCTTTCAGAACTTCCAGCCATCCTTCACATTTGGTAGCTACAGTTTATCTGTCTGATTTCTTGTATTATCACTTTACTAACTCAACCAAACCTTCAGACCTACCAGAGCAGATTCAGCTCAGTAACGTACAATATAACTCATTCCCAATCTGTCTTTAATCCTAAAGAACAAAATGTGTGGTTATGCCACAAAGAGGCATTCTGTTGATAGGTTTTGGGAAGGATAAACCCTAGAGCAATTTCTAAGGTGCACATGTACCTTAGTCTGTAAAATGAGAAAGCTACCTGCTGACGTTAGTCTGAGCAGCATGGGGAAACTGGTCAGTAGCATTTTATAACAATAAGGGAGTGTTCCTGACACTTTACGAATCATTTTCAACGTGAAGGCTTTTTCCTTGAGTACATCCTCAACTCAGCCATGGCATTCAGCATTGCCAGGCACTGGTTCATCACATGCCCTGTAACTTCCAATAATTAATTTCCCTTCCACTGGAAGAGCATGCTACATCAATGAGCACCACTGACACAGTAAGGTGACAGTGAATGTCCTGGTTCTGCTGTTAGTGGTGCAATGCAGGGCACGGAGAATGAGCTGCCTCATAGGTTAACATGACACGGAAGTAAAAATTCCGTGTAGGACACTGCAAACTCATCTGTTCTTTTTGCTGTATAGACCATGTTTTTTTCTTCTGGCTTTCAGCAAGTCCCTCAGATTTTCTGAGCCTCAGAATTCCAGCCTGTAGAATCAGCCTCACAGGCTTTTGTCATGTCCTGCATAGGGGAGCATTAAAGATTGATTCATTCTTGTTTGAAAATTGCTGTGAAGATGAACATCACTGTATAAATTCTGCCTATTGTTACAGTGGCCTCCTGATTTCAAAGGCTGCTGGGGTTAAAATGGTAGGAAACTGATTTAAGCGGAAATCAAGATGTGCTGTGGCTGATGTGGGAGCCGGACAGAATATGATCACCAGCAGCGGCCTGGGCGAGAGCAGTGATCTGAGAGATGATATGTAAAGCTCTTCAATGCCATTAAGACACACATAGAAAAATCTCATTACTGCCTCTTGCATTCCCTAGCCACAATTTCTACAACTCTATTGGGCTCTGGCAGCAGCAAGAAAAATGTTAATGAAAACAGGCTGTATCTGGACCATCTGGGAAGGATATTGTGTCAGGTTGTATGATGAGATATGCAGACATCCTTTGGAGGTTGCCAAGGGTGAGACAATAATGTGCATGTTCACAATGAAACCCCTGCTTTTGCAAGCCGAGAGCAAAGCATCGGCAGGGCAAAGGTGGGGAGAGAAGCTCAAACTGTCTGAAAGATCCTAAAGAACAAAGTGGATGTTTATGCTGCAAAGAGGCATTCTGTTGATAGGTTTCAGAAAGAATAACCTAAACCCTCGAGTAATTTTTGAGGTACAGATGTCTGTAAAATGAGAAAGCAACCTACTAATATCAGACTGTTGTCGGGATGTACCCCGCAGCTTGCTGCTGTGAACAGGAAACTTGCTGTAGGAGAGAGCTCAGAAGCTTTCACTCACATTTTCTCTTTAATAACCACAATGGTGAAGTTAAGACAGTTAATAGCCCTGAAAATGTATCATTAATTACAAAAGAACACTGAATCCCTCAAGCTCAGGTACACCGGGCGCTCAATGTGAATGATGAGCCCTCGTCTCAGCCTGGACACTTCCAGGAGGGAGGGCCCTGCAGGGACAAGGCTGCAGCACTTCTCCCTTGCCTGTACGAGGGCAAGAAGGTCCTGCCAGGGCTGGGAGCTGAAATCCAGTGAAATACGGGGCAAGGGCCTCACACATGCTCTAACTCAGTTTTACAGTGTTATTAGCATCCCTTCTCTGTGTCATGACTGTATGTTGGGGAAACCATTGATTAAATCCAGGACCCGCTGCAAACAGTGTATGAGCATAGGAAAAAGGACAAGAAGGACAAGAAGCTGCAAATGATGCAGCATGCTGTTGTATTTTGAGTCACATTTTGTGGTGAGTCCAGGCTGCCATGCCATGACACGCGTGGGAGCAGCTTCTGTGATGGATGTGGCTCTTGCTACCTGTCGGGGTTTGACTCCATTCTCCACAGCCATCCTTCCCCACTACACAGTGAGCAGACCAACAGTAATTAATGAAAACACAGTGCTTCTACCTTGCCATTTATTCATTATGAGTACGAACAAACAAAGCCTCTCAACCCTGCTGTGAGGTAAGAATGATGGCTTCCCCCATTTTATGGCTGGATAAGCAAAAGCTTGTGGAGATGAAAGGCCTCTGTGAGTGGGCCAGGGCAGAAGCAGGAACAGGGAGATCAGTCTTTCCTCTTGCTGCTACTCACCTACGTGTCTTTTCCTAGCCCAAATGATCTCCCAGGAGCGAGCTGGCAGCTCTGGTCTATCTGCCTGTCACCAAATGCAAGGGGCTTCCCCGAGGGATGGAACTGTGTAGTCTACAACCAGCAGCAAAGAGACCTCTCACTTGGATGGAGATAGCAGCATGGGTAGTTGAGAGGATGGTACTCTAAAGAAGAGACAGTTTTAAGCAGTATTTCCAAGTGCTCCTGCATACACTTTGTTCAGGGCAGTCAGGGAACTGTTTCTGGCACCCAGCTAGACCGCACAGCTTCGGGACAGCTTCAGTGAGCAGTCCCTCAGTGAGCAGGCCAAGCTTGGTACTGTCTGAAGGAAAGGGGGATGATCAGGGTCAAGATATTGGAGTGACTGTTCATAGCCAAGCTGTCCCATTTGATTGTTAGCTCCAATTTTTGGCCCAGATGTTGTAGCATATAAAATCTGACAGAAATTTACCACAGAAAAACTGCCTTCGGGCACTCCACCGTCCGTCATCAGCAGCGCACGCAGTCATTTAATGTTCCCTCTGGGCTTCTGGGGTAAGCACAGCCTTTATATAATGCACCTACGCAAATGCACATATGTGCAGGAGAGCTGGGGAACATTTCCGCTGAATGCAGTGTAGGAAATCAGCCCACCTGAATGCTGTGCTGGATTTCATTGCACTTGTGTTGCTGCACATCTGGCACAGCTGTGCCCTTCCTGGCAGACCAACTGTGCCTCTGCAGCTGTACCACAGAAAAGGCCCTCCTGCATTCTGCAGCCCTCTCCTCCCCTGAGAGGCTTTGGATGATACAATACTTACCACTGTTTCACTTGCTACTGCTCTCTCATCCAACAAGATAAACGATTATGAAGACTCACTTTGCCTTCCTCTGAGCACAGCCTCCTGCATGTATAGTGAAGATAAATATTCAGGCAAGGCACACATCTCAGAAAGACATCTAGGCAAGCATTCACACTTTTTTAAAAACTCCCTGCTTGATGCTGTAATGACAGTTGCCACAGAAAAGCCTATAAACAAAATAAACAAATGTAATACCATTGAGAATCAGGAGAAGAAAGCAATAGCAATGCTTGCTATTCTGCAACCGCTTCAAAATCCAAAACAAACCAACCATAATTGTTTTCCTAGTTATCTTTTCATCCTTTTCCCTAGGCCTTTTCCATAAGGTACTTAGTGGAAATGAAAGCAATAGTCTTATATGGATAAATCCATAGAATTGAAAAGAGACTGATCTCTTTTCTCTAGGTGCTCAAATGCTACATCAGTCTCTATGCTGTTTGAAAACCATGTGGGAAGGAGATCATTCTCTCTCAAATTCAATAGGCTTTTAGAATCACATTTATTCACTTGCATAGACTTTTTCCATATGGGATTTCAGGGCCTTTTATACAAGAAAGTGCCCCCTTTTCTGCTCTCTTTCCTTTGTGCTTGTTCTTTCACCAGCACAAAGCTGAAGCGAACAATGCTATATGGTCTGCTTTACATCCTGCAATGTCCAGCACACTGAAGAACAAAGAATAAATACATGTTGGAGGGGATAAAGATAGAAAGTTCAGTACAACGGTTAGCTGGGGCTCCATAGAAAGTTCTGGTGCCAGTGGAGCAAGGTTCATTTTGAGAGCCAAAGAAAAGGCATCCCAAAAACCAGTTCTGATGTGGGCTGGCTATAGATCTGGACTGAGTCACCCTTCCTCTCTGAGCTGCGTTTTCTACAGTTGTAAAATGGGGTTTTAGCCCAGAAGTCTGGGTTATGGTTTTATAAGGCATTATAAAGGACTGCAAAACAGATAAACAAATAACTTTGCTGTTTTCATGTGGGAGGGCAGGAGCAAAGATAGAAGGGAAAGAAGCTAGCACACCAAGTGGGAGTGTGGGGACATGAGTTGGGACAATCTATTAATTTGGTTTCTATCTCATTCTGGTAAACAATGTTCAGCTGGCTAAGCTCTGTGGAATCAGTGTCTGGGTGCTGCCCTGGCCCCAGCCACTTCCTCACTGTCCAACCCTGGTGCCTGGGCTGACTGTGACATTTGTGTCTTGCTGCAGGTTGCCTTCCTTTGCCTTCCATCCAGGTTGCAGGCTGCCTTCCTTTGCTCCCAAAACCGGGTTAGGAAAGTTCATCTCCTTCACCAGTGGGTTCTTACAGAGGGGAAACTGATTTTCTCTGAAGCCCAGATGTCCCTCTGGGGGCATTGGTACAAGGCATGAGGACACTGACAGGACCTGGGAGCACAGAGGGAAGGAGCAGGGCAGGACTGTTGGAGCCCCCAGCCATGCAGACCAAGTTTTCCTCTGTCTCCTTCTCACCAAATCTTGGTGAAATCACACCCTTGCCTGCTGCTGTAATCACTGATTACATACTATTTGCCTGTTGTATTAAAGCTGTTTTCTTAATTAATATCATTTTAAAGGGCGGGCTTGGCATGAGGGAGACAAGCTGTTTTGAACTCCAGTAAACACATTCAGCATGTGATCATCATGAGCAGCTCCTGCAGCCTTTCCATAGCAAGCAGGCAGCAAGCAACGTGAGATAATGAACTGCATTTTAACCACCTGATGCTGGTCACAGCTTTCGTCTATCAGGCTTATGGGCTGCGTGGAGGAGGGGAGGCAGAGAGCTTTGGCACACCTCGGTGCTACTGGAGCTGTTCGTCAGTCTGCTCTGCAGTCTACTGCAGAGTTTGCTTTATTAAAGCTCCCTGCACACATTCACTGGCACAGACATCGGGAGACAAGCACTTAGCCGAGTGCAGAGTGCTCGCTACTGCATTGCAGGGTTTGCTGGCAACAAAGCGATGGGGGTAGGTGAGCTCAGGTAGAGGTGCGGGTCCTCCTGCTGCCTCCTGCAGCTGCAAGCTCATCGTTTTTGTAATGCGGGTTTTGAAAAGAGCTGGGAGCAGATCGTGCCTGCTTAGGGCTTTCTTTCCAGCTCCTGAATGTGTGAATATCCAGCATTGCTTGTAACTAGTCTTGAGGGGTCTTTTCTACCTAGCGTGGTTTTTATTCAGTTATTCTCTCAAACTAAAAATTGATTTCCTTTGAGGTTCTCAATGGGGTAAGCATAATTTCATTTATTGTTGTTATAAGTCTACTTCACCTCTGTCAAGAGACCCTCTGTGAGGAGGATGGTGCTGTTGTGCTGTGGCAGTATAAAGAGTAAATTCAGCCCCTTTGGAGCAGCCTGCAGCCTGAGTGTTAGAGGCTTCTTGCTTTTTCTGTAGACGGCCTCATACAGAAGCTTCAGGAGGATGAAGTCACTTTCTCACAGTGAATTTTAGGTGACAAATTGAGTTTGTCTTTTTATCCTCCCAATAATCCTATCTGTAGGGTTATACTTTTTTTGGGGGGGGGAGGGGAGTACCACAGAAATATTTGATTATCCAGATCGTTTATTGAGGCTCAGTACCAAACAGCTGCTCTGCTCTGTGCTGTCTGTAACCACGCTGGATTTGTTGTTTCCAACAGCCAGTTTTTCTGGAAGAAAGCTCATATATTTGCTTAAGAATTTTTAGACATTTTAGTCTACTGCTGTAAATAGACAACGTGGAAATTTAATTATAACAACTTTATTCTTTGTGAGTGGCTGATTCAGGATTTCTTATATACCTGAGGAATATAGAGGGAAATATTTCAGCTACTTTTTTTTTTTTTTTTTTTTTTAATGGAACAAGAGCAGCTCAGATTTTTTCCCCTAGTGATACAATACTGCAGTCTCTGCCTTACTCAGCTTATGTCTAATTGCAGGGTATTTAGCAAAAGAATTCATGTGCAAGTTTTAGATTTGAAGTTAACCACCCATTATACTCTGCTTTGTTAGCAGATGTCAGCTGAACGGCAGTTAAAATCTAACCAGGAGAAATTCATGTTGAGACCTAAATGAAGGTGGGCACGCATCAGTATGATTCAAGATCCTTGTAGCTTGAGAGGGTTTCTTTCTTCAAAAAGCCAGGATGTTTCAGTGCAGTGTGACATATGTGGATGCTGCTTACTGACAGCCCTCTGGGACCAGCAGCCAGAAGGGTTAGGTGTTGTGGGAATTGAAAATCAGCATCTGTATTGCAGCTTAATTGCTGAATGCATACACTGTCTGATGGAAAAACATGGCTTGCTTAAAAAGAATGGCTGGAGCTTGATTACTATAGCTGCTGGAGATCCCCCAGCTCCAGCAGAGATCAGTGGGAGCCTCAGTACCAGGTACTTCCAAAAAGAAATTCTCACTGTCAAGATGAATGTTGCAAAAGAGAAAGCAAAGATTATTTCATTTTTACTTCAACCTGCTACATCCCAATTTTCATAAAAATAAAATGAGAATTATCCTTTTCTACATTTCAAGGACTTTTAGGTGTTAACTCAAGGTAATACAGTCCTAGAAGTCCCTCAGGGAAGATGTTGGGAAGTGACACAGTTGTTACGCTGTTAAATTGCTCAGAAATGGCCACTTTCTCATCATTCAAATCCTACTTTAATTCCCTTCCTCCAGTGACCCTTTCAGTGTTAATCCACTGCGCAGAAGTGTTGCAGTTTTAATTAAAAAGGAAATCTCTATCTCACTAAGCTTAGTCTGCCATCTGATCATGCAGTATCGTTTATGAATAGTATTATCTGTCTAATTTACATCATAAAACCATTACTTAAGCAAGGCAGAACACATTGGTAGTGCTCAGTAAACAATTCTGCTCTAACCAAAGTCTTCAGTGTTTTAAGCAAAACTCATGTGTATGAAGTGTGAGCACATCACATGCATTGCTGTGCACAGGGATGCAGAGAGCTCGGTGGGATACCTCAATAAAATGAATCTCTAAATTGACTTTGGAGTAGCTCCTGAAAATATATGTTCCAGCTCAACCACAAGATATGGATTTGAGGCAGGATTTACTGGATTAAATTATTTGGCTTCTGGAATAATGAAGGCTAGTGGTCCTTACCGACCTTTAAAATCTATGATCTTAGCTATTGGCAGTGGCTATTGTCCCAGGTCACTTGGAACTCCATAAATGAAGTAGCGTGGAGACCTGTGAAACCACAAACTGTCCTGAGGGCCTGCATGGGGCAAATGTTCCCACTGGATGGATTAATATCCCCAAAACCTGACCCAGCAGTTAACGGGATCTGTACAAGCCTTGGACTGGGTCTCTGGTGCAAATTTCTTCTTAGTTGTTCCTATGTTCAAGTCAAGAAGCTATCATAGGTGTCCCAGGGCACTAACAGGGTGAAGAGAGGGGAAAAATAAAAACTGCTGCTTAGATCCCAACAACGCTGGCACATCAAGGTAGCAAATGTGATCGGGGAGTCACTCAGTGAGAACAGAGCCCTAATGGGAGCAAAACAACTTTTCTCACATTACTGTCAGGTTTTTAAAACATTGTGGGAGGAAAGTAGTGGGGGAAGGAAGAGGAGAGAGAAACTGGATCTTGTGTTTCTTGTTAGAAGAACAAGAAGGCAGGCACAAGATCTGTGTCACACTGTAAGCTCTTTACCTCAGGGGAAGGTGAACCCCACCTGGAAGAAATTAAATGTTAATGCATCAAATTATGTTCAAAAGCACATGAAGCTCAAGGGACATCTTATGATACCTTCTGAAAACAAGATCTAGTTTAATTCATTTGCATATCCTGATACTTGATCCTGCAGATTAGCATCAGTGGGTTAATGCACTGCTACCATTAAGCTCCCTTGAGGTTATCAGAAAACTGTATACAACAAACTGTAGACACTGAATTAAAGCATCTGGTCAGGGAAAAACAGATCAAACTACATCGTCTTAATTGTGACCTAGTTTGGGATGCAGCAGAGTGGCAGCAACCCTTTGTAGGAAGAAAGAGTAAATTGATTTTGGTGAGGACCTCATCAATCTCTGATCGCTGTGACCCAGAGATCATTAATCTCATTTAAAAGCTCATCCTCGTGGTAGAAGTAATATCAGGCACACTGAAAGTGTGTAAATCAGATATTCTTCCACAAATGTGAATAGGTTTGTCTGGCATCCCTGAGAACTCCATTTCTAAATTGGGCAAACCCTTCATTGACTTGGATTGAACTTCAGCCATTTACTCTGTGTTGGATCCTGTCTTCTAGGCTTGTGGAAACTCTCCAGAAGGTATCTGTCCTGTTCCTGAGCCATGTTTATGATACTCGAGTTAGGGAAAGAAGAGCTGAATCAATGGGCACAATAAATCACCACTTAATGTTGTGATCTTCTTGACAACAGACATCTCTGCTGTCTGAGCAATTTAGGTGAGGTGATGGCTAAAGAGGCTGAAAAACACAGCTGAAGTACACAGCAAATCCCTGATTATCTGTGTTTCTGCAAGTCCTGAGGAATACAAGGAGAGTGTTATTTTGGAGAGTTATTTTGGAGGACAAAAAGCTAAGAAAATCAGTTATTTATGTTCATCTTTACACTATGACAGAACCTATCTTATCGCTGAGTTTAAGGTTTTGTTGTATTTTCCATAAGGTTTTGTGTAAAAAGGATGAGTTGTGAGGGGTACTTTTTGTTAAATTTTTTGACAGGGAGTTTGCTTAATGTCCTCCAGACTATTTCTTGACAGTATATGTGTTCAGTGCATGGCCAAATCAGAGAGATGCAATCCTGCTGGATGCGATGAGCTTATTCAATGGCTCACCTCCACCAGAGGGGGAGGTACTGATCTCCCTGACTTCTTGCCTTTCCAGCTGAGCACACCTCTGGCACTTGTCAGGCCCTACCTGGCATGAAAAGTGCAAGTCTGGGGACCTCTAAAGCCATCTTCTTGTAATTTAACGACTTGAGTTTTTCTAGAGAAATCTAATTAAAAAAAACTGAAAGTCTGTGAGGTGCAAGAAGGAATTCAGAACTGGGCTGAGGTCCAGGTTTGTGCTGCAGGGAGTGTTACAGGAGGCAGAGCTGAGAAGGTATAAGGAAAGCCTGATGTGCCAGGCTGGGCCTGCAGCAGTAATTTGACTTCAAATTAATCAAGACAAAGGCTGCACATGTAATGAGCTGTGATAGCAACTGTCGTGCTGGTGCAGCTTGACACGCATGCCTCTGTCACGTGCTATGCTAGTTTTGGATCTACATGCCATAACAGCAAATTCTGTGCTGCATTGTCACTTGGGACTGGAGCATCATGCTCAGTCTGAGAGGTCCAGGACCTTAACAAGCCTTGAGACAGATGAGATTCTCTAAGGCTACAAATGCATACATGGGCAGCACTTTCCATCAGCAGCTTCCCATCCTTGTGGGCCTACAGCAACACTCGGGCCCCAAGAGCACTTCCATGTAACAACTTCTTGTGTCACAGCTTCGCTGGCAGCTAAGACCCAAGAACATAATTGAGGCAACGGTACTGCACAACAAACACCATCTGACCAAAACTGGTTCTAACGGGCCACTGTGTGTAGCCATCCATAGCCCTGGTTTGAGCTTGTTTTTCCTACACCCCAGTGGGTAAGCTTCTTTGTGGTGGGGCTCTGACAGCATGTGTTGAGGAAGCAATGGCAGCAGAAGTTGTCATAGCAGAAGCAGGTGTTGTGTTTCTGCAACAAAGGCTTTTGTACGCATTCATTGGTCTTGGTCACCTTTTGAAGAAGAGGCCAGTGTGTTTCTCTGCAGTGCATGGGGCAAGTGCATGCTGACCCCAGTGCTGTGGAGGTGCAGGGATGCCCAGCCCCAGCTGCAGACAGCAGCAGAGACTGGCAAGATGCCAGGTTTAATCCCAGAGCACTGCTGTGTGGTCATGGTTCACATGCTCCCAAGGGACTCGAGCCAAGTTGTCCAAATCAGCCAGGGCACTGGGGGCTGTTCTTCAAGCAAGCTGCAAAGAGTATAAACAGGCATTTTGTATCCTCTCTGGCAGGTTCTTAGTACATGAGGGTATGTTCAAATACTGTACACAGATCCAAGGTTTAATAGTGGTAGAAGGGAAGCATACCAAATCATTGCTTCCTAGGCTATTGAGTTAAATGTGCAATGCCTAATGTTAATATTAACCTATATACTGAATGGTTTGGAAGGTACCTGTTTGTACTGAGCTCTCCCAACTGAAACACTTCAGCTGCATGGTCCTTGGCACAGAACTCATTATTCTGAAACTTACTTTCCCAATTAGCTGGAAAGAGTCTGTTTTCATCCTTTGGATCGCTCTTTAACTCCTGTAATAGCTTTGAGATAGATTGATGGATAGAGATTTCTTTAACAATGCCATGATTATTGGCTGATTACACTTCCTGAACAAATGAAACCTTTCATGTAACTGGGCATAAATTTATGGAGAGCCTTTATACATCCTACAAGCAACTCACTAGGATTGTCTGCCAACTGGTATGACTTGCATCTGTCACATGAGGGTACTTGAAGGAGCCATGTACCTTAATAGATGTAAATACATAAATGTGAACTTAGACCACAATGAAAATCCAGAGAGTGCTTGCAGCATGGTCCCAAGGTCTCTGCTCTTGGACTCAGCAATGACAACCCTGTATATCATCAGATACAGCTGCTTGAACCCTTCTGATTAAAGGGGAGATCCCAAGCTATTGCCAGGAATGTGGACAGAAATTGCATAGCTCACAGCTCTGTAGCTTGGAGAATACTTCCCTTGCCTTCATAGGCAACCAGCATGGAGTTAAAGAGGTTCGGGTTTTGTTATATAGCCTATAACAGAAGACTGAGAAAGTTTAGTCTGTTTCACATAGAGAAAAGTTGGCTGAGGAAGAGAGGATAATATATAGAAGTTTGCTACAGAGAGGAAGGAATAATCTGTTATTTACTTGTGCACAATGAACAGGACAAGTTGCTGGAACTGCAGTAGGACAGGTCATGGGAAAAACTTATCAGTAAGGAGGCGAAGGATGAAAACCGGAAGGGCATGGTGTTCACACTATTCCAGCAAATGGCTGTTGGACATGTTGTAGGTAGGGGCAGGGCACTGGAATAACATGAGCAGGCAGAGATGAACTCAGTCTGAAGGGAGAAGAGTATCAGTGCCCCTGAGCTGCCCTAGGTCACCACAAGCAGCAGCTGAGAGACTCACATCATTTTGCCTCCTCCATTAACAGGGTTGCATAAATGTCTGACACAGGTAAACTCACGTAAGTTTATTCTCTAACACAATCATAAAATTGCAGAGCTGAGGGAAGAACGTAGGTAATTTAATTCTTAGTTATCTCCTCTGCCCAGCAGACCACAAATACTGCTGTTATCCTGACACATGAAATAAAGCCAGACTAATAATGACTTTTCAACACAGAGGTGTTAGCAGCATCCGCCCCAAGTCCTAGGGGACTGTGGGAAACCTTTACTAAGAGGTGTGGATTTTTCTGGGTGGAAGTGATTTGGTGGGCTAGAAAAGTATTCTTAGTGTCCTCCATTGGATGCAAATTGTGAGCGATAAATGATCTTTGCACCATTATTTTTGTAACAGGTCACGTTTTCATGATGTCAAGCAGGCTGCTGTCTTTTCTGTAATAAAGCTCACCTAATCAAAACAAGTCAGAGCTTATCTGAGCCCCTAGCCAGAGATATCTCTGTGGTGGCTACAGAGTCGGTTTCCTAGCAACCTAAAAGGCATTAGATGGGGCTTTGTTGACATTTATCTGTTACACACAAAACCCCCCACTTGAATAATATTATGGGTATGACATAAACCGACAAAAGCCAGGAAATTCAGAGCTGGGGCTGATTTTCTATCCTTACCGCTCATCGCAGGCTAAAAACAAAGGGCGCAGTCATGTGAGTGATGAATAGACCAAACCAATATTTATACTTCCTGGCTTTTGTCCCAAACAAAATGCCATTTAAATGAGATGCTTGGTATTAATTTCCTAAGACAGGCTTCATGCTCACAGTTAGTAGAATGTTGACAGTGCTGTCAGCTTTCCCATGATCTCTCTTCTTCTTCAGAGGGGGCAATGTTTCAGGTCCATGCCTTCAAAGGCAAAGGTTGTGAGCAAGGCCACAACCACATCCTCGGAGGGTAAAGATGGATGCTCCATCACCATAAACTCAAGGTGAAGCTGGTGAGGACACACAGGTTAAACATCGTCTTGGTCTCAAAATATCTCTGTAAATCATAGAATCATAAAATCATTAAGGTTGGAAAGACAATAAGATCATCTAGTCCAACATCAACCCATGCCTGTGACCAGTCTAGACCATGTCATTCAGTGTGACGTCTATCCTTTTCTTGAAAACCTTCAGGGATGGTATCACCTCCCAGGGCAGCAATATGAAGATGCCTTTTATAGTTTTCAAGGAATTCTTGGTACAACAACTTGGAATAGATCTTATTATCAAGAATTATGAAAACAAAATATCAGGAGAAAAAAGAACTAATTTTATTTATTTTATTCCCAGACCAAAAATTTTCTCAGGAATGATAAATGGTCTGTAGAATGACAGACACTTCAGCAACATCTTTTATTTCTCCACTTGTAGCAAGAGGAGCGTTCAAAACCTCACTGCTTGTGAAGAGCTTGTGTAGGAGGCTGAAAGAGGAAGGGATGAAAGAACTCCTGTTGCCAATTGCCACTTTAAATTCTTGAGGAAGAAGTCCTCTGGAAGTGAATGGGTACCATTCACCTCTATCAGATCCTAGAGACAACCCACAGTACTTAACAGAAAAAAGATATATATTTTTTTGCTGCAGATTGCTATAAGCTGGCTTGAAAGTGCTAGAAAATAGATGTTAATTTTCACAAGCCTGATTATCAGATGGGATAAATTAACTTAATCCAGCTGACTTGTAGTGCTCTTGGAGTGTGTACCAACTCAGATGCTAACTATATAGCTTTTTGTACGTGTATTTGCAGGGCTTTACTTGTTTCACCTCTGAGTGTTTCACACAAAAACAAGGGCCCTTTTTTACATTTGCTTGGAGGCATGGTATGAAGGTTTTATCTCCATGTAGATTTTTTCAGCCTGGTTGTGAAACCTCTAAGATGGTTTGCAGAGAAAACTAGTGAAACCTAGATAGCTGCTGTTGTAAGGGAAAATCCTCTGAATTGCTGTCAGTGGATAAGCCACCAGGCATTCATCCCATCCATTCTTCACTGTAATCTTCATTACCATAAGAGTTGATGTCCTTTCTCCTCACTCGTGGATGCCATGCTGTCTCAGCTCCAATGGGCTCTTGGAATAAAGGCACTTATGCAGGCCTCTCTGCTGATGACTGACAGGGTTTCTTTAGCAAGCATTTCATGCATATATATGCTACATATATCATAATGGTGAGGAATTACTATGCACAAGCCTTTGAAAGAAACAGAATGAGGTTCTTGCACTTTCCACCAACATCATCTTTACTGTCCATCCATTTGTTCCCCATTTAGCCCCTCTACTGGCCTAGTTCCTATTATGTTCATGAGAATAAGACGATGGGAGCCTACTGCGCACCTGCGAATATACACATTGTTCCATGGGCTCCCTATAGAAATCCCCATGTTCACAAGACCCGTTTTCCAAAGTTTGTTTTTTGAAAGGGGAGGGTAAGGGGAGAAGGACCATGTCTTACAGCTGTACACGGATTAGTGGTATGTTCACACTCATAGGTCGAGGTAGATAAAATAGCCATATTTTTCCCCAACGTGCTTATTTGTAATGCATGCATGAATTAACTTAAGAAGCTTAAAATATTTAGCAATTGCTGAGATAAATTGGAGAGTATGGGCATGAGGGACAAAACTAGCAGAGATAATTGAATACTTAGCCATCATAGCAGCTTTACATAGCTGTATCATGTTCTCTACAGATAACACAGCTGGGACAATATGGTTAGAGCTCTTATATATCTAGGAATTTCTGTTATAATGTAGTTATCAACTATTGTGAATGTTAAAATAACAGTTTTTAGCTCATTCAAAATACATTCCTATTCTTTAACATACATGATAAAATGTAAAATAGTGAGCATTTGTAGTTTGCCTTTTTTTAGCACTCAGCAGGAAGGATCTTTCTGAGGGTTTCTTTTGGATCAGAAATCTGCCTTGGGATAGCACACACTGCCAAAGGGACATGGATTAGTAGACAGAAGACACAGATGCCCCGGATTTGACAGCTTGAATGGCCAAATGAGAACAAGGAGACAAGTTGTTGTAACACCCGTAAAGTCCTTCAGCACTGGAGAAAATCCTACTAGATCAAATAGTAAGATTCCAACCTAATTCAAACAGAACCTAAATCTGTTCCATTGTCTTTTTTTCTGACTAGAATGAGGATCTTAAACTCAGTCTGCAGCAACTCATCCACACCTGCACATACCTAATTAACGACTTAATTAGAGCAGCAGTGGGGAAACTCTGCTGTTTGTTTTCCCTTTCTCTCAGGTGCTTCATGCTGCTCTTGGAAGGACCCTGGTTCAGCACAAAGTGCTCTGAGTGGTGGAGCCTCTGTGGTGATGCACAGCAGGTTGAAGGTGAAGCTCTCTGCTGGGGCTTTTTCTCTCCTCTGAGGTAAGTGACCTTGTCATCACCACCAAGCTCTGCCCCTGGTTGTACCACCTGTACCACAGCCAATTATCTGAGCTAAAGCTGGGGACTAATGCCTGGTTGTTTAATTTGGAAGAGCAATAGGAAGGTCACTGGGAAAGGTAATGCAGTCCCGATGATTGAACATGTGGATAAGGGCACCACAAAAATATAATCTACTTTGCTGAGGATGTGATAAACCAGGTTTATGTATGTGGTTGGCAAGCAGTACTTCTGGGCCTTATTTCATCAGATAATCCAGACAGCAGAGCAACTGTGTATCTCTCTGGTCCCCTAATATGGCTTTAAATCTAAGGATTAGGTTATTTTCACATTTGTAGGGTTTTCTAAAACAGAATTAGAAGTAACTCCTATGTATTTCCTAGCTGTCTTCCTCTTTGTGTGTGTGTGTGTGTGTTTGTGAGGGGAGTTGTTTGTATGAAATAATACTTATTTCTGCAGTCAGGCAAAGGTAATCTAAAGGAAAGATTTCTCATATTCCAAAGGGCAAAACCTTAGTGGAAAATCTGAATACAGACATTTGACTGCAGGGCCATCCATGTTTCCCCTGACATGCTCTTTTACCATTCAGAATAAGATGCCCAGAAATCCCAGAAGGCAGTGGTGTTAGCAAACAGTCACAGAGCAGCGTCACTGCATGTATGCATGTAGCTGAGGTGTCCCCCAGGCAAGGCTCACTGCACGCATGAGGCCTGGGCGGGCTGTGGGCGTGCAGTGACTCTGCCACTTGGGTCTGCCTAGCGCAGCCACCACATCATGCAGCAGGAAGTCTGGGCTTCTTTGCAGGAGTCCTGCCCAATGCTGGCAAGCCCTTTTCTGACAGAGATCCGTGGGCTTACAGTCCCAGGCCAGGCAATGTTGTGAGACAGAAGGAAGGAAGGAAGTGGTTGTGTTTTCTATGTGTGATTGACATGATCCAGAGGAAACTTCTGCCCATGGAGGCTGCAGATTCATTGTGCTGCCAGTTTGTGGCCTCAGGCGGGCCCTATCACACAGCCCCTGGGATCAGGGTCCTGCGTCAAAGTTGCCACACGGTTTGTACAGTTTAGCTGCTAGGCAGAGGGATGTCCTTTGGCTGAAGAACGTCCTGTCTGGATATATTTTTGTCATCAGGTGTGAAGTGATTCAGTGCTGAATTCTCAGAGGTACTCTGGGAATTCTACATCCTTCTTGAAAACAAAGGACCCACAGAAAAATATCATTTGAGCTGCATGACCATGGGTGAGACCAGCTAACCTGTCAGATGTTCAATCGTGAAATCGTTTAAAGAATGCCTGGTCTCTTTTCTTGTTTCTCTAAGGTTTTCTCCCTGTATTTCTTCCTCTTACTCTTCTGAGGTCTGTTCCGTTTGTTTACCTCTTGCATTTTACAAAATATGATCTGAAGGGACTTGTAGGCTCTGTGTCAAAAACATGCATAAACATATGCCTGAGTGCATACGTAAGTGGTTAGGCATTTCTTGTGCTTAAAACAGAGGTATCTGTCTGATGTAAGGAAGCCACTAGCTCAGGCACTGCCATTGCCTCATCCATCAGCATTGCCTCGTCCATCAGCATTGCCTCCTCTACCTGCTACTGTGATGCTCAAACCACTAACCAGGGAAAGTTTTTAATTAAGTAGGCAATTCTCTGGGGAAGGTAAATGTCCCAAGAGCACATTTGGGCAGGGTTCAGCTGCATGAAGCTCTAGGACTGTCAGAAACCTCTGGGCTCTGCTTTCATCCCAGATGACAGTTGTGCCCTCTTTTTCTGCCTTCCCCATTTGATCTCTCATATCTCTTCATTGTCTTTCTCAATGGAATCTGAGGACAAGTCAGGTAAGTTTTTTCTAACCCAGAAAGGGAAAGCACGAATGCCTGTGAGATCAACTCCAGAACAGCGTGTGCAGGTCAGTTCACACCATGCTCCAGCAGAAAGAAATGCAGAGGCCTTCTGGGGAGAGCAGACAAAGTACCTGACAAGAAGAAATTAGAAGTATGACTTCTTATCTGGCAATGTGAAAGCATAAGAATGAACTCTTGTTTTTTTTTTAGATATGGATTCACAACTGATTTGCACTGATCAGTGTCCAAGCTGTCAGCACTGGGTTTCTTCACCTTTCTCTTTCCATGTTGCATATTCCTGACACCTACCTTGTCCCAGCGGTTGAATAACTGTGGGAACAGGAAGGGATTTTTTTCTGGGCTGATTTTCAGCTAGTTGAGTTTTCTCAACTGGCTGACCATCAGGTCAGCAGTAGCATGGGCATTAGTAGTAGCACTTGTCAGCAGCAGCCCTGGTGCCAGTACAGAGGAGGCAGCATCACCCCATTGACATGGGCGGAGAGGCAGGATGTGTCCATGCTACCATGTGCAGGGAGGTGAGGGAATGCCTGCTTGGCAGCAGCTTATACACAGAACCAGCTAAGATGAGCATGAAACCAAAACTGAGAGGTTAACATCACTGAGGGAGAAAAAGTATTTAAGCTACAGTACAAAGCTGGCACAAGAACAGATGGACATATGGCTGTGAATAAAATTAGGCTGGAAATTAAAAGGCTTCTAGCCACAAGAAAAGTGGGCTTCCAAAATAACTTTCCAATGGGAGTAGGGGGGGTTCAGAAAAAGTAAAAAAAAAAAAACTGTGAGATTGAGGAGATTTACAAGAAACAGTTAGTATGATAGTGAGAAACCTGGGATGAAGACCTAGGAGACATATTTCCACTCTACCCCCAGTGCTTGCTTTCATTTTGATCTTCACTTTCACAATTCTTTCCTTTTCTCTCTCTCTCTCTCTCTCTCTCTCTTTTTTTCCTGTTTCTTTTTGTTACAAGAAGCCATGGCTTTTCCCCTCACTGCCTTGCCACTGACACACTCATGCCTTAGCTAGCTGTTCACTGCAACATACCTGACTTCTGCTCAGGAAACCAATGCAATAATCAACTGAGAAGAGTGCTGTGAAGTTGAATTCATTGAGATAAGGAGGTGCCATGGGATGTCCAAATGCCTGTGTAATGCCCTGGTATTACTGCCAGCTGGGGGAACCCACCGATTTTGGAGTCTGGTCTTCCCGTGCTCAGCAGGGCTGAGCTGAGGTGGTGTAGCACAGTGGCAGGCTTCCTCTGCAGTTCCTGTGGCACTCTCAGTGTTCAACTCAAACCTGAACCTGAAATTCAGCTTGCAGAGAACAGGTTGTTTTAAGAAATTGCTAATACAAAAAGAGGCTATTTGTCAGGGGGCATAATTTTTTCTGCACTAGCAGCTTCATTTGCACTGGTGCCCACTTGCAGTGATGGTATATTATAGCCTGCAGAAGAATTTCTTCAGTTTTTCAATATGATGTTCTATAAAAAGAAAGTGTATGTTGCAAGAAGTTCATCAGTTAACAAGAAAACAAATAATTCAGATGCTAGACAGTCCAAGTAATTTTTTTCTTCTATTGCAGTGTAGCAGCAGATGTTTAGGTCACTGGCATACACCAGAAATGTTGCCACATCTCCATTAATTGGCATTGGTGCCTTCATTTCATAAAAAGAAAACTACTGCTTTTCGCAGTTTGGCCTATAGTACCACAACAGCCTCAGCCATATAACAGCTAGTTGCCATGATCATGCTCTCCCTCCCCCCTGCTGTTGCACCATGCCTCCTCCCTCAAGTCATTTCAGTGCTGTCAGCCCTGGTGCCCTGCTATTTCAGCATGCTGAGCTGGCACAAAAACTAGTCACATTTTTTTCTGCCAGGCCAAAGGGGAGCATGTCCAAAGTCACAGGAGCTGGCCAGAGAGCTGCCAAGACTGAAAAACCAGCAGTTAGCTGGGTTCAGGCTGCTGAGGAGAAAAAGCATCCATGTGCTGCTCACAGGTTGTGTGGAGCAGATTTAAGGAGTCCTGTGGCTTACTTCAGCTTTGGGTTGATTCTGCTGCAGCTTTCCTTAACTGCCACAGTGATGAATTTTAACTCCTTTTGGTGAAACCTGGCCATCAGACATGACGTGTCAAGCTCAACAAGATCAAGTGCCAGATCTTGCACTTTGGCCACAACAGCCCCAGGCAGTGCTACAGGCTTGGGGCAGAGTGGCTGGATGACTGGAAGACCGTGTGGATAAAATGGACCTGGGGGTGTTGGTTGATGTTTGGCTAAACGTGAGCCAGCAATGTGCCCAGATGGCCAAGAAGGCTTGCATAAGAAATAGTGTTGCCAGCAGGAGCAGGGAGGTGATCATCCCTCTGTACTCAGCTCTGGTGAGGCTGCACCTTGAGTACTGTCTTCAGTTTTGGGCCCCTCGCTACAAGAAAGACATTGAGGCTCTGGAGTGTGTCCAGAGAGGGACTACAAAGCTGGGGAGGGGTCTGGAGCATTAGTCTTATGGGGAGTGCCTAAGAGAACTGAAATTGTTTAGTCTGGAGAAAAGGAGGCTCAAGGGAGACCTTATAGCTCTCTACAACTCCCTGAAAGGAGGTTGTGGTGAGGAGGGTGTTGTCCTCTTCTTCCAGGTAACTAGCGATAGGACTAGAGGGAATGGTCTGAAATTGCCTCAGGGGAAGTTCAGGTTGGATGTTAGAGAAACTTTCTTCTCCAGAAGAGCGGTCGGTGCTGAAATGGGCTGCCCAGGGAGGTGGTTGAGTCACCATCCCTGGAAGTGTTCAAGAAATGTTAAGATGTACTAAGGGACATGGTTTAGTGGGGAAATATTGGTGGTAGGTGAATGGTTGGACTAGATGATCTTGGAGGTCTTTTCTAACCTTGGTGATTCTATGATTCTGCAAATTAGAATGTTTCATCTACAGGAAACCCAGCGTCTTTCTTTTTTTCCCCTGTAGTTTTCAGCTTCAGCAGGCAGCACTGCAGCATGAGATGTGTGCTGCTGTCCTGCTCATCCCAGTGCAGCACACTCCCTGCAGAACCTAACAGTGTGGGATCCCTACATGGGTACCCCCTCACTGTCAAGAGCCAGGTGAGAGGGCTGCCAGTAGGAAGTGCAGTGCAAGCAGGGGGTTATGATGAGATGTTCTTTGGGCACCGTGATTCTGCTCTGAATGGCTAGCGAGTATTCAGAGCCCGTACAGGTTGCTTTTCTTTTTATTTTCCCCTTTGGAATGTTTTGGAATAGGTTTATTCTAAGCAAGATCATATTATTTACAGCAAATGCACACAGAATCTTGTTTGTCCAATTATTATAGAGACAAACAACATCTAGGACATTTTCACATTCCTTATCCGCCTTATTCTGCGCTCATAGAGCTTCTTCCTCCTTAAGGCTACTCCTACAACGCTATCCGTTGCTGTTATGGCAGATTTTGCTATCCTCCCTCCACTAGCAATGTTGAATCTGTGCTGGTTTGGGCATGGGATCCATATGTTCATCCTCGTGCCTTGTTTCATTGGATGGCTGTTACCACTGTTGTCAGGTATTTTGTTCTACAAAGCATCTCAACTGAGCCTGAAGGAAATGTTCTTAGCACTTTAATCAAATCTGTGATTTTGGGTAAGACACATTAATGCCTTCTGCTATTAGTTCTCTTGTAGCAGTGGTAAAGTATGTATACCAGATCTTAGAGAAATGCCTATCGATCTCAACTGTGATGTATTTCTTATAAAAATCTGAGCCTATAAATAATGCAGTTCTTTCCTTTCTGGGATCTCCTTGATTATAATAATCCAGACGAGTCATTACAACCTGCAGGATGTATCCATACACATTAAAAAAAAAAAATCATGGTGCCAAAATTTCCTCTATAGTTGGAAAGATCATGTAATATAAGAGGAAGAAATTGTCCATCATGGTGGAAATCATCTGCTTAAAGTGAATCATGATTGAACAAACTGCCTGAGGAGTGGAAGGAGCTCAAAAATTCAGCACAGCCCTTGTTCTGGGTGATATTGTCTACTGATCTGCTCAGAAATGTGCACATTTATATTGCTTACATGTGGAAAGGCATGGCAGCTGAAGAGAAAAATTAGCTGGTACTCTATCAGGTTAGATTTGATGAATACCTGCCCAGAAGCTAACCTAATATCTGTGTGCTAGACACCCTGATGTGATGCCCAGGCCACAGAACAGTCTGTAATAGTTTGAGTTTTTTGTTAAAGGCTGCATTTACTGAGGCGGATTAAATAATATGAGACAGAAGAGTGTGGGGAACAATTCAGCAAACGTTCACAACTCAGCGAGCTGATCTGGGTGCAGCTATAGGTGTGCTTGTCTGCAGTTGTCACTGCTGCTGTGTCCTGCCGTGACACTGACAACCATTCTGACTCTACTGGCTTCTGTTCTTCTGCTGGGGTCTTTTCTCCAGCCACGGTCAATGCTGCCTCTGACTGCTCCACCACTATGTTGTTTGCACAGCGTTATGGCATAACGTCTTTATGGACATCAGCTTTGAGCTTCTTGTAGGAAGCTGCTGCTTCAGTTTGAATCATGTGGGGTCCAGAGGAGCTGTGGATCAGTAGATGGTTTCCTGTGTTCTCCTGCCAACCCCTTGTTGGGTTGTTTCACAAATACATTTTCATTAGAAAGACCTGCACTGGAGATTGCCTTCCCACTCTTTCCTGTTTGCATGATGATGTTTGGGTGTGCAGGGGAGAATAGTTGTTTCCTTCTCTGCGTTCCCAGTATCAGGTGTTTATAGATGCAGAGAGGCTACCTCGGTCTAATTTTGCGATGTCTTTGAAGGTAGGATTAAAACAGTTTATTAGGGCTCAAAAACACTGGCATCGATTCCTTGCTTGATACAAATAAGTTGAATAATTCAGTTCATTTCTGTTTATGTCAAGTGTCTCTTTCAAATGGGAATAGTGGCATTTTAGTGCATAGTATCATGGCAAGTCTGGGCTGGCTGCTGCAGCCGTGACATCATCGGTGGCTTTGAGCTAACTAGCAAGGCAGAAGATTTGCAGAGATGCAGGTGTGGCATGGGCTCCTTTGCATGCCTTGCCAGTGGGGTTGTGGGCATCCTGGAGAGCAACGTAGCCATGAGCCTCCTGGTCAGAGGCATGAACCCGTTGTTAAGTAGTCTGACTAGTTTGTATAGTCTGGGATATTCTTACACGAGAGAGGAGTGCATTGAGGAGGTAGGAGCTGCTGCAGTAAACTGGTGACCAAAACCCAGTCTGCCCAGTGTTTTGCCTGGCCAGGCCTCCCACCAGGCATTTAAGAAGGACGAAGCAAGAAGCAGCAGCATAGAAGGTAAATGGTGGTAATCTGCCACTAAGAAAAGCTCCTTCCTAATGCTCCATAGTGAATATTACATGCAATGTAATTTATATTCACTCAAAAATTGTTTTATTTCGTGCTTATTTTATATTTCTAACACATTAAAACACCTTGTCTCCTTTTGAATCTTCTACTCTTCACTTGGCTAACAGGCTGTGACAACAACTTTCACTGTCTAATTGCTCACTGGGTGAAAAAATATTGTTTGTAAAGCTTTGAATTACCAAACTTTCCATTTAGTGAATATCTTCTGAAACTCTGATGAGAATGCCTTACATTTTCTATGATTCTTTCAAAATTGTATATCAGTTCCAGAGAACTCTGGAAGAATATCTGCGTGTTGTAGGAATTTCCCAGTATTATATGTTCTTCTGGAGCCTTGTTGTTGAAATGGAATGGCAAAATTAAAAAAACAAAAATGAAATTCATATTGTTTCCTCCCAAGCAAGCTAATGCTTGCTCAAAATAGAAGAAAAAGAAAACCTTTTTCACTTTAAATTTAAGCTTTTCCTGTGGTGTAGCTTTTTTTCTCCTTTCCCAGCCAACCAGGTTATAGGCATATACAAATGCATACAAAAAAATCGCTTTGTTTTTGATGAGGATGATGCCATATTTTGGCAACTAACTACACTGAAGATTCAAGTGGTGAAAACAACTACATTTGTCTGATTAACATAGTTCTAGAATCCTGGATTATGAAATATTTCAGAGAAGGAAGGCATTTTTGAATAGAAAGTTACTGGATTGATCTTCCATCTTGCCCTAACTGCTGACTTTTTAGTGCTATATTTAATCTTCAGATCAACTGTATGCCCACATACTATAGCATTGAATCAGTTCCTTAAAGAGAAGACACGTTTTCAGAGTTAGAGCCAAGTCAGTATGACTAGTAGTGTGTGAATACGCACAGCATTAGAATTTCATCTGGATTTACTTCTTATGCACTCCTCTCCCTTCGAGGTTTCTAGCTTGTTCACTCACATAGATTGGATATTTTCAGTCACCACTTGGAAAACAGCTACTGACTGCAGATGGGCTATGGCAGATCCAAGGTTTGGATTCAAGGACCTTGATGTGTTTGTCTACTGAAGACAAAAGAGCAGGAATGACTTTGTTCAACATTGGCTATAAATACATTTTATTCTCTGCCCATAGTCACCAAGTTCCTTCAGAAGCCACAGAACCAGGAATTTCTGATGTGGAAAACTTTCTTCTCTTCTGTGACAACAGTGGGAAGAAATAGGAAGATTTGACAATTGCAGGAGAGTTTCAGGTACAGGCTATCACATCACTTCGAACTTAAACAAGCGTTGTTTTTTTCTGCAGCAGAGGCTGACTTTCAGTGTCCTTGAAGTCTGGTATTATGCATTCTGGCAAGCAAGTAGAGAAATGAGCCAGATGCATCAATTTAGTCATATAGGGAGGTTTCTAGTAAACTTCTGCACAACAGGGTAGCGTCAATGTACTTAGTAAAGCCACATGCTTTTTAAAAATAGTGCTATTGATTTTGTTAGTGTGTGTATCAAATGTTAGCACATTCATTAAAACAGCAGCCGTCCAAATACTGCTGCAGAACAACCAGCAGGCCTGGAGTCGATATCCATCTGAATATTGGCTTGCTTTCAAAGGGCAACTTAAAATTAGGGCATTGACTTTTCACGCTATAGAGGAAAGATCTTAGAGGGAGCATTTATCAAATAGAATTTAGGCAATATTTATCAAATACAGCTAAGCTGAGATCGTGTTTGACGAGGCAAAAATGTGTGTGTACAGCCTTGTATGACAATAGCAAAACAACATGATGGGAGTTATTCATATACACTAATGCCTAGGTTAAGGGTCTAGTATAGATACATGAGAATAAAGAGGAAGACATTTACCTAAGGAAACTTCCCACCCTAAACTCTTGTATGGGCACACTGAAACACCCCTCATTAGGAAAGTAATGTATTAAAGTGATTAAATAAATTCTGTGTCTATGTCTTTGTCCTTATAATGTCGTTCTTGTACAGTACTGTGAGGGGAGCAACACACTGGGACAAAGGTAACCATTGATGGCTGTAGGTTTACGGCAACAAAATATGTTCTATTGTGTCTGTTGAAAAAGTCACATAGTAAAAATGTTTTTTTTTTCCTCTCTCCTTCTAAGAATGAAAGATGAGGGAAGAAGAGTGGAGGTCATTCTATTTCTCATAGATTTACTATGAATTTGTGACTTACGTGCTTTTTCTTTTTCCCTCTGGTGTCAGTTCATGCTGCCCTTCAGACTTTCCCAGCCCCTGAGAAATCTGTCAGAGTTCTGCAGAATGGTTCATTTCACCTCTCCATTCTTAACAGAAACTCATGAGGATGATTTATTTCTCCAGAGAAAAAATGATTCCATTGTCAGGGCACTGCTTGTTCCCTCCACTACTCTGATTAGGTTTATCCAATATCTGCAAGATTTTGTTTGGTAGTTTGGTTGGTTTTGCTTCAGGAGAGCTTCTTTTAATCTAGATAGTGGCCATATTGCTTTCCACGTGATGGTATGGGATGGGGAAAAAGGGTGTGATTTCTGCTTATGCTGCTGTTGCTGCCAAGAAAAATGACCATGGAGACAAAGCAAACAAGATCTCTTGATGCAGTTTTCCTCCCTTACTTAGAGAGGGACCAAGAAGTTTAAAGCTGCTAACTTGAGCACCTTACGTGAAGGACACTGGTGAGGTACCTGGGGTACCACCATGCCCACAGTTGCTCCCAGCTGCCCTGGAGGTGTTGTATCCAATTGGGACTGCCACTACAGATACCAAATGTAGTGAAATCTTCATGAACTTCAGTGTTGATCTGATCCTGCTTCCAAGCTGCGTGCTGAAGGCATTGAACTGCATTCTCCCTCCTTTCTGTTCCTTGTTTATTTTCTCTTTTGTAATGCAGAGCAGCACTCTGAGATGATGATGTCGTTGTTTGCAGCTCTTGTTCATTTCTAACCTGCTTGCCAGTGACTTGTTTGGTGAGGTTTGGATTTTGCAAAGTCTTCTTTATTGTCAGCTGAAAAGAGCTTTTGTGATCTTGTTGTGTTGATACTGGAAAAGTGCAAAAGATGGATGGCAAGCAGTTAGAGAAAACAGATGTCTCTAGGAAATGGTATGTTTCCAATGAAAACAAAAGGTAGAAAAGACCTGTCTCAGTGTATTTAGCTGCCCTCACAGTTGGTATTGGAACCATTTTTCCTGTGTACATCTTATTTTGTATCAAGTTGAAGTGTTCCTAATGATGAGACTTCCCTTATTTTACTTTGATTTTCTCTCATGCTGAGGGCATTATTACTGTAAATGGATATTACTCTTTGTCTGAAGATGCATATCCCAAAGATCTTCACTTTATTTCCTCCTCCAAAAAGAGAAAGTATGGTCTGGGGCAGTTAGCCTGTGCAAAGCGTAGTTTTAGCAGCTTTATTGTTTCTCACAGATTATGATCTGTCTGAAATCTCTCCAGATTCCTGAACAACCTCCTGCTGTTAACACCACTACCAAAGTTGGGCCCCGGAGCCTACAGGGTCACTCAGGTATCCTTACTGCTATGATATATTGCATTTATCTTGTCTCGTTCTTTGATGGATGCTGAGCAATAACAGTAAATCTTTCTCTCCTTATGTGCAGGTTTTCATCTGGAGTTGAGTCCCTCCAGAGTAAATCCAAGGTAAAGTGGTCAACTGAATGAGGAGATGGAGTACAGAGGAGCAAATTTGGAGCTTTTGAGTCTTCTTTGTTATTGTACCACCACAAAGCACTATTTTAACTAGTAAAATGAATTCTTGACATCTTTTCCATTCAAACCACTAGTTCAGAGGGTGGTTTGAATGAATTTCTTGGGGCAGTAATTTAAAGGGGGAAGCAGATTCAGGTTGACTTTAAAGCGTCAGTTTGAGGAACTTGACCTTTGTTGCAGAAAAGTTGAGTTTCTGAAATGTGAAGTGTCCAAAATATGGACATATCGTAGTCTGATTGTATGAAATTAAACCAACATTCTTTTCCATGTTTATAAAATCCTCTGGGCCAAGGCTGTCAGGGATGTTCCAAGTACTAAATTAGACTTATTTTTAGGTAACTCCTTCTCCTCCCTCTAGTTTTGAGCACCACGTAGCTATCAGTGACCCAGCTGGAGTCTACCCTGTGGATTGCATGATGGGATTTAACAAACACAGAGTGTAGACACTATTCAGAAATGAGCCAGTTTTCCAAGCTCAGATGGCTTATAAAAAGTTAGCTTTTTCTGTCCTTTTATTTGTTTTTCCTTTCCAAACAGTCGGATGCTTTTGGATCCCAAGAAACAAAAACTACAGCGCTCGTTAATCCCATGGAAACTTCCTTTTGACAATGCCTTTCTCTAAGTAACACACAATCTCCAAAAGCTGCTTCCCTGTCCAGAAGGAAAATGTTCTTAGATGACCATGTAGATAACAAGATTTTTTCTTCAGAAACATTTGCAGGCAAAAAACCTTGGAGGATCACATTGCTGCTCCAGTTGCTGGACACTTCCAAGTGAAAAATCTAATTTTTCCCATGCCAATCTCAACCACGCTGAACTTATGCCCACAGAAGAAACTGAGCACATTTTTGGGGTGAGTGTAACATGTGGCCCATCTGGCACAGCCACAGTGGGGCTTCTGTTAACTCTCTGCCTTCTGCACTGATGGACACATCAGGGACACTGTGAGCCATGTTCAGTCCAGAATTGGAATGGAGGTGAGGCTGAGGTGAAAGGGATGATAGAAAACTGCTCAGAAATCAAGAGAAGTTTTGTATTTTATGAGCCTGATTTGCTAAAAATGCCCCCAGATTTTATTCTTCATTTAAAAACAGGCTCTTTCCTGAATAGAAATCTATCTATTTGAAGTCTAAGTGACTTTGAGATTAAACAACAAATTAGGTTTCTGGATTTTCAAATTCTATTTTAATTGAATGTTCTAGCCATGCAGAATGTAAAGAAACTGAAAATGTCTGATGCCAAATGGCACACTTATTATTTGAAATTTGATGACAAATTTGTCCTTAATTTTATCCAATTATATTAAGAGGTCTTTCTGTTACAAAACATTACAAAGCAATACTAAGGCCAGAGAGGTGCTAGAGAAATCTTTTTTCTGTCATGTGGAGCACTGTACAGAATTGCGTGGGTTTAAACAAAATGTATCTTGATGTTTTACCTTAAAACTCTCTGTCCTTTTCCTCAGTTCAGCTGAATCCTATGAAATAGATACGCAGCTTGGAGAAGTTCTTCACGCCCCCACAAATGCTAAAAATGGCCCTGATACAACATGTATTTATGTAACAAAATCATCTGCATTAATATCTTCCCTTCCTTTTGGCGAGAAGCACAGGGGGGACTCAGGCTGACACATTTCAATGCAGCCCCTTCCATTCTTCTCCTTGCATTTGGGGCAGCAGGGACAAGCATTGCTCTCCCTTAAAAACCAGGGCAGTGAATGAACAGGAACATGACGTGACTATCAATGGCGAGTTTGAGGGAAGATTGTGGTCCAAGCTTTCATGTTCTCTCCCCCTGAGTATTTAGCTTCCTGTTACAGGTCAAAATCACTTGTAACAAGGATTCTGGCCGCTCTCTTTGTGCTGATGTTCCAGAATAAAGAAGGCATTTAAAAAATAAAATTTCCTCTACTCTTACTGAAAAGCCGAGAGACTAGTTGGCTCATGGGATCAAGCATGATGTATAGAGCCTTTCACCTCTTGTCCACATCTGGCGGGATGCAGTGACAAATGTTCCTGCTTGGCAGCTGGTTGGTGTCCCATCTGTCACTGTCGTGTTCAGGTGGACTCTTGCTCTCTGGGTCACAGCCCATCCCCAGCAGCGGGCAGCTCTGCAGCCGGGGATGCTGGGCATGGCGTGGGGTTTATCTTGGCCCCTGGGCCAAGACGGAGTCCTGCTATCAGGAGGCAGAAGGAGAGTGACGGAGAAGGAGAGTGCTGCTGCTGCTGGTAGGGCTGGAGGAAGCCTTGGTAACCCTGCCGTGTTTAGCATTACTAGAGTATCTGGGGAAATAAACAGCCTGTTTTTCAGATGCATGCTTATATACTGACTGCTCTCCCTGTATGGATGCTGGCAGCTGAGGGTGCAGCCCAGGATGGCTCCCTGTGGCCTGTCACAGGCTGTGTTATCCCAAAGAATGACCTCCTGAGCCCGTCCAGCCAATGCTCAACGCCCCGACCTATTGCCTGCTGTGGAAACGAATCCTAACCAGCAGTGAGGATCAAACCAATGTTCTCAGCAGCAGCTGTAAACTCGATAAGCTGCCTGTCCTCCTTTCTATTCCCCCGCCCCGTCCCTCCCTTTGGTGTTGAAATGAAGGCAGAGACGTGCTGAGAGAAGCAGTGCAGCGTTCTGTTTGCAGGATAATATGCCGACCACATGTACGTATTAAAGGCTGTATGGAGTTATAATGAGCCAGGAGCATTTAAATGCAAGCCAAGGGGAATTTGCTATTCTGTGTGGGCAGATTTCAATTGTAAGGTTGGCAGCTCTGGTATCCTGTTCTCTAATGCCATGGGATGAGAAAAAATAGGCTTTTCTTTCAGAGCAGTTGATTATTGAATCCGCACCAGCTGTTCACCCTAATCCAAGCTTTCTGTACTCGCTCCTTGTAATAGAGGCATCCCTCATCCATCCATCCATCCGTCCATCCCCCCGTTCTCATTTTCATGGCTCTTTTGTAATCTTTCAGAAAGGTGGTTAGCAGATATCAGCCATCTAAAGCAACGTAAGCATCAGCACCGGGCAAGGGTTGTAACTAATTAACAAGAGAAGCACCCCCAGCCACATATTGAAACTCAAGTTATATTTCTCATCCACTGCAAGACAGGAAAAAAAGCTGTCATGAATTAGAAGGCAAGGGACCATTTTTTAGCAGCAACACCTGACTCTGCAGCCAGCAAACTGTGAGATCAGAGCTGGAGCGAGTGCTGTGCTGGTGCAGAGCTGCAGCCGCCCCTCCTGCCCCACCGAGAGTCTGGGCACATGCACCCAGGCATGCGGCATTAGGAAAGGAAAATAATCTTTTATTTTTTTTTAATAATAAAGGGGGAGGAAAGGATGAGATAAGGAATGAATTCCTTCTGGGCGCTTCTCACTCAGCCTGCAACGTTATGTAAGGCTGGCACAGCTCATGCTTGCTTTGCTTTGCCATCAGCCTGGCTGTTTCATCCCCGCTACACAATTATTTCATCAGTCTCTCCTACTAGACATCACAGCACTGCTACAATTAGTCACATTTATTAGGATATTGGCTAAAATAAAATTAGCAAGCAGGGGGGCCATGTTGCACAGGGACTGGGAGAACGCAGCTCCAGGCAGTCCCTCCCCCAGAGGCATTCAGATGCTCTGGAGGAGGAGGACGCAGGGCAAGGGGGTGACACACGGGAGCCAGAAGAAGCCTGTGAAAGCAGCAGCAAAAATGTTGTTTCCGGGAAGAGCTTTGGCAGAGGAGAGTGAACTTAATTGGGAATGAGTGGGAATAACTGCAGTAGAGGATAAAAGCGGTAGGAGAAAGGATGTTGTAGGGGAGAGTAAGGTAGAGGAAAAGGTATGGCAGTCAGTGACAAGCTGAAGAACAGAGGCTGATGGAGATGAAAAAAAAGGATTTGCACAAAGAAATACAGCACAGCAGCTCCTCTGCCTGCATGTCTCCTGCCTTTTTCATCATCCAGTGAGGCTGCTGCACAGTTTGGCCCTCTGTCCCATTCCCTTGCTGCGTCTCTGTATGAAAAGTGCCTCCTTCCCTGCTTATCACATCATCCTGTGCTCTGTGAAAGGGCAACCCGTGGCCTCTTCTCTGAGGCAAAACTTGGTTGAGATGCTGACTCTCAGTGCAACACCAGAATCATGCAATTTGAAAAGCTGCATTATCACTGAGCTGTTTTGGGGTTTGGTTTGGAAAACACAGACATGGAATGCTCTGGGTCGTGGTGGGGACGGTGAACTGTATGAGCTGAGAAGGGACAGGTTGACAGGCATGTACAGTTGCATTCTTGTATGTTATAGACACATAGATGGAAAAATGCATCCTTAAAGTGACTACTTGACTTTCAGGGTTTGGAGATGTCAGAATGTGTGTGTGACTTAGCGAACATTTTAAATCAGTATATCGAGACAAATTACAAATAAAAATCCATACATAATTGGATGGACAGCTCATTGGCTGACACGTGTTAATTTAAAAAGAGGGCTAAATGTGATTCTTGGATGAGTACAAAGGGGAATAATAATTTTTTGCGGTAAGGTGATTTTTCCTTTTGCAAATAGCATTGGCGACAGCTCTAGTGGGCTACTGGATAATGCCCTAGAGTCCACATTTTCAGCAGGATGTTGAAGAAATGATGAGGTTTCAGGAAGCAGTTCCAAAAACACTTTGAGAAAATTAGAATTACAACTTGAGATAATACTTTCCAGTAAGAGACTCAGAATGCTTAACTTGTTAAGATTATCAAAAAGAAGATTGAGAAGTGGCTTCATTACAGTGTGAGTATCTTCAAGGTAAGAAAATGCCAGGTATTAACGAACCCTTTAATTTAGTGGAGAAAAGTGTAATAAGATACAGTAGTTGCAAACTGAAGCTGACCAGACAAATTTAAATGAAAAATCAGACACAAATTTTATTTTAACAATAGGAATGATTTCTGACCGGAACAAACTTTAAGTGCCAAATCCTCCATCTTTGGAAGTGCAGATCAGGGCTAAACTCTTTTCCAAGAGGTTCAGTTAAATATAAACTTTTTTGAGATTCAGCACAGTTGATACTGGGTGGAAGCTAGTGGGCTGTGATATAATATGGTAGTCTTTTTTAGCTTGGAATTCCTCAAAAAGTTTATATGTCCACAATAGCTCAATGTGGTTACAATGCCCGTTTTATGTGATGACTTGTTCTTTACCAGCTTCTGTTTTGCAGAGCAGTTAGCACACAGGGCCCAAATCCTGAAGATCCTCCAATACATATGTTGAATAACTATAATTAAAAGTCGAAGTGCTTACAGCTTCAGTTTTAATCAAGACTGACTTCCAAGAGGTGATTCTTGGGCTGACAGTACAGGAAGGATAGAAAGGTTATATGAGTTCTGTAAAAGTTGGATAGTAGTGTTCATTTGACAAAGTGGAAAGTTGCTTAAAATATGGCAGGTACATAAAATGGTTAAAATTGAGACACAGTTCTGTGTAAATACTGTCAGAGAGTGGCTGAAAGGGCACTGGGATCTGCTCAGAGTGGAGTAGATGACATCTGGACTCTTCTGGATTAAACAAGTATTACATGAATTCTGCAACCATGGCTGAATTCAGTAATTCAGTTGCTTCTTGTCATGTGGTCCTAAAGTATACTGGTGTGTACCAGCAGGAGCTCTGCTCCCAGTGCTGCAAACACTGTTGTTTTGGCCGGTATGTTTCCCAGTTCTGTGGGCACTCTCTGAGTAGTACAACAAGAGAGGTGGTGGGCACAAACGTTGGTGTCAACAAAAAATAAGAGCAAATATGTCCCAAATTTAGAGTCAGAGTGCTTAACAGTCACTATGCTCTGTAGGACTGCTGAAAATGAACCACAGCTGCTAAGCTGTCTATCTTAGTAACTTCTACAATTCCATGAGTCCTGCCAAAAAAAAAAAAAAAAGGAAGGGGAAAGAACATCCAATTTGAGCAAAAGCCTGATACAAAGCCTGCCCAAATGCAAGTCAGTATAGAGCCCTTTAAATGTTGTGGCCCAGCCCCACTTGTGGCAAATTTACCCTGTGATGAATCAGTGCTAAAATTGTCACATCTCAGAAGCCTGCCTTTCTGCGCACAGCCTGCTCTTTCTCAAGCTTTCTAATGCACAGGCAGCCCATTTTGTACACAGCTGCCACAGTGTGATTTGCTTTGTGTTTATGCCTTGAGCTTTGCCTCTCTGTTTCTGTGTCCGCAGCCTGAGCCTATTCTATGTCATACTAGCTGGGAGATGTGCAAGAGAAACATCCCCGTCAGCCATTGATGGTGGGCACTGGGCTTTCAGCAGTGCTGTAGCATTGCATCTGATTTCTCAGATTGACTCTCAGTGATGTCCTGGGGTGAGGGGGATGTCCTAACACTCATCAGCCCACTTATTCCCACCTCCCACTCATCAGATGTGGCTGGGCTGTGGGCTTGGGAGGGCTGGTCTCTGCCACTGCATCCTGCCCGTCACCTGGAGAAGGTGCTGATGCAGTCTGACAGGGGATGAGCAGCCTGAGTGACATACTGCGGTACCCAGTCCCAGCACCCTGCGGCTCCCACATCTCTGCATGGGCACCACTGGTTCAGTTGTGAGCCCGGAGCTGTGGTGCAGACTCTGTGCAGTGCAGGTGTAAATCAGGAGCAGTGGCTTTGCAGCTGGCGATGCGGCACTGGTGTGGAGCAGGAGAATGGGGGCTGAGCTTTGCTTGAAGGGAGGAGGGAGGAGGAAAAAAAGAGAGAGCGCTAAGGTAACCACAGAAACATGGTATCCTTGGATATTAGCAATCATGACCTACTTCTGGGTATTCACGCACTTTTTTAGAGCTGTTGACAAAGGAGGGGTAAGATGGAGGGCTTAAAGCTCAGCAAAAGAAAGAGATTTTTCCATCATTTTCTAGGACCAGGATTATCAACGATAATATTCAGCAGGTGTAAATCTTTTCCTTGCCCTGTGCATCATCCTCTGTTTTCATTTCTGCTTTATATACTGTAGAATGTATTTTAATAACACATTACTGAAATGCAACTGATGGAGTGATTTTGTAATGTGCAGAGTGTAGATTGGAGTGACTGACTGGGGTGTTGCTGTGCATATATAATCTGGCTGCTGTCAGTGGTGCTAATCATGGTCTGTGTTTGATTCAGATCAGAGGGAAACCCTTGTTCACATATGTGGTACCTGAACCAGCAGAGCTTCTAATGGCCCTGCAGCAGCACTAACCTCAGTGAAATCGCACTGTTGCAGTGCAGGAAAAACAGGCCCTGGGCTCCAGTGAGACATGGTGAATTTATACCAGCATGTAACACGAAGCAACTGAATGTGTATGGAGCATGGACCACAGGAGTGTGAAGATCTGTACCTGGTGTGTTAGTAAAGACAGAAATGGAGGTTTAAATCCATAATTTTACTTCTTTCTTTTCTTCTTTCAGATTTGACAATTCTGTACAAAAAAGAGCCAAAACACTGTAATCATGAGTCAGGGCTTGCCAAGGTGTTTGTAACGTTTTTCTCAACTGCATTTCCTTCCTGCATACAAAGTCTCAAACATTTAGACTACACTGGCAAAATGAACTAGAAAGATGTGAATGCCAGTGGTGGTGAACATGTAGCTTTGCAGCTACAGGTAGTATATAGCTGTATCTTCTGCAGAGCTCAGATTTAACTATTCCCACTTTTTGGGAGGAAAACGTATTAGATGGCACTTAGATGATCTGCCTGATGCCACACTGTAGTTCATTTTGCAGGACTGAGTGGAAATTCATGAATTCCCAGTGTGACAGAGCACGAGATTGAACTCTTGCCTCTAATGGCATTGACTCAAAATTTTTCACATTTTCTTTTGTCTGTTCAAGGAGGACTCGTAGCCAGTTGTCTTCTGCTGATGATCGTTGTCTCATATGTAGACTTGCTTTGATCAGACTTAGGCTGTCTAGATTGAAATCTTGGCTGCACTGACGTCAGGAAGAATTTTACTATTGACATGAATGGGTTATGATTAATGAAGTTAAAACTGCCAATTGCTCAAACCGGGAGCCTTGTCTACGCAGTAGAGCCTCGCATACATAGCATTACCCTTGCAGTAAATATCAAATGAACCACTGGCTGAAACAAGAGGAAATCTGGGGCAAAACTGTGCCCTGGCACCTCCAGCCTTCCCTCCCCCTCCCCAGAATCAGAGCAGGCATCCCGGGGAGAGCATTAAGCAGGTACAAAGAAGCAAACATGAGCAGGGGAATGTGTCAGTGGGCTGTGGATAACGCTGAGCTCGATGTGCAGTTTTGCAGTGCTGTCTAATGCCTGTGTCCTTAGGGAAGTAGACTTCCTTATTTTGAAAAGGGCTTGTGCAGCAGCTTCATGAAAGATTCTTCAGAAAAAGCCTGTCTCAACAACCTATTAGTAACATAGCCTCATGCCAAACTCAGAAATATTTCTGAAGCTAACTTAATTTAATGTGGTTGGACTGGGCGATCTGGGGATTTATTTTTTGACAGATGTTTTTCTGTGCTACATTTCAAATTTGACATTTTTCATTTAAACGTACATGACACAGATGGGCTTTCTGATCAATTTTTAGTATTCCCCCTGCACCATATCATGCTCTCTCTGCTAGGGGGTCTTACTTATTGAATAGTATTTCCTGTAAGGCTCTAAGTTTTCTTCTTCATTTAAATAGTTACTTAGTCTTCCTTTACTCTAAATCTGAACTTAAACAAAATATAATTTACAAAACAAGTCACTCAGAACCTATTGTGTGTGAAGTATAAAAAAAAGAAACCTACCATGTTTTGTCCTTTCCAGCTGACAAGTAGAAAGAAATATGTTGAAATGGACATGTCCACTTACTAAGGGCACTTGACAGTTTATTATTTTTTTTTTTTAATATTATTTGGCAAAGTGCCTTTGTCATAAACCAGGGTATTTAAACGTAGAAAGGTCCTGAAATATTAGGCTGCGTTATCAGGACTTTTTCTCAACAACTGGCAGAATTACAAGGTAAACAACTTGTAGCAAAAAGCTACAAGAAAGAGGCAAAACCAATAACAGAAACAAGATGGAGCAGAAACCCAGTAAACTGATTATTGCATTCAGTACATGAGCAACTCCATTGACTTTAAGTAAAAGAATGTAATACTAGATTTTTAATCTCGTATTCATCTGCTTGAAGATGTGCTTTGTTGCATGGGATTCACAATGAAGAGCAGACTGAAAGAATGAGGTGTAGGTAGCAGAGTCTGAGCTTATGATTATCATCAAATACTTGAAACTGTAGGAATGTTTGGGCTGGCAAGTTTTCCATGTCCTCCATCATGAGTAGCCACATCTTCTTAGCACCTCCATGAGAGAATTAACCTTATGTCTGCAGCTTTTGTGAGTGGTGGGATTGGGAACATTGAGTATCCCACTGTGGACAGTCTAAGAATAATGTTAGTTATATAATCCCTAATTCCACAGGAATGAATCCAAGCATTGTCCAGAGTTCTTAGAAGCAATAGAAGAGACATGATACAACACGACAACTAACATGGCAACTTCAAAGACACCATACACGTAGTGCCTCTAAGTGATATAAATACTTCTCTTAGCACTCCGTGCCAGGCTCTCTTCTGATGCAAGCTGTTCACATGAGTTTTAGGCTAAACCTATCCATAGACAGAAGGAGCCCAAAAGGTTAGGCTTTTTCAGGGGGAGAGTATACAAGGTCTACAATCTCCACATTACTGATTACCTAGTACATGTCTGAAGTATTGTTTTCTGTTGTGAGATTATTTGCTTATCTGGGATGGCTTACTTTGGGAATGGTAGGGTCCATCCTCACCAGAACAACACAAACCTTGATACAATTTTTTTACTATCTTATCCCCAGCCACCTCTGCAATGCAAGGACAGTACAAACAGCACCAAGCCCAGACCCACTCCACATCGGGAAGTGCACTCCATGAGGGGAAGCACACTGCCTGCACAATTCCCCTCAGCAGGGACCCCCACCAGTCAAAAGGCATTAGGGACAACCACAATCCACAGGGAGTCAATACCAAAAGGCCAATAATAATAATTACAAGAGGAGCAAAGTTATCATGGACATTCTGCACTCAGTGGGTCTGGTTGCAGATGACTCCATGCCAGTCTGGGGAGAAACCTTCTTCCATGTCAGTCCAGGGCTGTTCAGCGAAGTCTTCTTTCTGCCATTTATTGCAGTGCTGACTGGCAATGCTAAGGGTACACATTATGCAAGCAAGCAAGCAAGAATGAGTAAGAGCATGCTGGCAGTGCCAGGTAGCTATAGTGATCAACAGTGTCCGTCATCGCCTCCCTGTAACACAATGCAGTTTGCATTGCTTGGAAATGGAAACTATCCCAAAGGACTGGATGAACAGAGTGAGCCACTAAGTGGATGCTGATCTTTGGGTATTACCTTCTCTTGCTAAAAATTCCTAGCTGTTAAATACTGAGTTTGTGAAGGAAATAACTTCTCTTTTTCTTCAGTATATTCTTAATAGAATGCTAAGTATGGCACATCTGGCATCGAGCTGCACGATTATTTATAAAATGGAAAGACAAAGGGTTGGCATTCACAAAGCCCATTATTGTGATGGGGATCTTAGCATGGGACAGGTTTTGAATGGAAAAGGGGTATTACTATAGCAACACATAATGCAAGCATGCAACCACGGCTTCCAGAAGCTCTTAAAAGTGGCATGGGTCTCATTTTCCTTTGACAGATCTTCTTTTCCTAAAACAGATTTTGTTAAAAACTATCTGTAGGGAATATGCCTTTGGTTTACCTGTTTTGGTTACTGGTAAAGGAGAACAACAATTGGAGCTATTTGCAGCTTATTATATTTTTACATCTGTTTTTTCTGCACATCAGATGTTTTTGTGGATAAGCTGTTCACTGATAGAGCACTAACTTGGATCATCAAAATACTCCTGGCCAGCAACAGCTGAGTGACCTTGGATGTCTTACTTAACCTCTATACATTAGTAAATCATATTGTTCCCTTAAAAGGTTTTTTAGGGCATAAGAATATAAAAGATTGTGAACTACTCATATGTGATATGATGTTTTTACATTGATAAAGTATGGATCTTAGATGAGGTTCGTTTGTATGCCTGGTCAGACAAACAACAATATATTTAGGGAATTGATTAAAAGTGTTCTGTATAACCTAATTAGGGATGTAGCAATTCATCTTAACTATAATTGTTTTGGAGAGTATCTTGATAGAAATGAGCTTTCCAGTTCAAAAGCAGAAGCTTTCTGTATAGCAGCCAGGTCTCCCAGTTTCTATTCCTTTTCTACATTTATGTGTTGGTGCATTTCTGTTTCTTCCTGTGACAAGATTTTCAAAAGTGAGTACACATCTAGGATGCCTCAATTTTTAGAGAGCTTTGAGGTGCCTGCTCAGTGCCCACATTCTCCTCTGAAAGGCAGCAGGTACAGGAGAGCTGGACATGCAGACCTTGAAATGGAGTTCAGTCTATTCATCACCAATAGCTGCAGATGTGCAAGGCAGGAACTGAGTTCAAGCTGCTCTACATTTCTGTGTATTTCTCCTTGTCTGCATCCATCTGTGAGAAGCTTTACTGAGCCCCAGAATGTACATATATATGGCTGGCGTGCTAGAGTACATAAGAATTCACATTCTACAATCTTTTGCAATCCTATAACGTGTTAGAGACAGATAGATTGATTGCAGTCAGACCTGTTTAACCTTGGTAAATGTATTCAGTTTATCCCTGGGTATTGAAAGGCTTTAAGTAGCAATCAACATGCCTGTCTGAACACGTGCCCATCAGCCTGATGAAGTCTATGGTTTGACTTTTGAACAGTACAATACAAACAGAAAGCATAGATAAATTATGACAGCCCCTTCTGTGTCACAGAGCCAGTGTTAGCCAGTACCCTGCTTCTGAGAATATCCTCATCCAAAGATCAGCTCCCTCAGGGGAAGTCGTAAGATCGTGCATTGATTCACTATAAAATAATCTGCCAATAAGGGAGGTTTCTTCTACTCCTACTTAGTATTTAGCTTGGATTTAAAACACGAGAATGAATTGCCCTTTTAAATATTTTTAATCCTGTCTAATGCAATTGTGGATATGTTTGTCATTCATGTCAGACTGTAATTTGTCGTCATCTCTGTGTTTACAGAATGAAGAGTCCACTACTGACATGACAGTTAATGCCACTTACTCTCCAGGAAATGTGGGGCACTGCACTGAGTTCAACCTCTCATTCTTTCTATGCCATAATCTTTTCTTTCCCTACAGAGAAGTCAAAGCAGGGAAGGACTCTTATTTGTTGTGTGGGAATGGGACAGTGTATGGCCTAAAATCTGAAAGGAAACTGAGGAAGCGATAACGTTGCAGGCACAGACTCTGGTCCCATTCCCATCCCATGCTGGCAAGTTACTGGGGCAGGGATGGTCTACAGCATATTTTGCCCTCCCATGTCACCTCTCTCAGATGCATTTCACTATCACTAATGGCTTTGGCCACCCCAGCAGGCACTGAGAGGAGCAGCTGTTACTGTGCCTTTACAGAAACTAACAGAGAGTAGTAGAATGAGGCAGATATTCTTAGGTGAACTCTACCCTTTGGTAGTTTATTTCACTATGTTCTACTAGTTCTGTATTGAATTTTTGCTCCACATGAAAAATACTTTATGGAAATTAGCTAAATGGCCAAGATGTCCTCCCTTTGGCTACTGCTATTATTGCCAATGCAGTGCTAGCATGCTGTGGCCCTGCTCATAGAAATATCTTTGGACTATGCTTCCTACAAACACAGATCTGATGCAAGTGTGACTGGGCCTAAATAGTCCCATGAAGTCCAGTGTACTATACTGGCACATAGAGAGATTAAGAGTCTCTGGATAATGAATTGATAGAAAAATGGACAATATATATATAGATACATTTAAGATAGATAGAAATGTAAGATGAAGCACAAATATAAGCCTTTTCTCTTTTCGTTTTTCTCCTGTTTTATACCAAGCTGTGTTGAGATTGGTCCTCTTTTAAATATTTTTAAGAATAATGAAATAACTGATGCATTGTAATCCCAGTAGAGGCCTCACCATTGTACCCTGAGGCATTGCTCTGCTATTAAGGCTCTGAAAGAATGCAGTTTAATAGAATGAGAAGATCAGAAAGCTTTGTCATTGTCCTTACTTGATGTCTGAGTCCTCCAGGATCTGCTCAAATGCCCTGAGATATCTGCTTAGTTCTTTTAAGCATTATTCCGGTGCTGTAAGAGAAGACTCTTGAGCTGGGACCATGCTTCAGGGTAATCGTTTCATTGCCTAGGGATTTGGGGGAAGTTTAAGGCATCATTGTGCCTGAGGATTTCAGGTACTACGAGGGACCAGAAAAGGCACTGGCATACATTAGAGTAGTTTCCACAGCCCGGATCATCCCCACAGCCTCCAGAGCAGCATATGCTACAGAGCTTTTTCTCCTCTTAGTGCTTTTCCTTTCATCTCTGTCATCTTTCCTGGACTTAATAAAGCATCAGTCTTGGAGCGTGTAGCAGGGATTGTTCTTTGTTTCTTAGTTACTCAGCTCTGGCCCTTCTGTGCCTTTAGAAATCTGCACTGGGACCAGACCTAGGGCAGAAACTGTTACCATTTGGACGGATTTCCAGCGGTTTTCAAATTGTGACTGATGCAAACTCACTTAAGAGAAAATCTAGAGGGATCTCATATAACGTGAATAATCAGTTACAGTCATAACCGAACAATTATTATATGATGTGAGTGCCTGTGCATCTGTTTCTATATTTAGGTAATCACACCAACATTAGAAATAAAAATGTGTAAGAAATATTTAATGAATTTAGAAAAAGTTCTCAAGCATTCATTCTCAGTCATTCAGATGTTAAATGAATTTCCATAAATTCTGCTCGTGCCTCTTTTTTTCACATCATCAATGAATATTCAAGAAAAAGACTCACGGTCAAAAGTGTTCACAAAAATAGCTCATTTTAATTAAGTGATTTAGAATATTCACAGAAGTGCATTTCCTATTCATAACCGTCAAAGCTACATCAGAAACCTTTTTTTAATAATTTTGCCCACTGTAGCAGGACAGGGAGACCTTCCACCTGACCTCTGTGTCCCATCAAAGCACTTGGGCTTTCTATGTACAAGGAACAAGGCTTCTCTCTAGATATTTTCTCTTTGAAAATCCTCCTTGGTGCTATTTCATATTCACGAGTACCTGAGTATTTTTAAAATACTGTCCTCTGCCTTGTTATTTGTTTGACATTTGCCATCAAGGCCCCTTTGTTGAGCAAGATGACTTAAGCAACAGAAGCATTTGCCCAAAGCAGTGGTTAAAAGGAAAACATGAGCAAGGATGTGATTTCTGTAAGCAAAAACTTGTACTGTAAGCAGTGGAAAAACTCAGATTAATGTTTACCTATGGCAGAATGCCAGAAGCATGCAGAAGCTTTTTTAGTCTGTGCAAGAAAACTGAGAAAACTGCCTTTTATTAAACCTTGCTGTGACTATGGATTATGTGGATGTCCTTTTTAACAAACAAGGATCTGTAAAACTTGGGTTTCCATAGACAACATGCAACCAAAAGGTGAAAATAACTGCTATCAAAAAACACAAATGAGTGTCAAAAAGCTGATATTTAGCTTAATAAAAAAAAAAAAAAAAAGGAAGAAGGAGAAGAAGAGGTTTTAAGCCAAGGCAGAGGAGTCAGAGGGGCTAGGGCACAGGCCCATGGCCATGATGTTGTGGTTTCTCTATAGCGCTTTGTGGTGCTGTTGGCCCTATGGTCTGAGGGATCTGTGCTGATAAAGCAAATGGAGGAAGGAGGAAAAGTATTTGCAACCTATCTTAGAAAACCCACCAGCCAAGAAGTAGTGCCATGCTTCTGTCAGCCGTGCTGAACAGCAGAGGCAGGGGACCCATGTGGGAAAGCCACAGAGCAGGCAGCCATGTCTGCACCTCACTGCCCTCCATGTCTGTTCAAGGCAGAGGTGGTGGCACTTCCTGAGGTGCTTTTTAACATGGGTTTTAATAATTCATTTCATGTTAGCTTCCTGCTAACGTGAGGTGGGAGAGAAACTGTTGGAGGGCTGTGTTAGAGCGGCTCATCGGTATGGAAATCACATACTCCCAGTCATATGTTTCAGAAGTGAGCCTGTGCAGAGGTGGGAGCGCTGTGACTCAGCGCAGGCAGCAGCGGTGGCAGAGGAGGGGACCTGCCGTGGCCTCCATCCCCCACCCCCACCATCCCCCGCCACCTCTCCACTCAGTCACCTCACCTGCTGCCCTCTCTCCTGCCTCCCTCCGTGAGGTCCAGGTGGAGTGCCTGTCATTTTTATCAGGGAGCCGGCGCTGAGACATCTCTAGCCACAGGGCTGTGGGGTCTCAGACAAGGGCTGGTGAGCAGGGTAGTGCAATTTGTACCCCCATGCATTCAAGTGTAATGGCAGAACAGTAATTTGAGAAGGACTTCTTTTTCTGCTGCCCTTCACACTATAAGGTAAAATGAAGCATGCATGTGTGCCGAATACCTGCTTAAGGTGAAGATTAGCAATACATTTCATTATTAATAATAAATAATTATATCCAGAAGTAGGTAGGCTTGGGTCCGTCTTAAGTAAAACACCATTAGGCTTGTACTAGGTCAGTGGGTAGCTGCATAAAATTATTTTAGCGCCTTAGTCTTCCTCCTTTCTCTGAAACAATTGCCCAGAGATAGTTTCTAAAACAAGAAATGACTGTGTCTGAGTTGTTCAGTTTTGATATGATCCTACATGGTGGGGCTGAAGACAGTTTAAGTTGAAATTGATTTTAATGTTCGTAATGCATTTCATTACATTATGCCTCAAAAATCCTTTGAGGCAGGCAAGTTACCCACATCTATTGAGTGGTGAGGCACTGGCAAAGGTTACCCAAATAATTTGTGGATGCCCCATCCCTGGAGGCATTCAAGGTCAGGTTGGATGGGTTCTGGGCAGCCTTATCTAATGAGTGGCAACCCTGTCCATGGTAGGGGGGTTGGAATTAGATGATCTTTAAGGTCCCTTCCAATCTAAGCCATTCTATGATCTAGATGTTGAAACATTCAAGATTAATGTTGTGTCTTATATGTATAAAAAATATGGATTTGTGGTATAAAGTACTTTTTTTTTTTTTTTTTTTTTTTTTTGCCTGGAGAGTTTGTCTTCTGCATGTGAATCTTGTCTCAAAAATGGCATCTGCAGTAGCAGGCCATCAGTTCAGAAGTGTTAGGCAGCTAAACACAGAAACAAGCTAAATAAAATTCAAAACATTCCTGGCCAGAAAGAAAAGGATTTCACCCAAATGAAGAAAGTTACATTTGAAAAATTGTTCAAAAAGTCTGCTCAGAGGGGAGCCACTTAAAGACTTTTAGCTGTAGAGTAAGTGGAAGAGCTGTAAGAGTATGTCTGCAGTCTTGAAAGTGGCCTGTCATTGCTTCCCTGAAGGATAATGTTGAATGTAATAATTAACCCATCTATAACCAGCATTCCTCTCCTGGTGGAGGACAGGGGTGGAGAACAGTTTGTCAGACAGTTTTCTTTCTTAGTTGTTGGCAATATCCCTCTTAGTGGATACATCTGGGGGAGACAGTATAAGATAATGCTAAGAGCATGGAAAGCTGGAAACAGTCAATTTGTATTTTTGAGTGGAGCCAGAAGGACAATTTTTCTGCCTTCTCACCAATAAATACAGCATTAGAAATGGATTCAGATATTGGTCTATTTTTCTGTCTCTCAGTGGGAAATCCTAGCTTTATGGAAGACTATCACTATCACCTGTTTTGTTTTGAGGCTGAGAGTCTCAACAGGTTGCTCAGAAAGCAAATGTGGACAAAGTAAACTGAATTGAGTTTATATTTTAGCCACAAAATATACATGAAGCTCCAGAGAGAAAAAATTCAAAACTAAGTGTAATTGATTATTCTGGCCCAACCCACAGAGGGTCTTCACTTTCTTAGGATGGGCTCAGTTCTTTCTAAAAATAGGGCATTGTTAATATGCGACTGATTTTCTTAGTGTTCCCCTCTAAACCGTCTTACATTTTCCCTGCCTGAAGTACCCCTTAAGCCAGAATTTGTTGGGAGTCAGATGAGGTTAAAGCTTCATTTCTTGACTTCGATACACTGCAGTAGGAAGGGCTGACAGTTAAATAAAACTTACTGACTCAGCTTACTGAGTATCTCTGCAGAGGAGCTGCCACACTTGACAACACATCAGTGTGGTGTTATGCTCCTTGAGCTGAATGCGTGCTAGATGGAAAACGCTCTTCAATTTTCTACTTGCATCTATGCAATTTTCATGGGAATTTTTCTCACTGCTGTTCTCGGTCATGCTGTTTGTCAGCAAAAGGTGGAAAGTTTTGTTCTTATTGCTGCTGAATGCACATTACTTTCCTTTGTCCTGAGTCCTTATTGAAGGCTCAGTAACAGAAGACAGTAAGGAGGAGGGGAGGGAAACAATATTACTAGCTTTGCTTGCTTGCAGTCAGTATCTAAGAAAATCTGGAAAGCTGTCCAGTCTGGCCATCATCATGGATGAGCCACATGAACCATAGATGTTGACTTTTCTGTCAGCAATGATATCTTTAAGTCATCTTTAGTCACCTCTACAAGTAACAGCTTATTTGATACAGAAACAAGTATGTTGGTTTTTTTGTGAGACCTGCTGGACTAACCTGCTTGTACAATTCCTTTTGCAGGAAATTGCTTTTAGAACAGTCCCACCTCAAACATGGTAAACTTTCCACTTACACATCTGAAAGGGTATAGTTAACAGTTGCTTGAAAATGTGTTGGCTTTGTGCCATGCAGTGAAACATTCAAATGATCTTGCATTCAAGCAACAGAATTGAGTAGACTTCTGATAGTCTTTTCTACACTGAGTCAGACTATATTATTCTAAACAGTGCGTTGCTATGAGTGCTTCTCAGTAATGTATTGAGCAGAGTAGGAAGACTCTTTATAAAAGAGAAGATGTTTAATGTGTTTAACTGATTATTTTTTAGCTTAGCCAAAAGTAGACATCTATTGGGGTGCAAAGAATTACTCATAATCCCTAAGTATCCAATGAAAGTGTAAGCAAAAGTGACATGATGCACACCTACTCTAGAATCTAATAATTAGAAAATCACAGAATCACAGAATCAGTAAGGTTGGAAAGGACCTATAAGATCATCCAGTCCAACCATCCACCTATCACCAATGGTTCTCGCTAAACCATATCCCTCATCACAGCATCCAAACGTTCCTTGAACACCTCCAGGGTCGGTGACTCTACCACCTCCCTGGGCAGCCCATTCCAGTGCCTGACCACTCTTTCAGAGAAGTAGTATTTCCTAATATCCAGCCTGAATCTTCCCTGGCACAGCTTGAAACCATTCCCTCTAGTCCTATCACCAGTTGCACGAGAGAAGAGGCCGACCCCCAGCTCACTACAACCTCCCTTCAGGTAGTTATAGAAGAGCAATAAGGTCTCCCCTGAGCCTCCTCTTCTCCAGACTGAACAATCCCAGCTCCCTCAGCCGCTCCTCATAAGGCCTGTGCTCCAGACCCCTCACCAGCTTTGTTGCCCTTCTTTGAACACGTTCCAGGGCCTCGATGTCTTTCTTGCAGTGAGGGGCCCAGAACTGGACACAGTACTCAAGGTGCGGCCTCACCAGAGCCGAGTACAGGGGGACAATTACTTCCCTGCTCCTGCTGGTCACACTACTTCTGATACAAGCCAGGATGCCATTGGCCTTCTTGGCCACCCAGGCACACTGCTGGCTCATGTTCAGCCGAGCGTCAACCAACACCCCCAGGTCCATTTCCTCTACACAGTCTTCTAGACACTCCGCCCCAAGCCTGTAGCGTTGCTTGGGGTTGCTGTGGCCAAAGTGTAGGACCCGACATTTGGTCTTATTAAACCTCATCCCAATGAAGGATTGAAAGCTCAGCTCTAATTTTTAAAATGCCCTCACATGAGCTCTGATTATTAAAAGTCCCTCAGGTGTCATCACTGATAGCCAGCTGAGTGGGATTATATATATAGAGAGAGGACCAGTTGTTCTTAGTGTAGTACTAAATGGGAACATGGTTTGGGATCTGTGATTTTGGGTAGAATTGTGAAACAGAAGGCAAGGTAAGTGTGTTTGATCTAAAGATTCCCTGTGATAAACTGGATTTGTTTTTAATCTCATGCAACCGCAGGATACTAACCTAACTGCAGGGATAACTGGATGGGATTACATCAGCTGTCTTGACTAGGAGACAGTGTTAACCTTGGACTTTAAAAATTTTGTAATTCTTGGTAAGTATGGTTTGTGGGATAAGGCTTGTGTAAGTCATAGCAGGCAACTGAGTTTCTAACTGTGTTTCAGAGTTGTTTTTCAGTCTGAGGGGCAGCCAGTGGCTATTACCAGATAGTACGCTGCCTCTCATTAGTTCATTTGGATTCTTTTATTGTCTCACAAAGATAATTGAAAGATGGTGGACTGGGCTAGAAATCAGGAAATAGCCATTCTTAATTGAAGAAGCTGTGGTTTGGATGCCATTAAGACATGGCTAGCAATTAAGTAGATCAAACTTTCAACTAACACTAAGGAATTCGGATCTAGCATTTCAGTGTTTCCTAGGTTTTAAAAATACCTGTAAGAAATCCTTAAGTTACAGGGAAAAAAGTTGCATATATATTGAGGTTTGGCATTCATACTGCAATGTAGCTTAGTGGAATTTCAGTTGTCAGCAGTCCTTGATTAGGTCTGGTTGTTTTTTGTATCGAATCAGCATGTGTGAAAACTCCTTGCAATGAAAGAACATCTCTGACTGTGTTTCCTGAAAATCTCTATTTGGCAAAGATGCAGAGTGAACTTAAATATATGAGGAAAAGGTCCTCCTGAGCAGGAGCACTGCAGCAGAAATACAGCTATGAAATGTCAGGGGCAGGGCATGATTAGGATTCAGTGAAGCCAGAAACAGCTGATTTGTGAGACTACGCTTTCTCTGAAAGAAGCCAAAGATGAAATTTTTAATACTTAAGTTTCTGAAAGCGATTAAAAGATCAGTTCTTAGTTGTGTGCCCAGTTTGAGAAAGAAGTTGTACACGAACTCTGTTGCTAAAGAATAGTGGTTTCAAGAAATCTATTTTCAGGAACATCTAAAACATCTTTGATCAGAAAAATCACTTTGTAATTCTTGACCCTTCTGCTATATTTAGACATCTGAGAGGCTGACTTCTTAGATGGCTTTGCCTAGTACATTCTATAAAGTAGATGGGAATTTTCTGTTGGTGTCTTTTATGATTCTTAATGTGACTATCGCTGCCTTTGAATTATATGGGAATTTCAGCTTTTCATTTTTTAAGACAAATTTTTAGCTTTTATAACTATGAAGAAAAAAATGGAGGGGAAAAAAAAGAAGGCTAAAAGCCAATGGCTCAGAATCCAGGCAATAACAAAAGAAGTATTAATTTCAATTTTGTTAAATTCATGAAATTTAATTTGTTGAACTTTGCAATTTTAAGATAAACCTGTAATGAGCCCAATTCACAGTTAATTCCTCTCTCTCCTTGTCAAGTTCACAATAAAATATAACATTAGGAATTGAGAGCTGGCCATTTTAACCAGAAGACAATTGCAGTGATTTTGATGCCTTTTGTGCTATTACAAACCATGCTTTTGTATCCGCTTCTGAAAAATATACGTAATAGTTGAGAACAATATAGCTTAAATTTTGAAAAGAGTATAACAATACTGGCATCGGTGAAGTTCAGCTCAAGAGTGCCATTACTGCAGGCCCTTTATCAATCTATAAGTTTTGCTTTTGTTTTTATAGAGCACATTAGACAAGCCTACGGCCTTAGATGTCAACTGGGCTTCCTGAAGAATATAAAGTTGAGGTGAGTGGCTCTGTCTCTTTGATTCACTCTGTCTAGCTTCTTAATCCATGTCCAACCGCAGCCAGTGTGACATGGTTGATGTATAATTTAAATATTGTTAACTCCTTAAGTGATTCTTTATGCATATGCAGGGGATAGACACTGTTAAAGCATCCCCTGAGAAGAAGGATTGTGATGTAGAAACCCCCAGTTCTATATACCAGAGAATTCATATAGGAAAAAGCAAACATGAGTTTCCTGCAACTGAAGCTAGTTTTGCTTAGAGCTTGTGTCTATTAGACATGAGATATACCAACTACGAGGCACAAATCTGTAGAATATTGTGCCTTTTTTAGTTTACGTATTACAGAAATAGTCTATTAGTTTTCAGCAGTGAAGTACAGGTTGCAGTTGTTCTTGTCTAAAAAGGAGTTGTTCTAACTATGCACAGTTGTATTGAAGGAGAAAGCAACTGCTAGCAAAACTGGAGCAGAATGTGGGCAAGAGACAGGCCTGCAGGAGGTCAGGAGGATGCTGAAGGACCTTGAAGGGTTAGAAGAGCGTGGAGGAAGAGAGACAAGAAAACAAGGCAATGTCCTTAACTAAGTAAGGAATAAACACAGATGCCTGGAAAGGGAAACAAGCAAACAAATCTGCAAAGTGACAGATATAATGAATCTTGGTTTCCCTTAGATCTGTATTGTCCAGCTGGATTTCTTGGTACCAGGTTGTTCAGTGCTACCTTTGTCTCTTCCCTGTGGGCAAGGGCTGAGCTTCTGTGCACCTCAATGGAAGCACTAACAAGTTCTAAAGGAGGATGGACAGGGACAGGCAGTGTGTTGATGCTGATCTGCTTTGAGCAGGTAATGTTTTTAGTCATCAGATACCTGCCATAGTTTGGACATTTTTCTGTATACCACACCTTATTATGAAGGCTTTCTCTGCAGTGGTGTCTAAGATAGCTGTGAGAATGCATTTTCTCACTTCACCACCCATTTTGCCCACTAATAGCAGATCATCCACACCCAGATATGTTCACTCATAGAAGAAAAACTCATATTTAAGACCAGGTATTTATACCCAGTCACAGTCAGTTTCATTTTAGTGCTGTTATAGTGATGATCAGACTCTCAAGGATACAGAAGTGGATTGAGATAATGGAGAGTGGCTGAGATTTTATTCATTATTTACCCAGGTTTTAGGTTTGTGCACATGCCTCAAAGCAAAGCTTATATGATGTTTTTAAATTTTCTGTTATTGTGGTCAGATTTTTCTCAGAAGTAAGAGGAGGAAGTAAAAAATAACTGAAATGAACCTACGTGCTGTTTAAAATGCATTAATCTTAGCTGCCAAAGTTGCAGGGAGGAAACCAGTTCTTACAGAGAAAGACCAAGTTTACTCAGCCTCCAGGCACAGCAGGCTGAAAAGCTTGGCAACTGTTTGTTTGGTTTTGTTCAGTTGTGGTGTTTTTTTTTTTTCAGGTGTGCCACTTCCCACATCACAAAGCTCCTCCAGGTGGGTCAGGTGAAGGCAGTGCAGATGGGAGGCACTGAGCCAGCTGCTTGTGGTCCCTTGGTCCCTGCACATCATGGGGTGGCCCTTTAGCCCTGCCAGCCTCCCCAGGCAGCTGCCATGCTTTCCTCCAGCCTGCACTGGGCCAGGCCCAGGGAGCCTTGAGCGCTGGTGCCTGAGGTCCTGCTGGTGAGGTCATGGTGGTGGCTGCTGCAAAGCTAGTGTGTGATGGCTGCCCTAGGGAGCACAGGGAACAGCCTGCTCCTGGCCTCTACTCAGCCTGGCAGCATCTCTTTCTTTCATTATAGGAAATGCTGCTTCTCACCTGGTGTTGCCATGGCGATGGGGAAACAGGCCCTGTTTTGGGCTCTTGGCAACTGTATCTGAAGGGAATGGCCAGTGCATAGGTACATAAATCAGCCATGCTCCACACACTTGCACTGCTGTTGCATTATACATGAGAGTAAACATTATTCTCTACGTGTGTATATATAAAGAGTATGTGTGTATATATATAGATGTGTGTATATACTTTTTTTGCTAGAAGGCCCTTACAGAACCTGACTGAGAAAGAAACCCTAATGAAGGATATGAATCAGGGATTCAGGAAGGCAGAAACAAAGGGGAAACTCTAGGTTGTGGTGTTGTTTTGTGTTTTTTTTTTTAAGAAAAAACAGCCTGGTGCTCACTGTTCCATTTGAGGCAATGCTGACTCCTTCCTGGGCCACCAGCTGCACAAGGAGCATGGGAGGAGCTGGGTGCCAGAAGAGCAGAACTGGAGGTGGGGCAGCCCCATAGCTGAAGGGAGTGCCCCTGCAGTCTTCCAGCAGCTCCTCAGCCGGGTGCAGGAAATACCTTCTGCAGAGTGGGGGATGTTTGAGATGAAACAGGATGTGTTTCCCAGTGATCCCATACCTCCTGTAGTTAGGTGGTTGGCCTTACAACTTCCATGTGCCTAGGAGGTCTCAGTAGTGAAACAGAAATGCATCTCACCAGAATGAAGGACAGAGCTGAGAGTGATCTCTTCCAACTCTTTATATGCATTTATCAAACCTGTCGTATACACACAAGTGAGCATGGAGTAACAAAGCAAGTTGTGCTTCAACCAGGAAGCAACTCCGGAATAACAACTGATCTGTAGCATAAGGATATTTGTTTCCTAATGCTGTGCTGAGGTTTTGCATTGCTTTAAACTGGATTTCTCCAAGGACTTTTCTATTTCAGATTATAGTGAACTACAGATTCCAAGATGGTTTATTTCTCCTTTCTTCTGGTGGTATGTAGGAGATGTGATTAATTTTTCAATTACTCCAATTTAAATCAAGAGCATCCTGTTGAAGCTGTTAGAATTTTACTGATATAAAATTCTCCAGACTTTTTGGCCCTCAAATAATTGCCAGCCTTTGCAATTTCTATTGGTTAATGTTCACCACAGCTGAGATATTTGATCGAGGTCATCATGTTTTCATTGCTCAATGAGGCTCAGTAGACCCCTTGCAGGTCACTTGCTGTAGCGTTATTGCCTGCTTGCTAGATTTGAGATCCATTAAAATAAAACCATAAAATAGAAAAGAGTTGTCAGGTCCTATGGTAACTGTGATCAATACTGTATAAACTAGATTAAATTAAGCTTAGAAAAACAGTACTTACATGCATTGCGAAATAAAAGCTTTATTTTTTTTTCCTGATGCTTTATTTCTTTACTGAAATAATTTTCTTACAATATCCCTTTGAGATACCTTCTCAGGGATGTAGGCTGCTGTCAGGTAGAACTCTGCAGCTGTTCCAGATTTTGGAGGAAGAAATCAGACAAACGGGAATTCTTCAAACTGGAATTTGGCCTGAATTGTAGCAAAATCAGGTCGCAGAGTAAGGGGAAAAAATAGCAATTTTATATTAGAAATAAGGAATTTAAGGAAAAGGAGGCTTGTTGGCTTAACTTACTGCATTATACTTTTGAGATCTTGCTCAATTCTCTGAATTGTAGGAGATGTGTTCATGGAAGTCCCTTTATAGCAAAATGGATTTGGGGCAGTGGGACCCTACTCTTCTTGCCTTGTATTTGAACATCCTTGGTCTTACTGCAGCATGGATGAGTTCTTAGTATTATGATTAAGTCAGAGTGACTTCTGTGGGAGTGTGTGAAGTAACATCCAAAGATGTCCGTTCCTATTTAGACTACTATTAAAATTCATTTTGTATGCTCTCATGATCATTTGCACTAGTCATTGGTTATTTCTTCTACCAAACCGAGCAGAACTTCCCACTGTGTGGCCTGTGTAGGATCAGATAAGGATTAGGATTTTATAGCAGAATTTCCAAGGTATAAAGTATGTGTCCTTCTTCTCTCCCTGTGTCCCCAAGCATTACCCAAAACATGCATTATCTGACAGACATTTCTGTGATTCTAGGTTCATTGTGCTACATACTCATCTTGCTAGCAATGGACACTACAGCTGTGTATGCAGAATGAGCCCTTATTTATCTGGATGATGCAGTAAGGAAGATCTTGGACCTCCTTCCGGCAGAGGTAGGTACCAAGCAAGAGCCAAGGTCTGGGCAGAGCTGAGTTGGGATCTGCCAAGCTGTAAGTTGATACCTGCTAAATCACTTCATTGATGGATAAGTAAAGGCGTGAGGGGTCTGGGCAAAGATTTCAGAAGATAGATCCAGCACAGAATATAGCCACACAAAATTACTTGCCTCTGAATAATGGCTCTTAAATTTTTTAGACACTGACTATTATTTAGCTGGGGCAAAATACAATTCTCTGTCATTGTGCTGAGCTCCCAGTGCAGCACAGCTCCCAGTGCAGAACTCAGAGCCAAGTTCAGCTTTATACTTTGCTCATTTTTTTTCCTCTGGAGTTTACTCTCATCTTATCTACAGAATGATCTAAATTTACTGAAGCTTTATCACCTACTTTGGGAAGAAACATCTTTTTTCTTATTGAATCTGCAAGTTAAGTAGCAGTGAACTCCAAATAGCCAATGCAAGCTGAGTACACTTGAGGCTCATGTAGTCAATATGCTGACATATCTAATAATTACAAAATATAGTTATGTCAGTTAGTGTTCCCTGTACAGTTTTAACTTTAGTTTAATGCTGTGGAACAAAAATTGAACTACATCATAGACTCACTTTGCTTCTTTCTCTACTGGGTTTCCAATTTTACTTGTAATACAAGTTTTTTTTAAATTGTAAAGTATTTACCATGAAGAGTAAATGCCACTGTTAGTAGCACTGTGAGGGCAGTTCACCATATTGCAAAGGGCCCTTTTGTCTAGGCAAGCAAACTTGCTCCTGGACCTGCAAATATAATGGAATGAGAGAGAACCATTGTGTACAAAGTAGGAGGGGCCTGGGCTGTAAGAAATACCGCAGGTTGTCCCCAGCTTCCCTTTGTATGCATAGTAATAAAATCTGGTTTTGTGACTTTCTAATGTCTGAAGTATTGCCAGCTTGAACAATGAGTGTACTTTAACAAATGAGAACATGGTAATGAAATTGAGCAATTTAGTTTTGATTTTTAGACATAGCAGAAAAACACAGCAAAGTAAGCAAGGAACATATATACAGCCAAACTTGTTAAGGTAACTATAAAATGTACCCCAAACTGTGCCCTGTGGAATCTATGATCTAAAAGCATTGAAAGTGAATTGGATGTTTAAATCTTGATATTGATCTAAGCGATTTGAGGGACAATAACTTAGATGATACCCTTGTGTGGGGAAAAAATAAGTGCATTCCATTTTAATAGCCTGGTATCTTGTGGCTTGAGGGGCAAAAATATTATAGTAATTTTATATTCATTGTGTTGCATTAAATTAAATGGCAATCTCACTTATTATTTTTCTTGTTGCTATTCAAATTATTTTACATTTTCTCTGCAATTAGAACACCTCTGTCCCACAGGTGCACACCTCAGTCACTTGTCTCATTCAGTACCTGAACAGTCTAGTTTGTCAGGTTGAGCCAATTCTGGCACATTCATCCCCATTTATCCACTATTGAACCATCACACTAAAAGCTGACTAATATTTTATGATGCTTTTCAATAATAGAAAAGATTTCTATGACTGGTTGCCATTTCTGTTTTCTCACAGGTAATTAGTCTCCCATCCCATTAAATAGAGCCATATGTTTGTTATTCGAAATAATCAGATTGGTACGTTGTTTGAGCCACAAGTGAAAGCAAAAAGGCCAATTATCTTGAAAGCATATATTTCAAAATAGTTATTTGTTCCAAAGAGGCCATCACATTGCTGTGTATAATACAGCATAGCAGAGAGACAGGGCCTTGAACAAGACACAAATGTCAATTAAAAGCTGCCTTAAAACAGGATAAAAGTCTAGTAAATGACCTTTCAGTTATAAGGCAGCATGGTGTTCTCCTTGGATTACGCGTAGATTCTCTACAATTGCACTCTCCAGTCCTATAAAAAGTCGGTTAGTATTTTTTACTGGAGTTTTTACTGTGTCTTAAGTGTGTAACTTTACAAAACACAAAACTCTATAAACTAATTCTGAACTTGAAGGATGTAAGCTAGCTGTTGGTGGCCTACATGAGAAGGGCTAATTACAAAAGCATCTTCCTGCAAGGAAAGGCTCCTTATTTAGTTTCAGAAAATGAAGTTCATCTGAAGTGAGAATATTAATGCTTACCTCTGCTTGCAGTCTCAGAGGTGAGGTTACCTCTGCTCTCCTCCTGTTCACATGGTACCTGTATCTGGATAGTCATAAGCGGCAGTTAGAGATGTAAATTTATTTACTGGAGATTGGGCTGGAGCTAATGTTTTATCTCTCTTCTTCATTGCTTTTCTCCTTTCCTATGCCCTTATCTTTAACATACTTCTGGATAAAAGTTTACTCTCAGCATCCTTATTTTCCAGGACATTGCAGGATCTTATCACTTCCTTTCCCCTTCCACACTGACAGCAGCTGCTTCTGGTGTGCAAACACAGTAAATGTAACTCCTGTTTTAATGTCATTGTTAAGGGTAAACTCTTTTCCACAGTGAAGAAACTACAGAAGCAAGGAAGAGAGAGTGAGTGTGGAATACTCTGCTGCAAGCACAGGCGATGATGTTGAAATAGGAGATTATTCATGTTTGAGCTGCATCTTCAAATCCAGTAGGCTGCTGACTTGGCCTACTAGCAGAAAGAGATATTGAACTTTTTCTGAGTATTAATTATTCACCATTGCAGAGTGATTTAAAACACGGGAGAATTCTCTTAACAGCAGTTCCTAATAAATATGTATTCTGTGAAATCCTGAGTCAGCTATATTGATGATGGCAATATTTGTAGTGATTTCAGTGAGTTCAGAGTTTAGTCTGGACTACTCAATTTAGTTGAGATAACATGGGCATCAGTATGTTCATTAAGTAAATTATCATACACAGGGCTTGTCATAAGTGTATGTTAACTCCTAAGTTTTCAGAAGGCTCACATCATTGCTGCGTGCAAATATAAAATAGATTTTACAGCATGTCAGCTTAATGGAGTTATTCTTGATTTACAATGGCATTGATTAATTCAGAACTGGATCTTTAAAAATATTTCTGTAGAATCCTTTGATGGTGATTGGGAGTATTGTAATAGAGCCATAAACAAAGACATTTCTTACTGGAAGTTGAATAGATTTACTGAACTGTTGCAGTATAAACACATAGAGCTTACAACTGGAAGGTGTTTCCTCAGACTCGCTGATCCTCCAGTCTTGGGCACAGAACAAGGTGAGATCAGCAACAATGGAAGGTCTTATTTAATCTTCTGATTTGCTGCAGCAGAATTACTAGATAGTGTGTTGAGTGACAGTACTCTTAGAAGCATTGTCTTCAGAACATCTTAACACTGATAAAACGGTGACTAACGTTTCAGAGCTGTTACAACACTGCACCTGCAGAAAGACTGCTCCTTGGGAATCAGTCCAAGAGAGACATTAAGCTATGAGAACACAGGAGAAAAAGACCTGCAGAATGAAGAGAGAAGAACTGATGAGTAATTCTAAATATTTTTAGATGTGGAGTAGTCCCTTCTCCCCATTGTCAAAGCTGATTGGTATTGCAGGGTATCCCTCTTGGCTCTTTGATACTGTTCAAAGACTGCCCTGGTATTCCAAGAGCATCCCCTGCATTTCATGCAAGATGAAGGGTGAATGAATCTGTGTAAGAAATGACGGTAGGGGTTGTACAAGATTAGTCTAATTCTTCTCCTGTTCAAGCAAACCTCTCCTGCCCCAAGCCCGCAAACAGTGGAGAGCCTGCCTACTTCTTCTGAAGTCACCAGCTGTCTTGTTTGTGGCCATATCATCTACCAGCTCCTCCACTCTACACCCAGGTGTCACTTAAGCTGAAGGAATATAAATCTCCCTGAGGGCAAAAACTGAGGGGGATATGATAATAGTACTGGAAGAAAGTTCAAGGTATATGTCCTTCACAGTTATGCGCCTGAGTTTGCCCTAAATAACTGTCCTGTTTAGAGTTTGTAGGGCCTAGCACTTTGGAGCCTGTTATCTTCTGTCTGTGGCTTTTAAAATCTCTTTCTGAAGTTCTGGCTTTGCATGTTCACAGCTATAAAATCAATAGGCCTGGTGTCCTGGCCAAGAGTGCTTTTAAGTTTTTATTTTGTTTATGTGACTACGCCCCTTACCAGTTTTAGCTGGAAATTTTTCCTTTCTTTTATTTCTCACCCCAAACTGTGAAAGTAATTATCTGTGCATTTCACTGTAGATAGGGATGTTCCAGAGCAGATAGTCTTCAAACCTTAAATATATCTATTACTGCGTCATTCACCTATTACTTACCTGGGGTAGAGGAGTTCTCTTCAACCTGTTTTGGACATTTAGATAGATTTTACTTTCCAATTTCATGTTATAAGAGTCTAGCTTTCAAGTTTTTTGTTTTTTCTTTTTCTTTTTTTCCTTTTGATGGTGTTTTCTTAGCATTTGTGTTGATGTTGATTTGTTACGAGAAAGACAAGGAAATTTCCAACCCCCGAAATTTTGAACTACTGCTATAAATAAATCAATCGATCCTCTCTGAATGCAGTGTAAGTGTGGCCTAAAAACTGTTAGCTAAATTCAGATCAGCATCTTTCTTGATGGAACAGAGAAAGTGATTTCAACAGTAGTTCAAGCCATTGAAACTCATCCTGTAGCAGCGCAGCCTGGAGCTGTGGACAGTGTCGCTCTGTCAGTCATTTCTGCTATGAAAATATCAGCCATTCCACAAACACAGGCACATCAGCATGCTTCAGCTGACGAGCTGGCAATGTGCTACCTTATGTTTTGCTTCCTGAGCTTCCAGTTGGAATGGAATGCGCAGCCCTACTACTTATAAATGTCTCAGACTCGCTGGAAATACACTGTCCCTATTGACAGAATTGTCTTTGAAGTTACCTGGTGCATAGAAGTATGTATTTCTCCAGTTAGCTGGAATAATTTCTGTTATCCTGAAATACCTGCTGACCAGGCTGCTGGCTGGGAAACAGTAACATGCAAGTCTTCTGAAAGGCAGCAAATGATAGAAAGTAGACAGGTACCTTTATCAGCCAAATAGGACAGAAAGATATTTGTGAGTTTCACATTTTCCTCTTCCCTGCCACCTCTAGCCTTGATCAGTACCCCAGGCATCGCAAATTGCACCCCAGACCCTGACACTGTTAACAAACCTGCCTCACAGTACTGCTAGGCTACTCTTTTGAAGGCTGTTGCTTGACCATCACACAAATTCTGACACCACACAGCCTGTTGAGTAATCCACGGGTAAGGGTTGTAGTTTAACAGAGTTGCTACTGCTGTGTGATAATGAGCTCTTTTCTCCTTGTCAGTCTCTGCAGCTGAGTACTAACAGACCTACTTCTTGGTTGCAAGAGTATCTTTTGGGGGCATCTCAGAATTAAGCATAAAAAATGCATTCCCGGCCATGTTTCAAAGAGTATACCGCTTTAAAAAGTCAGTAATGGGTCGTTCTTAGCAAACAGTTATTTGACAGTGTGGACAAGGGCAGTGTGTGCTGTCCTTACCTGTGACCCAAGTATAGATGCTGAAAATAAGTGTTTAGAAAAAAAAATCTGATAGTAAACAGCGTCGACTAAGATGGATTATCTGTAAGTAAAACACAGAACTATAAAAATAACTGCTGTAAAAATTTTTGCACCTCCAAAGATCCCTTGCTCCTAAAAGAGGTGAAATGAATTGATGTAGACAGTAGAGATAGGTTTGGAGGGAGTTTTCCAACATAAAATTCTAACAGCCAGAATGTGCAAATTATAAATGCTTGAGAACAAACTCCCTATGTAGCTGTTTGAAATGACTTTGCAGAATTGTTACCTGGGATTCCAGTCTGGAAGAAGGTATTCAGTACAAAATATTAGAGTAATCTGATTATGACCTACAAATAAACAGAGAGGTCAATGAGACTATGAAGGATGAACCCTATTCAAGTTTAGATCAGGATAATGCAGCAATATGGTGTGAGTGACATGGTAGTTCTGACCTCTGCTTCGTAAAAACTTGTTGATAATAGCACAAGAATGGACGAAACCACTCAACAAAGTGATGAGCCAATTAGAGTTTAGGGAGGTTTTGACTGGGTCATTTCATCTTGATTATGGTAATGAAATACCAGGTATGTTTTCAGTAACATCTTTTGCTACAAGAATAATAATATCTCTTTAAATGCGTTACTTAGACTGAGTGGGAAATTACATTGACTATCCCTGGAAGGAGAAATGTGTGCCAAGTTCAGTGCAGTGAGGCACCATCCATAAGATAGGCAAGCTGAAAAATTGTATGCATGTACTTAAGGAGTATTATATGCTAATTTACAGTATGCCAGTGAAGTGTGCTGTTGGATTTAGCTATTATTTACAAGTCTAATTCCCTTTTGGTTCTATAAAAGACAACATACCTTAATGACACAGGGCTGCATTTTTAACATATACCAACTGGGATTGTGTGATGTTGATAAAATGTACATACTTCAGACAGACTGATAAACAGTAGATAGTAAACATACCACACTGGTTTCTCCTAGGAACTGCATCACTTACTCTGGCTGTTTCCCAGCTACAGTCTTTTGCTCAGTTCTGGCTAACTGTTTATTCCTTTCCAGACTGACCTTTCTGTAAACAAATAGAATATCACAGATATTTACAACTTGAAGAATGTGACCACAATAAACCCTTAGTATAGTACAGGGGAGGCAGTCAGGGAAGAAGGAAGATTCTCCTTTCTGTTAATAATAGATCAAAATGTTTTGGAGCTATTGGATTAGGGCTCTGATCTTGATGAGTTAAGCAAAATTAGTCAGGTCTGCAGCTAAATGAGCCTTCAACAAGCAAATCAGATTGAAGGAAACAGTATTGGATCCTCTTTCCTTTGATTATTTCATAGCCTCAATATTTCCTGCTCTAAAACCATGATGCATGGAGGCATGTGCTATCTGAATAGCCAAAATATTCAGGGAAGAGGGAACTGTGTTTTAAAGGTGGACTGGATCACACCTCCTATGTGCACATGGATTATATAGCATTTTGAGATAAAACATGGCCTATAACTGCAGTTTACTATTGTGTTAAAATTTGGTTAAAGAATACAAATCTCTGGAATTAGCTTTGGGTATTTTATGAAAGCATTTGGCTAATGTATTTCAGAATTTCAGTGTAGCCATAGCATGACATCCAGTTTCTGATTCTCAGAAAAGAAATCTAATCTTCAAATAGCCCTGCCATATATGGCCATATATATATAATATTTCTGAGCATATAATTCCCTCTGGATAGACTATAATTGATCCTCTCTTCAAAATCTGTAATAAGAAATGCCACGTAATGAGTGTAGCTTGTCTTTTTTACTTACGCTGAGACAGTGTCTTCCAGGTTAGCTTCTCATTCAACCAGTCTGAGTAGCTGCAGTTCAAATTGCAGCGCTGTTAGTTAATGGCAACTGGTCAGTTAATAGCATCGCTATGCCTACACTAAATGACTGTCAAAGAGCTGCCATTTCAGTATGCTCTTCTGTGTTTGAAATAACTAGTACTTGAATACTCGTGTCTCAGTCATACACAGTCATTCTTTTTACTTGTGCTAGAAACTACCGCGTGACCTAATCTTATCTTAGCAGTAGGAACAATACATATTCATTGGAATTTCACAGTTCCTTGAAATAAATATGCCAGTAAACTATTCATTGTGTTACTAAGTCACTGAATAGAATGGAAACGTAATGTGTTTTGCGTGTATGTCTGGCAAACACGTGTTGTAAGCTGCATAGGAATGGTGACTGGCTCCTCTGTGATTTCTTTTCAGTGCAACTTTTAACTTTTCTGTGAATTAGACACGGAAACAGAAGAAGAAAAAGAAATACAATAGATTACATTCACAGTCAGTCTAAGTTAGCGTTCTGTTTTTGACAAACTCATAGATTAAAACAAAGATGTGAGAATTGCACTGTAGGGTAATATGAGTTGAAATCTAACTTGGATTTGTAGTAATTAGATCCAGGCAACCAAGGTACAGCACAGTTGTAATCAAAATCCACAGGGGCCTTGGCTTTTAATTTTGGACATAAGTAATGTAACATTGGGTAAATTTATTGTAGTTTTTGAAACACAAATAAAGAGGACTGTGGAATACTATGCCATAGACTATGCAGGCAAGGGGAGGCTACCTAGAAGGTGGATGAAGAAATAACTGATAGCCAATGGGAAAAGTTATATCCATTCTTGTCTAAGCTAAACAGGGGAGACCTTCACACTCCAGTAGGCTTTAAAAAAGCCAATTGAAGAGGTCCTTTCAATTGCAAATCGCAAATGAAAATTGACACTAATGCTGCATATTCAGAAAGTTGGCACTGGTGAGAGACTTATGTTGCCTATTTTCAAATGAAAGAGGTCACTCCTTTACTCACTTGTTTGGTGTTTGTCATAATAACTGTAATTATGAGGCACTACTGTGATAATTTAATGTAATTTAGCATATAATTAGTGAATAAAAATCCTACATAATATTTCTTTCATGGAGCCATATCACTAATAAATACTGGCATTCAGTGACATCTTTCCTGTCAGTCAGGGTTGTGTGGGATGCACAGTTCATATAACCTATAGCATTTGACTTGTTTTGCTTTTATTTGAAAAAATGAGCAGAAGTATCATAGCAGAATTACTGAAATGAGAGCTGCAAAAAAATGCCCTGCCCTTTGGCAAAGAGTGCTGACGTTCGTTACCCAGTGAGTGCAGCTAAAGGAAGAGTGTTCTCTGAAAGCTTTATTGTCCTTGCAACGCTTCACTGATACTCAATGTCATTGCTACTGATTTCAGGGAAAAATACTTCCCACTTGGTGGGAGTGGAAAAAATCATTTCAGTAGGCTTTTCTGGTACAGAGTCCTCTTGGTTGATCTCTAATACAAGAAACAATTTCTGATGTACAGTTTATCTCTATGCAGAAAAGAGTGAGTTGAAGTGTTTTTTTTGTATTTGCTGTGTATACACGTCATAGAAAACTCAGACAATGCAGATGACACATACTAGAATCACTAAGATGAAGTATAAGAACCAAGCAACCTGTCTTTTGAAAAACTAATAACTTCTCTTGCAGAAAATAAGTTTAATTTCAATTTGGTCAAAACGTCTCTTCTGGAAGTTCAGTATTCTTGGGAAAACATCAGATGTTAGATAATCTGCCACTACCCTGAGTAGTTCACTCTTTCCTCCTTTCTTAAAACACTGTCTTCGTTCTTCACTTTAATTTATTGGACAGAGATTCTAATAGTTGATACTGATTGTACTCTATTTTGTCCTGTGAAGAGTTCTTTGGTGCCTGTTTTCTTTCTTTATGCTTATCCTAGAATCAAATCAAACCTCAGTTTTTTTTCTTGATATATAGATAGAGCTCTTTGCATCCACTCAAAATAATCTTCTATGGTCCTGGAACCACCTCTTTGGATCATTACAGCACTATCCTAAAGATTTCTCCTTAAAATGAGGTCGTAAGATCTGTATGCAATTAGTCTTGCAACATTCTTGTAAAAAATATATCTGAAGGTAGCTTCTGCAGCGTGTTCCTAATCCTACATCAAAGTGCATTTCAGACCTTTTATCACACTATTCCCCTGTGAGCTCACATTCATTTATTTGCCATCCTTGATGCATAGTTTCTTTCTAGGGATTGTAACATGAATCTGTTCTCTCATTCCACTTTCTTTATGACAGACATAAAACGCATAAACGCTTTTTTGGTACCTGAATATTGAATGGAAGGAGCTGAATAAATATTCAAATTCATAAAACAAAAAGGAGAAAAATAGTTATTAACCTGGTGTATATTATGGTCTCAACAAAGCAGCTACAATTTGTGCAGTGATCTTTGAAGTGACTAATTTTTCCAGGCACAAATAAGTGAATTATGGGACTAGACAAAACTACAAGTACAAAACGAGTGTGGTAGTTAAAAAAACAACAAACAGCTGTGAGAAATCATAAGTAACTTCCATTTTTTGTCTCTAAAATCCATGGCTTCTATGCAAGCAAGTATGGAACATTTATTTATAGCACACGGAGAGTGTAGCATACGTACAGGAGATATTTTGGACACTGGGAGTAGCACCCTCCAAATTGTTAGAGTTACAAGAGAAGTTGGAAGCCTGTATGCAGTTGCATAAGAGTCGTGAAGATGTATGGCTAACATGACTGGAGCACAGTGGTTTTTAGGAAGGACAAATTGGGAAGGAGAGGAGAGGACATTGCCCTTTATGTGAGAGACCAACTAAAATATATGGAACTCTGCTTTGGGATATGTCAGTAGTGAGGCAAGAGCTCATGGGAGTGAAGGTTAGTGTGTAGGTCGACCTGGGTGCTGCTATATTGGAATCTTCTGTAGACTTCTGGTTGCTCATGTTTTCCTCTAGTCACATAATTTATTTCCTTGATTATACCTGATCATGTATTCATTTCAAAGTTTTATATACAAGAAGTAGTGGATAATGCATTCTTCAGAAAATAGGAAGAAGACTCGGATTTAAGGCCCCTGTCCTTGCAAGGGACTTTAACCACCCTGATATCTGCTGAAACAGTAATACAACATCCTCTCAGAGACCACTGCAACAAAAGGTGCTCTGCTGGACGTGTTACATACAAACAAGGAGGAAGCGACACAGGACATGAAAGCTGGAGAGAGCCCTATCTGCGGTGACCATCAGATGATAGATCTCAGGATCCCAAGAGGAGGAAGCAGGGCAAAAACCAAGACAACAGCCTTGGATTTTGGGAGAACAGACTTTAACCTCTTCAGAGACTTGTTTGGAGATATTCCATGGGATATGGCCAGGGAGAGAAGGAGCTGGGAGAGCTGGCTGATACTGAAGATGTATCCTAGGCCTTAATACTAAGTCTGAGACTGTTCAACAACTTCACTAATGATCTGGATGATAGGGTAGAGTGCGCCTTCAACAGGTTTGCAGATGATAAAAAAAAAAAATGAGAGGAGTGGCTGGTATACCAAATGGTTGTGTTTCCTTTCAGTGGACTTGGACTGGCTGGAGATCTGGGCAGAGAGGTATCTGTCGATAAGGTTCAGTAAAGCGAAATGCGAAATCCTGCACATGGGAATGATTAACTCAATGCACTAGTGTATTTCTTTGAAAAATCAAGACATCATCTCCCTAGATATTAATACTTAGCTCACATTTTCCTCTCAGCTTCTGTCTGGCCTATCTGATCTGGCCTCTGGTGGCTGATCAGCTGGAAAGCAGCTTTTCCAAGAAGGATCTTGGGGTGTTGGTGAGCAGCGAGCTTGCCATGAGTCAGTGATTCACCCTTGAGTCAAAAACATCCTGCATTAGGAAGAGATTGCCAGCATGTCAGGTGATCTGATCCTTCCCCTCTACTCAGCTCTGATCAGGCTTCATCTAGAATAGTGTGCTCTCCAGTGCAATGAACATAGGAGCATACTAGAGTGAGTCCCATACAGGTCATAAAGGTGATTAAAGAACTGGACTATCTTTTCATACGCGGAGAGACTAAGAGAGCTGGGATGATTTAGCCTGGAGAAGGCTAATGGGGAATCTTATCGGCATATATAAATATCTAATGGGCAGGAATGACAACAAGGGAGCTAGACTTCTCAATAGTGCTCACTGATAGGACGAGAGGAAATGTGCACAAATAGAAATGCATGAGATTCCATTTAAACACAAAAAAAACAGCATTTCACTGTACAGGTGGTCAAACACTAGCACAGGTTGCCCAGAGAAGCGGTGGATTGTGGTTCCTTCATCTGTGGAGATATTTGAAACCCAACTGGACATGGTCACAGACAACTTGCTGTAGCTGACCCTGCTTGAGCAGGGCAGGCTGGACCAGATGATCTAAAGAGGTACTTTTCAATATCAATCCTTCTATGATTCGGTGATATTTTTGTTTTTAATCATCACCTTCCAAAGCTGAGGTCCAGCATTTTGCTTAAAGAACTAACTTAATGGGAATGGCTTGAAAATATCCATTGGTGATAGGATTTAACTTGATAGCCAAATCACCTGCCTCAGTCTAGTCAAACTGTGGGGCTTCCAAAAAGCAAGACTGTCAGCAATAATTTTAACTGCTATGCTGGAAACAGACCTTATTTGTCAATCCAAGGTGTTTGTTTTATAATGCTTTGTACATTTTAGCACTGTAACTGCAAGAAATTCTGCAAGAACTAGACCTAACAGTATTTCTGAGAGAGAACATCATTGTTTATTTCCATTTTATATAGAAAGACCAAAGTAGAGATTAGTCAAGTAACTCGCCTGTCCCTGTGGATGAAAAGTGGCTTTCAAAGTGGAACCTTCAGTGGAACCTGATCTAGGCTTTAGAGATAGCAAAGATCTCTGGAAATCTGTAGCTGAATCGAACATTTGCAGCTAATGTAAATATGGGGGGAAAGGCAACAGATATGCTAGGAGTAGGGTCCTCATAACCAGATGTTGATTGTATTAAAAAAGGAAGGGGAGAGAGCACAGTATATGCCTCTGCACTGAGATCTTATTATCCTGCCTGAGTACTGGAAGGTTTCAAGCTGCTAGTCCCGCCTTTCCACAAATCCGTTTTCATCATCTCTATTCAAAATCTTTCATTCTAAAGCTGAACTCTCATGGTCCTGCCCTTTCTATATCAGCCTATTGTATGAGGATGTAGTTAATCCCCAAGCCCTTGACCTTTAGTGATTTGTACTGCTGTCAAGATGCATTATACAGCTTTCCAAGCTGCTCTGCACTACAGAAGAAAATGTCCACAGTGGGGTTCTTTTGTTTAAACTACCATTACTTTCATCATGTAAACTCTTTTTTATTTTTCTACAGGGGAAACAAGCCCCCCCATCCCTTCTCCAGAAGAGCTTCACTAGGAAAAACAGAGCTGAGAGCTAGAGTAGGTGTAAGGGAGCTATCTGCAATTTGCAAAGCAATGAAGATTATGTTAGTCCTACTGGGACAGAAGCTGAGAGGAAAATGTGAGCTAAGTATTAATACCTAGGAAGATGATGGCTTGATTTTTCAAAGAAAAAACTTAATCTCTGAAGCAGCCCATGGCTTTGATGAAAGATGGCTTGCTGAGTTCTGTGAGCGTCTGTAAGGCATTCAGGGACCTCAGCTCTACTCTTGATGTTTTTTGATGAATGATAAGGCTGTGGAAAAAGGTAACAACTAGATGGTATTCTTCCTGTATGCACAGAGACAATGGCAGCAGATGTAACAGGTACACAGTCTCCTACCTTCATTAATTCCTTCATTCAGAGATTTAACCATAGGGTAGCAGGAAAAACAGCTTCTCCCTGCTGATTCAGTTCTTGTCTCTTTGAGGATTTCAGCACATTTCAGATAAACTAATGGGTGTTTTGAAATGGACTAAAGATAGTAACTCGTTTCACAACTGTCAGTGATGACTTTCAGCCTCCAGTATAAGCTGCATTGTGACATGGAGCTGATATAAGACAAAGATCCTGGATTTATTTAGAATTTCCATAAAAATGGGCATTAATGAAAGAATTAGCTTCCAAGTTTTGCCGTGTTCTGCTTAAGAATGCCATTCTTGTACCAAAGAGAGATTTCATACCAATTGTTCTAACTAGTACCTTTAGGAATCAATTTTTCACACAGGTTTATCAATAGGAACATTTGCCTTGCTTGGTAACAGAGGTTAACAACAGATAATTTAAGACGGCTATATCCTCTAACATTAATCTTAGCTGCACATGGACAGCAATAACATTTAAATTAACTAGCACAACTCAAGAAAGACATCTTTAGGTTACAGTGGATATTTCTCTGAAAATTACACCCAGATCAATGGCTGCCAAAAATGCACATGGCTGTTACTAGAGAAAGACCCAAGAACAAAATACTCACATACCATTTCATAGATCCACATGTAGCTGCCATCTGGAGCTCTGCTTGCAGTTGTGATGCTGCTGCTTCTCAGTGGAATTGCTGGACTCAGGGATGCACTAAGTAGAGTAACTGGGGTGACAATATCTGAGGAACAGCTCTCTCCATGGAGAATCAAACAGCCTCTATTTTTGCTTGTTTGTTTATTTTAAAAGAGAGATGACTGGGGTGATAGATTCGATGTCACAGATGTTGTGGAGAAAGTGAGTGGGAAATGCTTATTCACTATCCCCTGCAACACAAGTTAGCTAATAAAATTATCCATTGACAGATACAAAACAAACAAAATGAAGTCAGTTTTCCCCACACACACCATACCTCCACACATTATTTTCTATATTAAAACAGTGAGACACGTTGCTGTGGAGGAGTTCAAAAGTTCACATCGGTTCAGAAAGTGATTAGACAAATTCAAGAAGGGTAAATCTGTCAGTGCCTATCAGATATCAAAGCCTGGCAGCAGCCTCCAGCTCACAAAGTTCCTAAATTGCTCATCACTGAAGCAGGAGGTTGTTGCTACAGAGGGATTTCTCTGTCCACACCCTGCTTTGTTTTTTCCTGAACATCCTATCCTAACAACTGCTGGAGATTATCAGAGCTGGATGGTAGACAGAACTATAATCAGACCCTTTCTATAGTTACCTATCCAGCTTACCACCCACTGTGTTAAACAAGTCTATAGATGTTACAGTCCTGATTGCCTGGACAGAAATTGACAGCAACAACACAAGGTCTTCAGTGAAACATGCCTGTGATTTGTGCTTTCCTATCGTAACAAAAGTTTTGCCATGATTTCTGCACAGTGCCACAGCTGTACTATGCAGCTTACATTTGAGTGGTTTTTTTCTACATCAGTGTGTTTTGTAATTATACTGCGGGGATTTCTAACCAGTGAAAAGAGAGTTTTCCTGTATTCCCTGTCCCTGCTGACTTAAAAACCAACTGAAATTTTTACAGTCCCTGTGTTCCTAAAGTCACACCTGCCTTTATTGTTCTCATATTAGCTGGGGACTCTGATTCAACACCTCTCCCACTCTTCAACTCCCTCTCCCACCTTCCACAGTTCCATTCATACAAAATAAATAGGGTTTTTAGAAAGGAGTGAACTGCCTGGGAAAGGGAGAGAAGTACAACAAGTGAGAAGACAGGCAAGAAGGAAGAAGAGTTAAATGGTAGATGGAGCTTTCCTGATGCTCCTACCCGAGATCAATTGTGTGCCCCTTTGCAAAGAGAGAAGCAGGCAGCAACCCACTGGGCCTGAAGCAGCAAGAAGGGGAACATAATACAAGGCTTAACCACGCTGGTAGCTCACACCTTTTTAGCATCTATATCTGTCTATACCCCACGTTTCCACAAGCACACTCCTATGCAATGCCCCTGGTGCTTGTGGAAGGCCAAGTTTGCAGAGATCAGCAGGAGCTGCTGGCCTGAAGGGAGCAGGTTCATCTGAGACCTGGCTCCCAGCACCGGTCAGAGCCTGAGCTTGGCAAGGGCCAAGCTGCCCTTCAGGGGGAGGCTTTTCTTACACCAAGGACCTCTGAGTTCAGACCCAAGAAGGTGATGACTTAAGAAGCCTTAGCTGGCTGGGAATGGCATGTGGCTGTGAGACAGCCACCAACCTCCAACCCAGCAGCAAGATGAGGGAAGCTGGATCCTGCCCTCTTGCTTAAGAGCATGAAAGATCCCACTGAGCACTCAACTGGGCTTTCTGTAACCCTGCTCTGCTGTCAGTGAGCCGCACGCGGTAACCTGTGATCCAGGGGATGCTGGCTGCCAGTGGCAAGAGATACCTCCAGTCAGCTGATTGGCAATGCATTGCTGGGCTGAGGAGCAGACTGGGCGAGGCACAGGGCTCACAGAGAGCTCAGTGGAAGCAGCAGCTGGCACTGAGCTCCTGCAGGTGCTCCCGATGGAGCTGCCGTACCCCAGAGTGGCACTATGCTTACATTCAAAATCAAACTTGGTGTACAGTCCCACTGCAAAGGTATGTCTGTGTACATACTCAAGAGCTGTAGGAATACCTCATTGCTGAGTGTGCAGAGCTACTTCGGTTTGCAAAGCGATATCAACTGACAGAACAAATTATTAATGGAACAGACGCTTGCAGGGGCAGAGAGGTTTGGGAAGCGTTTCAGGATACTCACCCACTCAGCTGCAGCCACGTTCCTCCCTCACGCCTCTCCTCTGTGTTTCCGAGCTAATTCATAATCCATTGCAACCGCTCTCAGTCTCTCCTGCGCTTTGAGTTTGCAAATCAGCCTGCCTGTCTAGAGCCATATCAAATGTGTTCAAGCAGTTCCGCTCTTCCATCCCTGTCAGCTGCGCTGACTACATGAGTAAGCTCAGGAGTAGGGCAGGACAGGCAGACGTGACCTTCTGTGAATCAGCTGCAGAGAGGCTCCATCTAAGGGGACTAGAGACGCCCTCTGGCAAAGCTCACCATGGTAATTTAAGACTTTAGCATCTGCAGAACCCCTTTTTTAGAAGTTGCTATTTCATGGCAGAAGAGGAGAAAGAAAGGAGTACTTGTTCCCACCTTAACTCACTTGCTTCACATTCCTTCTGCAAGCCAGGGCACTGGTCATGTGGCACGGGGCTCCTTCTTCTACCTCTGCCATAGGATGAGCTCTTCGCCTGCTGCAACATTTTCCTCCACTTCTCTGTGCTACTTAAAAAACCTTCACATGTGGTCTCCGCTGAGAAAAAGGTGACTTTTTCACAATAATTCACGCAAGGGAGACAAGATACTTTAGTTTTGCCTTGGGTGCTGCAGTAGGCAGTGTCAACTCTAGGAACAGCTGCTGGCTGCAGCTTTTCCTTTTCCTAGAATATGTAGAATGAGGTAAATGAGCACATTTCGTAAACCAGTCTCAATTTTCCTGAATTTCTTCAGTGGGAAGGAATCCTGAAAAAGCCTTTTAAAATATAACAGTATTTTTTTGAGATGCTTTAAAATATCCTTTTTATTTGAAGCAGTGCTTCATTCAGAAATTTTCTATACTGTTATGAAGCCTCAAACAAAACATTCTGCCACTGTTTTTTGTTTGAATTTATACAAAAAATTGCCCCCATTTTGGTTTGCCAAAAATGGTAGTGTTTTTTCATTGCAGTTGACCTGAATTCTCAACACAGTTCCAAATTGTATTAGTATTTTTTGTATTAGTATTTTTTTAATATGACAATAGAACATCAGTTATTAGCACATCCAAGAGTGCATTTGGGCTGTTTATCTCACAGTAAAGAGGATGCTTTCCTTTGCTTAATTGCATCCTGTTTTATACAGATACCATCTTCTTGTGCTGCCCTGAGAATTCCTCTGCCTCATCCTGGCTGGCTTCACCTCTCCAGGCCTTTGTGTTATATCCTTTTGCTCTATGTAGGTCACTACTGCACTTCCCTGGAGTCTCCCCTTGTCATTTCTGAAATGAGATGCTTCATTAGCCACTCTCCAGTCTTCTGACATTACTGACTTCTGCATTCAGCTTGCAGACACCTCTGCTAGTGGCTGTCTTCCTTCTCTTGCTGTTTGCCCTACAGAAATAGTACGGAACACATCCATGAGTCAGAAGCTCTGGGGAACGCCCATTAGTGTCTGCTGTGTTACTCCTGGGTGTGTTTCACACCCTACATCTTATGGAACCTCATTAAGTTTCTTCTGTGTTTAGATGCTTGGCATAGCTAATATTTGAAGAGGGCAGATACGAGGTTGTTAACATTTTGTTTTAATCCCTCATATCACCACATTTTGAGGGTAAAAGGAGATTTGTAAATCAGAATTAGATCTATGCTTCCAGCTCAAATGGCTCTATTTTACCCTAAGAGAACTAAATGAGGAGGAAGAGAATTATGTATACAAGTCTATGCCCTCCCTTCCCCCGCCAGTGGGAGGATTGAAACTGAACATAGCATGGCAGTTGTCTTCTGCTGACTGGGTGAGACATTTTAAAGGTAGAAAATGCAGAGAACAATGCGTGCATGTTCCAGAGCTTTGCATACAATCACCAACAAATAAGCCTGGCTCCCTCTTTGTTATCTGTAGGAGTGTGCTCCATACAGCTAATCCCATTGTCCTGAGTTGCCATCTGGAGTATGCCATGAGCAGCTCTGTGTAACAGAGGTGTTGCAAGCGTACGACAAGCAGGGCAGCGCACCGATGGGCTGCCAGGAACCATAGGCTGCTCTTGCTCATTCACACTTGGGGACTAATACACAAAATGTACTCAGTGAAGGGCAACAGCCTCTTGTGAGAGATCTTCTGGAAATAAAATCCTGCATTGCAATAGCAGTATTTTCCTCCCACAGTTCATGGGATACTGTTCAGAGCATCATAGGAACTCCACATCAGGGGGACTTTCAGAAAGCAGGAGAGCTACTGACAGCAAAAAAAAAAGCCATGCTAAAGCCTGATTAAAAGATGCTTGGCTCTTGCTGTGCTAGAAATGGTCTTTCTTCTGTCTGAACCCCATAGGAAAAGCCTTGTGGCATTTGGGGGCAGGCGATCGCCCCATTACCTGCCTAGCAGCTGCCGTGATTCTCATTGCTCCTGAGCACACCTGGACTCTCTTTACCACTTGTCCCAGGCATCAGTGTCCCAGCAGCTCAGCAACTGTGATCAAGGGAAGTCCTGTGCATCCCTACAATCTGCTGAGCTGGGAGGCTGTCTCTCTCTCCTGGCCCAGCACCACCAGGCACAGTCATCCCCCCATTCTTCAGTGGCTACAAGTCTTGGGGGGAAGGGGCTCTTTACAGCTATTGCTGCTTCTGCTGGATGATCTGTATCTTTTCTCTCCCATACTTCCCCAGCTTCATCAGCCTCACAATTGTTCTCACTTAGCTCTCATTTATGGTAGGCAAGTGTAGGCAAGTAGAAGTTTCCAAATATCTGGCAAAGCTTTCTTTTGGAAAAGGGAGAAAATGGGTCAAATGTAGCAGCCAAGTCCTGATGGCCTTAACCTTACAGGATTATTTGTTTCCCCTTTTTAGGTCTGTACTCTGTACTAGGCTGTCAGAGCAACAACAGCTCCAGGCAGTGGGGGAGCTTCTCACCCATTGATTTCAAAGCTGTCTACTATCAGCAGTGGACTTTTGCTAATCGCACTTCAGGGACACAGGGAAGGAAGGATGGAGATTTGACATGATTCCTCCTACCTGCCCTGCTCTGCTCCTTTATCTCCTGACAGCTGCAATTTCTTGCTACCTTGAGACCAAGGTTCTCCTGTCACACAAGAAGTAGAAAATCACCCGTTCATCTTCTCTCAGTTTTTCCCCTGAGGGCTGCTGTGTTTGAGCAGACAGGGCTACACTTGCTCAGAAAGGTAAGTGCTGCCTACCAACGGCATCCACCCTTTCTCTAACCCTCTCCAGAGGTCTCTCTGGCACCTGCCTGCTGCTTGACATCCATCACTGGTAAAATGGCAGCCAGGTCACCCTCTGCTCCTGAAACAAAGCACCAAGCCTCTTTGTTGACATTAACCTCAATAATGAAAGGTGCAATTTATGTTTGCAAAGAAAAAGAGAAAAATCACAAGTGTTTGGTTTATGTGTCCTCCTTTTCCTCTTAAGCCCAAGGTCTTTGATCCATTTTGGGCTTTGCTCCAAAAACTCATTAAAAGGAAAGTATAGCCAAGTATTAGTCTGAAAGAGAAGGGGGGAAATGGCTCATCCATCAGAAGAAAGACAAACAGTGTCAGAGACTAGTAACTAATTTACTATTCCCTGGCAGGTCTGCTTCTTTTTAACTAAAAGAGACTGAGTTAGCTTGAAGTTTTCTGACCCCAGGCTCCTCCCTTTCCTGGTGTGTCTATCTCCTCCACCTGCTGACCGCCTTCCTCCTCTCAGGTGCTGGATGGGCATTCCCTGTGGAAGGGATATGTCCCCCACACAAAGATGGCCCCTGCAGACACCAGCTGAAATGTGGTGAATAGATACGGTCTCTTGCAGCAGAATGGTGGCAAATAGGTAAATCCAAAAGAGCAAATCAGCCTGAGCCATAAGCCTAGTAAAGAAAATAAGGCTTTTCTTTTATGAGGTTTTGTTAAACATACTTTAGGACAAAACTCATCCTAACAGTGTTATCAGACCAATACTCGGCACAGTTCCTGATAAGGCCAAGGGATAAAGGATGATGGAGAGAGAAAGCTAAATGATGGTATAAATACTTGTATGGGAACTGTTGAGTCATGGCCTGAACCACTGATTGATCAGCTGAGGCAAGGACTGGGTCAGCCGTGGGAGCACAGGTGAAGGCACCTGTGTGACTGGAAGGGGTGGAGCCTGGCTCCACCTCTCCTAGACCCCATCTAAGGGCTGACTGCCACTGGGGAAGGATCTCTTTCTGGAGATCTCTCCTTTGTGGGGCTTTTCATCGTGAGTCTAAATCTTCAGACATAGGTGAGCATTCCTTCTCTGTTTGCTCCTTTGCTATCTCACTATGATACTCTTTCCAACTGTGCTTTATTGACTGTACAATGCTGCAAGACAGAGAGGAAATGTGGGTGTGGTTTTTTTGGTCCAAAAGTAGCCCAAAAGGCTTTTGAACAGGAACTATGGAAGTGAAAGCATTGATTTGCAGCACTGGGGAGATGTCAAAAAAAAAAAGTAGAAGAAAGATGGGGTTTTTACTAATGTTTAAACAGAATAAATGAGCTGTCCATTTATGACCTTCAAGACCAGGTGAAATAACGGAACAGCCAAATGATATTTTTTATTTAAAAAGGGCAACTAATAAATGACAACTAAAACTGTCAAACCAATGGAGACTTTTTTTGTTGAGATTATAATTTTGATAGGAAAGATTAAGTACTAATGTTTAAATTTAGTTTTCATTCAGGCATTTGCTTTGGGAAAACACAGTATTTTGATTTAAAAAAAAAAACAAAAAAAAAAAACAGAAAAAAAAATGGTATGTAATTAAAGTGGAGCATAATCAGTGCCTTGGAGAGTGAGTCAGTATACCAGAGCTCCTGTGTTCCTGTGTCAGGAATGCACCCTTGTAGGTGTTTTCAGTCTGGCAGGAAAGAGCTGTACAGCAACAGCAAAGGGAAGGAAGGTCCACCTCAGCACATTCAGCCTGGAAATAAAACCCAGAGTTTTTATGGTCAGAGAAACCTCCCATTGCCATTACTTACCAAAAGCTGTGATCACTGGACACGACACAGGGATGGGATGCTTTTCCAAACAAAGTGCTCGTGTTCAAGTGAAATTAATTCAGGGAAGGTGTGTGGTCACTGTTAAAGGTTTTCATTCTCTTTTCATCTGAGGACTCAAAAAAGTTTTGCCTTTGAAAATATAGATCCTTTAGAAATGTAGATGGTAAAACAGTTATAGAGCAGTTACAGAAGTTGCCTTGTTTTAGTCATCTCTACGTTTTAGAAAACACTCTGCATGGGAACTGTAGGTTGGCTGTGATGGGGTAACACTGGAAGTCCTGCCTATCTCATCCCCGAATCGGTGCTTGTACCAACTTATCCTCAAGAGAAGGATGCATCCTCTAGTGCAGCGTTAGTCAGCACTCTCCTCTGATTTAGCAATTGTGAATCTTTAGTCACCAAAAGAAGGGCTGCTTTAAGAAATACCATTTGAGTCATAGGGAAATTGAACGGCGGTCAAATTTTGCTGTCCTGTGTAGGAAGTTGCACTCCCACTTCCTTCCTGAGTCTTTCCAGAAGATCTCTGACAGTTGTCTCCCTCCTGTGTTTCCGTCACCCAGAAACCTTCCCCACTCCCTCAGGAGCCTCTGCAAGGCTCCAAAATGCTCTCTGCTGAACCTCATTTGCTGCTTCACCTGAGGAAGCTGCAGGTTGTATTTCTGGGGTGTCACTAAATCTGTGCTTCTCTCAATTCTGTACCCATCCCTTATGGTGTCAGATGCTTCCTGGAAAGGTGAGAAATGCAATGCCTTCAGGCTGAGGACCTAAAGGCTAGTGTAGAGCACCACATCTTTTAGATCACCATGCCTTAACAATGCACTTTGTTAGCTTTAATTATTGTTGTATCTGCCGTAAGCTGAATGCTTACTGTTTAGTAAAGTCATGCATGACACCAGGCAAGTATGATTTAATCCCATTTTGCAAGCTGGGAAAGTTAAGGCTTGTTACTGTAAGTGATGTCACAGAGGGACATGGCAAGGAGCCAAGTAAGAAGTAGGGTAATTCTTGGGCAGCTTCCTGAGGAGGAAATGGCTGAGGATAAACTCGTCTGAGTGTATCTGGATGCGTGCATGCTTTGTAAGCAGTACCCAAGGCAGTGCTTCCTGCCTCCAGCCTGCTGAGGAAGGAAGCTTTGTGGTAGGTACGTAAGGTTTGCAGGTAATGCTGGCTCACAAGCAGGGAGGGAGGATGTGACTCTCCATGTGTCACTGGGGCTGAGGTAGGAGTGGAATGAAGGGAGTTTCCAGCAGCAATCCCCACTGCATGTGCGGAGAGCAGCAGCTGTGCAGCCAGGGTGCTGCACCTGGCTGGGGAGTGGGCCTAGGGCAAGGAGAAATGGTTTGTCTGCCTTGATGATGAGAACAACACTGCTGTGTCTGCAGTAACCCATCAAAGAGAGGCAGAAGGGTGGGAGGGGCGGGATTTCTGGCTGAATTAGTGCAGACCTACATGTCTGAGAGATCTCAGCTTCAGAAACCTATGCCTTCATCACCTTGGCCATCTGTCAGCAGCCTTGCTCAATGTTTTTGGATGCTAGATCCAATTCCCTGTAGGTCTTAGTCTTCTTCTAGGGTTCCCAAAGCTATGTGCTGTCCTCAATTAAACTAGTGCCTTCTAGAAGTAGGTAGGTAGTAATAAGGAATGAGTTTCATATGATTATAGGTATTATATAATTTTAAAAATCATTTTAAATGATGACAATTTTTGTATATGCTGTAATACTGTTGGGTCTATAAACTCATGTGAGGTGAGAATAAAACTGGATTCTTGCTTCCTAGGTTTGCAAGATCCATTTATCTAATGCTGATAGAGGGCCTAGGTAGCACCTAGTCTGTCTGCAGTCTTGCCTTGTTGAAGGTAACCTCCTGTGGTGCCTCCTGTCCCACATGGCAGACTGCTGGGCTGGGTGCTTCAGCCACGTGGGCTCTGAACCAGCAGCAGTAGAGAAAAGCATGGCTCTGGCAAATGCTGGCAGCTCCTTGATGCTACTGTGTGCATCTGGTAGCAGTACATCCTCTAGGCTCAGCATGCCTGTTCCTGGGAGCTTGCCTGCATGCAGGCACCGGTGCCTGAGTGCTGTCCCAGTACTGCAACTCATCCAGCTGCAGCTGAGACACTGTGGGCTTGTTCAGCTGCTCAGTTTGCTGGGTTCAGTCTTACTTCCCTGTGAAAGCTTTTATATAAAGAATTCAAGCTATCATCTCAACTAAACTTTAGATCATTCTATTGGAGTGCATTAGAAAAGTAGAAAGTCTATTACGGTCTGCAAATGCCTGTACGTGCAATTAACACATTATTGAGGAATGAAACAGGAGGCTACACATTCTTGTAAGCGGAAGTAAAATTATGATAAATTATATCCAATGTCTTTTGCATCCTGAAAGATTGGGTGTAGCCCAGATTCTGGGCAAAAAGTCCAGGTGATGCCCATAGTTCTTGTACTGAAACTCTCATTTATCTGTGATTTGATCTGTTAAATGAGATATAGCATCACTGAGAGCAATGGGCACAGAGATCTGTCACTGAGCCTCAGCAGTTGTAGGAAATTGCCACCTGCATCTGTCGGATGCCTGTGCAAGGAGGTTATAAGCTTGTCATTCTCTATGAGCTGTACAAATGATAGACCCATTTATAAAAAGAAAGCAATTAGAAAGCTAGTACCTGGAAAAATGTGTACATGACAAATCTCAGACTGGGCTTTATAGGAGTTTTAAGTAGCAGCATCCCCCCCTGCTGCTGTTTTGCCCAGATTTTCCCTAAGCAGGATTAGTTTGTGACCAGAGCACTGTACCTCTGTGAGTCCAGGTAATCTATCTTGAAACTGTGTTTCTACTGGGGACCTTCATTATATTTCTGAATGACACTGAGCTGGCCTAATGCACTGGTTTTCAAGGGCAGCCTGGGGCAGCCAGGCAGCAGCTGGTTTTCCTAATACTGTTCAGAGAGGAATGAACCTAGGGTCTGGAGATCCTTGAATGGGGGACCGAGGGCAGGGGAGAGAAAGGAGCATAATGGTATCTGTGGATGCAAGTGAAAGCTGAATGTGATCACTGCTAGGATATGATGTTGCACTGAGGGCAAGCCTTGGCCATCAAAAAGCCCTGGGATTATAGACTTTATTGGGATCATGCAATACATTCCAAGGGACTTCACATAGAAGACTAAGTGTTTCTGTCTTTTTCCTATTGCTTCTGCAAGCCCATTCTTTAAATTTGCCAACATGAAGAAATTAGTTAATCACAGGCAAGCAGCAGAAATATCTGCAGAAATAGATGGTGGGTCCTTGCTTGTTGCAACACTGAAGAAGTTCTTCTGCAGAGAAGCCTGGTGCCAAGGAGGTCAGGCAGGACCAGGACGGCAGAGGGGAAGGTCTGCTGCTTGATGTTGCCTCCCCTTGAACCTGGTGGCAGGAAAGTGACCTTCTGCAGAAGCCAGACTGGGGCAAAGGGTGCTGGGGAGTGAGCCCCACTGCCAGGACATTGGGGTTTCCCAACACTGGAATGAGTTGGACACCACACAAACAGATGATGGATACTGTGACCGTGCATCAAAGTGAAGGAGGATCAGTGGTAGTGATTGCTCTTGCTGTAGTATGTCTCAAAGCAATATTTTTGTGGATGCGTGAGCATGGATTGCATGATATTTTCTTCCTTGCGAAGGACAGACAGTCTGACTAAAAATAAAATCCAAATTCAGACCAGAGTGGATTCCTCCAGAATATTGCTTTTGGCCAAACTGCTCTGAATTGGACAACAGCATCTGGAAAAGATTCTGTGTCCCTTGACTGGCTAGAGGAAAAAACTGCGCTTGATCTTGGCAAATATCCCAGCATTCTGCAGAGCACAGAATGCTTCTCTCCTTTTTGACCTCTTTGTTGGACTCTCAAGCCAGCCAAAGTTTAGAAGTTCTCAGTTTATTGCAACAAACTGGCTGGCAGCTGGGTTCAACAGGTGCAGGAATAAGGTGATTTATTCTTTCTCCAGAAAGGCACAGAATAGAGCTTTGTTCAGCCAAGCACTGACCAGGAAAGGTATGGAGCAAAAGAAATTTCATCAGCTCCAGCCCACAGAAACTACCCTTCCTAGAAGGGAAAACCTCATTCTGAATCATGTAATAGTGTATTATAGTCTGCAGATCAGGAGACCTGTCTGCAAACTGCCCTGTACTCGCTGGGCTGCTGTATGAACAGTTAGTGATGACATGCCACCTAATTTGCTCTGCCAGGGAACTCGTTTCCCTCACTTTGGAGCACTGGAGTTAGTCATCTTTATTAGCCCACTCTTCTATGACATAGTATGGAAGTACATTTTTAACTACCATTGTAGTACTTCATGGCATTTACTCTATTGAAAGGCAGAGAAGCAACATCTGTTTTGAGGGGAAGCGCAAATATGGGTAGGAAGTGCCTATGGTATCCATGCTTGATGAAGTCAGCTGCTCTGGTCTGCTTGTGGAGCATGGCAAGGACAGATCCAGCCCTGCTGGGAACAGACATGAGCCGGGTGCCGATCTTCCAGCACAGCCTTGCAGCTGCTGGAGAAAGACACATCAAGACACTCAGCAATAATTCACTAGCAAAATGCGCTGTGTTTCCTGCCTACCTCCTGCCTGTGTCCCGAGCAGTGCAAGAATTTGATTTCTGTGTTGTTGAGCAAGCTGGCTCCCAGCCCAAAGGGGTGAATCACAGCACCATCTTATTGCAGCAAGACTTACCTAGAGCTGATCACTCATCAATGGCATGTCTGAGAAGCGGGATGGCTTCACTCCAGCTCCTAACATCCTTCAGGCTTCGAGCAGGTTCAGTCCCTGCCATGTTGCTGACCTAGTCAGGAAACATGCAGGGCAATCAAAACATGGGTGCTCCTAATTAGGCAGTCCTTTCACTGTATGCTGAGGTGTGTTAGCTTATGCAAGTCACATGCCTACACCTAAATAATGTGGAGAACCTTTTTTTGTATCAAAATGACTATTTTGTCCGATGTGGCCAGCTCTTTATTACCCCCCAGTGCTACTTGATCCTATATGTGTATATCCACTTACTTAGATATACAGGCTTTTCAATTTTTCTTTAATTTAAATTCAATTTTTAGAAAGAACAAGATGAGCTCCAAGTAACAGAATGTGATAGCTCTGGAATATTACACAGCATTAATCTCAGAAGTGAGTGGGAGCAAGGCGCTGAGGAATGCACAGCCTGAGAAAACTGGGGAGGCTCTGGAAGTGGCAGGAGCAGATAGAAGCAGACAGCTTAGGAAGGTACTTGGAAATGAAATATCAGTTTAAAGAAGACAGAGAGAAGAGAGACAACGCAGGCCACTTTTAGGGCTGACCTTTCAGTGAGTGCCAGCAGCTCCGTGCTTCTGGATGTGGAATTGTTTCATGGGTTTCTGTTGTTTCCATGCTCTTGGAAAACTATTGTCTAGTGCCTGACCTCACGGGAAATGCAACTACTTGACATAGTAAGCATGTCCAAGAAAAAAAAAAATGAAAAGCAAAATATGAAATTTGGTGGTTGACTTTTTTCCTATTTTTAGCTTGTCTGCAAGTTATCCAGAGATGCTTTAACTAATTATGGAAGATTTAGGTAGCAGAGGGTTTTGCCAGCTATTGCAGAATTAAAAAAAAAAAAACAAACAACAACAACAAAAAAAAACATGCTGCATTTTGTGCAATAGCTTATGAGCTGTGAAAGATACCTGTAGAGGCAGCATCACTAATGAAGGTTGTTTTTAGACAGTTGCTTTAAAGATTTCTCAAGTAAAAGCTGAAGCAATTGATTCCTCAGTGTTAAAGAGAGACATAGAGTGAAGGACAGAGAGATCCAGCACACACCTGGTTCTCTGATGGGGGTCACAGGTTGTGAAATTCAGAAATTGGACTGCAGCTGCATTGTGGTTTGCATTCCTGAGCCCTCCCATAAGAAACTCCATGGCTACTGTTTGCAGAGATTACTGCTGATTTGGCAGGGATTTGCCAGCAAGATTCATGTCTCTGAGGGTCTGCCTGTGTTACAGTCTGTGGCTGTCCTTGGTCTCTGCTCTGTGCAGACACAAAGACCTTGATTTTGATTTCCTCTGAAGCACTCTGGCTCACTGACTTCCATTCAGTTGCGCCTTTTGGATAGCTTAAGCCATCCCTAACCAAACCACAGCTCCATCTGATGCACACAGGCTCCCTCTTTCTTCTAACTGCTTTTAATGCTCAGGGCTTGTTAGCTCCCCAGTATATTATATTTTTTTCTAGTCAAAACAGGAAATCGGCCCAGAATTCCCTTGCACTAGGTGTGAGTGCCAGAGAGGCAGGTGTGGCAACACCAGAGTCCTGGAGGTAAAGTGCCAGAATGTCATAGCCGAGGGATTTGCATTGTATTCAGCCAGGAGGTTGCTGTCTGCCTATGCTCAGGCACTAATTGCTGAAGAGATTATGTGTATGCAACACATCTTGTTTCTAATCATGTAAACAAGTATTTTCCTGGCCTTGGAATTGGCAGCCAAAATGTGATAAAATTCCCCCTCTCCTTGGTAGGAAGCAGTCCCACCGAGTCAATGAAGGCAGCTGCGCTAGCCAGGGCTGTGACCCAAGCCACAGCCTGAACAATAAATTCTGTGAAGGAAGAAGGGCAAACCTCTGGGAATTGCCTGTTTCCTTAGAAGATGTGAGGAGCCTGTTGCTTGGAGGACCTCACTGCATCTCTTGAGCAAGGAAAAGGCAGTGCTGCCCCACAATGGACAAAAGGGGTGCAAGATCCCAAGGTCTCCTACAGCATCAGATTTCTAACTTCACGTAAGGAGGGACTCAAAAAGAGGCAGATGCGTCTTTGCTGATCATTTCTGCATCAGCTTGAAATGTCTTAATTCTGCATTTCAGGGTTCCTTCTGATTGTTTTGGAGTCAAAGAGGAATTGCTCACCTCCTGGATGCAGACCTTGAATACTGAGGTGTTTGTTTCTCTGACAGTTATCCTCATCCTTCAGCAATGCAGAAGAGTGTGGCATCAGTAAGTGATGGCATGCAGAGAGCTGGGTTGTGCCCTCAGCAGTGCCATCAGCGGAGCCTGCTAATACCTGCAGCCTTTCAATGATGCACAGAGGGAATTATATTTTGCCAGTGGAGATTGATGGAAATCACTACGTAGATTTTTTTTTGCTTTCTTTCCTTCCTTTTTTTTTTTCCTTCTCTTTTTTTTTTTCCCCTTTTTTCCCTCTCTAGCTTCTGGGGGTCTTTTTCTTCCTGTGATCACCTGGGAATTGCTGTGAACAAATCCCACGCTGCCACAAAGGACCTGAACATTGGCAATGCCCATGAGGCTCCCCTGCCCTCTTCCTGCTTGCAGCAGAATTTTAGCTTTTACCAGGTTTCTGTGGACTTGAGAATGCAGAATGGATATCCATGTTACCTTGCTGGTCTCCTAACTGGTCTCAGCCAGTCAAAGGGTACAAGCTCATATCCTAAGCAGATGCTAATTTATTCTGGAGGGCTTGCTCCTTTGGCAGATGTTATGCATTTCACTACATCAGAGACTCAGCTGTCAGCAGAGAGGGCAACATGCATATTCAGGGTGTTCTTTAATGTCAGCCATCACAGAAAGTGTCTGCCACTCAGCAGTATCTGCTTGAAATGCTGTGGGGCTATTGGTGATGCAGCTCAGCACACTACTGTGCAAGTAGGGATCTTCCTCGTAGGCCTCTTGAATCTCACTCCATTCATTAGAAGGGCTGATTTCTCAGATCTTTACTCTGGGAGGCTATTTACTAGCAAGATAGACAGTGAATTCAAGGCCCACTAGGTATGGCATACTTGTATCCTACAGGGATAATGGAATTTAAGCCCTTTTTTTAAAAGTGGCTTAATGCACTTCTTGAAGTTTGTGATAGTTTTTTATTTACTCAGGCTTCCTGGCTTGTAGTTTCATTTTTACCAAGTCCTGGAGGCTTGAGATGTTGGAGTAAATGGCTCTAAAGAACGGCTTAGTGGAGTGGCTGAGGGCCCCTGGTGTGCTCAGCTCAGAGCAGGCTGAGGGGAGGCCTCATGGCAGTCTACAGCTCCTCACAGGGAGCAGAGGAGCAGCACTCTCTGGTGACCTAGTTTTTAGGTAGTCTTGTGTGGAGCCTGGTGTTGGACTTGGTGGTCCTTGTGGGTCCCTTCCAACCCAGGATATTCTACCATTCTATGGCCTGTTTGTTCCTGTCTGAGGTTATATTCATTCATGGTTACCTTCTTCCTCAGGTCTAGGGGTTTGAAGGGCTTCAACTGAGTCACACAACTCTGATGGTAGAGGTGCCCAATCTTCAGCTGTTGCATCAGCAAAAGGATGGTAAGAATTTGTTGCTAGGGGATGGATTCAGAATGAGTTTTTGTTATGAATGCTATGCATCTATCTGACAGTGATCTGTACAGAGCAGTGACAGTCACAAATCGTCACCAGCAGGCTAGCAGCAGGTTGTAATGTTGAAGCAGCTTGTCTGCCTCTGGCTCTCAAGCAGGGACCTGGCGCTGCCAAGTGGAGTGGCTGGGCTCAGCCAGCACCTCCCTTTGGCGGCACAAGTGAGGCCTCAGGCAAGCATTTGCTGCCATTTTCACTCTGGAACAATGGATGAGCACCTGCTTTGCCACAGCTCCATCGGGCTTGGTGTGCCAATGTACTCAGGCCATGCCCAACTTGGCACACCAGAGCAGCACTAATACAATGCAACACCCTTTGTCAACCCTGCTGGGCTATGAAGGCCCAAAGGTTAGAGCCTGTGCCCAGTAAATAGAACAGTCTAAGTCTTGCCTAATTTAGATGAAAAATATTTAGACTCATGGGTCCTGTGGCACAGAGGAGGGCAATCAGTTAGCAGGGTGAGGAGGGTAATTGAGGAGAAAGCATTCCCCTTCTGAAGCTAGCTGTCCTGCAAGGAAGGCAGGATTCATGAAGGCCAGATGGCACACAGAGCAAGGCCCCCATCAGCACCTGGTAAGTGAAGCTTGGAGAGGGCAGGGTCCCTGACTTGTGGAATAGAGCCTTTTTTTTTCTTGGTAAGTCAGTGACTGATTATGGTAAAACATAAAGTCATTGATACCACAGTAAAATTTCTGCAAAAGATTCAGAAAACCTGAATTGTCCCAAATGAGGAAAAACTGGCAATTTGAGGATCGCCTGATACTGTTCTACTGTTGGCTGAAACAGTACTTATTACAGAATCAAGCTGAACCTGAATGCTGTAGCTCTGGCCATCTCTCCACACCATGTAATTATCCTGCCTCTATTCCAGCAAGCTATTTATACCACCCCCACTCCATGTAGGCTGCAGCTGCTGCTGTGTCTGAGCCTCTGGGGCCTGGTAGGCTGCTCTTGGGAGGATGCTTTCTTCTAGGAATCAGGACACAAAAGCTGCCGGTGTGTACTGTTCACCACTCACCAGTGAAATGGAAATTCAAGGACAGGGAGCAGGATGGAGGCAGCATTTGTCACTGATCTGTGCTACCTTTTGCACAGAAAGGGCTCTGAAGCATCACATAACAACAAAGGCATAGGTAAATGCATACTGGGAATAGAATAAGAATGAAAAGGGGGCAAAATAAAATATACATCTGCTTTTGAACTGCTTAAAAAAAGGGTAATATGCACTTCCTCCAAGATGGGGGAAAGTCCAGCTTTTCTGTAGTATGTGCCAGCCTTCAGGAGCTCCCATCACCTGTCTTATGACTGTACCCTCTCATTTAGTGGAAACAGTCTGGAGATAACCAATTTTCAGAAGTATTCGGTGTTATTTTCTCATGTTTAGCTAGAACCTTTTAGGCGTTTAACTAACTGCTTAAGTGCATTCTGAGCACTATTTCCCTGTTTGTATCCTTGTGTGAATTTTTTAGATAGAGCGAGGCTCTTTGGGCAAATGAGTTCGTACAGACAGACCAAGGGGAGGGCCTGTTGCTGGTTCGGGTGTTACAACAGTGCAGGCTCACTGAGCATCAGGTGTGCCTGGAGAATACCTCTGGTGTAGGCAAAACATCTTTCTGTATTGGCACAGGTCCTTTTTCTTTCAAGTAAGAATAAGGTCCACAGGTGATGTTGCTCTCTACATGCTCTAAGACAGCATCCCAAATGCTGCTGTTTATCATACTCAGTGGAAATCCTATTAGAAATGTCTGTGAAGGCTGAATGCTGATGTAGCTATCTATCTCACAGGCACAGTCAGGCTGTCAGTACAGTCAGTCCATCATGTGCCAGCACCCTATGTTACTACTGGCCTACTTCAGACCTGCAAGAAAGAGAACGATTAAAAAACTGCAACCCATGATATGCAGCACAGTGTTTGGTGCTAATAATGGCCAAGAATCACAAATGAAGTCCATTTTGGGGCCAGGAAGGGAAATAGTTATGCAATAGCATCACTTCCTACTCAAACTCTCTACAGAGTGGGAACCAAGGTCTGAGATAAGAATCGTGGGGTGAGGCTGATACACACTGAGGTAAGTTGGCCATAAGAGTTGTTTTGAGTCCTTGGTTGTGACCTGCATGATCTCTGCTCCCTTTCCTCCAACATTTGTAGTAAAGCTGGTGGATATGGGTTTAGACTCCTGTTGGACAACTACTTATGAATTCTCTTGATGCATTTGTAAGTTACTGGGACCAAAGTCAATATTATTTCTGATCACAGACACCCACTTCTATTTTATTATGTTATGTTGGTCCACAGCATCAGAAGCAGATGTTGGTGGTATGGCAGTAGAGGCTGAACCTTCCCACTGATATTTCCTTTCATTCTGTTGCTGTGTGGCAGATGGCAGCAGAGGCACAGTCTGTCAAAATGGCATCTGACATGAAAGTGTGGGTGAAGCAAAGGTGTCACTGAATTCCTCTATGCAGAAAAAAATAGCACCTATTGACGTTCATCAATACTTGCTGAATGTTGATGGAGACCAAACAGTGGATGTGAGCACACAGTGAGGCAGTGGGTGATGTGTTTCAGCAGTGGCAACAGCAACAAGAAAGATGAGCCATGTTCCAGATGGCCATGCACAGCTGTCACACCACTAAATGAAGAGTGTCTTCATCACCTAATCCATGTGAACTGGTGGATTTCAACCAGAGTACTGTGTACAGTACAGTCTTAAATGTGTTGGAAACAATGGTGGCAATACTGGAATATTGCAAAGTTTGCAGCAGGTGGGTCCCATGAATGCTCACACTGGAACAGAAAGAACACTGTAGGCAAGTTTGTCAGGACCTACTGAACCAGCACAAGGCTGAAGGTGACAGTTGTCTGGATCACATCATTACCAGTAACAAATTGTGGCGTTACCACTATGAGCTGGTGTCAAAACGGCAATCCATGGAGTGTCGATGTGAATTCCCCGGTGAAGAAAAAGTGCACTATGCAGCCCTCAGCATTTAAAGTGATGTGCATTGTCTTTTGAGATAGGAAAGGGGTAATCCTTTTTGGAGTTCCTGGAACACATACAAACCATCAACTCTGACCACTACATCACGATGCTGACTAAGCTGACGTTCAAACTTCCAGAGTCAGGCCAGAGAAGAAGACAAGCTTTCTCTTGCAACGCGATAATGCCAGGCTTCATTCCAGTTTGAAGACTGTGGATCACTCTGCCAATCTTGTCTGGACTGTCCCACCACACCCACCATACAGCCTGGATTTGGCACATTCTGAGTTCCATCTGTTTGGACTGATGAGAGATGGACTGCATAGGCGACATTTTCCTAGCAATGACATCATCATAGCAGCCATGAAACAGTGGGTCATCTCCACTGGTGCGGATTTTTACGAGCACAGCATTCAGGCTCTTGTTCATCACTGGTAAAAATACATAGCTAATGGTGGCGACTATGTTGAAAAATAGTGTTTTGTAGCTGAGAATTTGCTCTATCAAATAGTGTTCTTCTGCTGTTTGTATCTGTTGTGCTTTCCATAGAAATAAATAAATAGGAGGCATTGCTTTCAGAGCAACCTACGTATATTTTTATCTTATGGATTATCTTCATCACAGTTGTAGTGAATGCATTTTAACTTTCCTGAGTATCTCCATTATCACCCAGTCTCTATTTTTTCAAACTATAATGTAACAGGAGACATCAGCAGCATAATACCTCATGGTATTATTCACAGCAAAGGCATCTGAGCTGGGAACAAAATCCCAACGTGCTCCTCTCTACTGTGTTTCTCAGGGGAAGCACAGTACTCTGGAGCAAGGACAGCAAAAGAACCTTGCAAGTATATGTGGGTGAGACACAGCTGGGAACTGCAAGACCAGCTAACTTGCACTCAGTCACCCTACTTTTGCCTTTGTTTTAATGAAAATGGTAAGGGAAGCATTAGTGAAAATTCAAAATACGCATAATCCAACCTACCTAATTACAGGCTATTATTTCTGAAAGGGGCTCACACCTCCTCCCCATTTCCACATTTCCTCCTCCACATTTAAAAAAATTTAAAAAAAGTGAAGGCAATGAGCACAGTGAGCTGGCCTGACTCAGCCAGTAGCCTTACACTCACCAGATGTAACCCAACATGAGCAAAACAGATGTGGAGCTAAGATAAGGTCTCCTATTCAACAGCAACTGCCAGTATTTTGGGTTAGGCATAGGATGAAATTGCACACTAACCTGGCATACAATCCATGCTTTAGTTAAGCCTTTGTGTTACTGAAGTTCATCCTTGCAGTAGATAATCCTTCAGGTGAAGTCTTTAACCCACAATGGCTGATTAAGAATCTGATGCAGTTCTCTGACAGCAGAAGATGAGCAGCCTACAAGAGTTCATTTGTATCTGTTGGTGGGCCTTCTCCAGGGCTTTTCATAAGCCAGAGGCAGCTAGTGCCTACTGCCTTTCTATTTTAAATCCTTTAGATGCTGTGCTGGCTGACTCAGCACACATCATGGGGTGACTGTTCACATGCAGGTGTGTTGGGCATCACACAGTGTCTGCCACAGGTGGCCCAACTGTGCAGCTTCTCACAGGAGGCAGCAGCCCTAAGGCAGGAGCACCTGCATCTGCACACACACCCTGTCAGAATGCTGCCACTTCCTGCAGTCTGGCCACAAGTGTGAAGAAGTAACACGGAAGCAGGGATCATCAGGCGAGCAGGACTTCTTCCTGAAGCACATGTGTGGAAGAAGTGATTTTGGCTGAAGAGTGTGTGGGTCCTATGTCAGGCAGCGAGTGCAGCTGCTGCTGCTTAGGTTACAGGACCTGCCCTGCAGTTGCAGCCAATATTCCTGTTTTCCAGCACCCAGGAGTTTAGCTGTTACCCTAAATGCTTGCCTGCACAATTAAAGAGAAAAAAGAAAAATAAGCGCTGTCTGGAAAGGATCCTTAAGAAAAAATTTTGCTCAGTCAGAACGTTGCTGATCTACTATGGGTAAAGTGCTCTATGGGCAGGACAGCTGAAAAGGAAGCAAATGGGGCAGTCATGTTTTACGGCCTCTGTTGCCCCCTCCAGTCCTGTGCTAGCAGTTAGTTAGTGCTCTTCTTTTGAAAACAACGACCTTGGGAAAGCTTGCACTGATTGATAGTGTCTCAGGCTCAATTTTTTGATATGCGTCTGATCTACACCAGAAGTAAAAATTGGGGTCAGAATTTCCTTTTTATGTTATCTCCAGCTTTCCATCAGAAAAATAAAACATGTTTGTAGAAGAGACAGCTTTCCAAGAGCTGAAGTGAACACTCAGAGGAACTCAGAGCAAAAAGATGGGAGGGGCCTCAGAGTATAAAATGCATCTGTAACTCTGCTTTCAGCAACGCGAGCACTTGCAGACTGTTTGGAGCAGTAAAACCTGTGAAGAAGCCCAGGTCTCCCCTTGGTGGCAAGGAGGGCACAGTCTCCCTGCTGTACCTTGGCCTGGTTTGCTTGGCCCAGCCCTGTCCTGCTGTGTAACCCACCCAGGGCTGCGGGCAGGAGCCCAGGCCCAGCCGTCACATCAAAGGGGGCTCAGACCTAGAAAGAAGCTGAAATGCATGGCTTTCATGCATTTTTAAAGCCACATCACTGTATTAATAACCAACAAATATAATCATTACCTATCACCTACTGATTATTTTCTCAAGCCAGCTAGATCAGGCACCTTTGGAATGGTAACTTCATACTCAGTGTCACTTTCCTGAAGAGACAATTTTAGAGGCAGAGTGGGAGCCAAGAGAGCAGGGAGTGCGTCCCAATAGTCCAGAGCAGGCTCAGAGCTTCATACCTGGATGAAGCAGGCAAGGGGCAAGCTCTCCTAAAGATATTCCTGCTGCCTTTAAAGACGCAGCGGAAAATGCAGCAAAATGACACGCTTCATCAACCCTTTAAAGTCCAAAATAGGTTTTTACACTCAGTTCTTCCAAACGCATTTTTAAAGCGAATGAATATTTATCAAGCCAAAAGCCTTCTCTCTCCTACCTCGGGGAGCTTTGCTTTGTGTTCCCGCTGTGCGTCAGGGACTGCGTGCAGAAGATCATGGCAGCTGCTGGACTTTGAAAACTTCAGGCATAAGTAGCAGTAGGGTGATGGCTGTGTTCATCTGTTCCACAACTGAGTATGGAATAGGATCTGGTTAGAAGTTGTCATATCTTTTCAAAGGATTTAGAAATTAAAAGACACCGCTCGATCTCTTTGAAATAATAACTAGGGAGCTGAGGCACTTTGACTACAAAGATGCTTTAAACAGAGAACTAGAAAGACCAGGTGCAAACCTGCGTATCAGAAGCAGGCATCCCTGACATATGGAAAATCTTGGTTTGACCAACAGCCCTGCCCCATCCTGACGCTCACACTCTCTTCCTCCCAAAAGCTGGGGGTTGCATTTCTTTCTTGTTCACTTCAGATTTATCTTCTGCCACATCTCTTCCAGCCCTTGCTGGCTCTACAGGTCTGAGGGATTCCCATCAAGATTCACATAATCAGCAACGACATTGATGCAAAAAATGAATATTCATTATCTTCCCCGTTGGCCATGAGTAAGATTCATATCAGGTAATTCTTTGTGATGACATAGATCCATGCAGAATGTAATACATTTCAGCATAGCTGCTACTGCGATCAGAGAATGCGGCCTGGAGATGATGAGCTTAAACAGATGAAATGCTGGAGAAGTACACCCACTGAATGAGCATTTTAGCATACAGGGCTTTTAACTTGGTGCTAGAGGGATAGGATGGTGAGGGAAAATGGCATTTTAATTGATAACTCAACAAAGAATTAGAGGTAAATCTTCAACTCTAGTCTAGCCAGGCTTACACTACCATTCCACAGCAGAACCATCTATTCAGGAAAAAAAAACACTTTCAAGGAAAATTATAGCGTTTTTAAAAATAGCCTTTGATGTTTAACATGCGTATAAATAATGACAAAAGGTTTCAAAGATATGGTTGGATTGGTCCTCACATTCCTGTGGCTCTCAATCACGCAATTAAATAATTCCTGAAGTAAAAATGGTTATCATCTATACCAAAATTAGAGATGAGCTTTAACCAATTAACTGAATTATTTCTAAGCGCTGCAGATTCAAGCATTTTACCATGCGCAACAGAGCCTGGTACAACATTGCAGCACGTGCTCAACACATCAACTGTTACTCACTCAGAGAAGCGCGAGGACACTGCAGATCAGAAGAGGTCTCCTCTGAACGCTGCTGCTCCAGTCTTCAGGATGAAGGTCCGATTCCTGTTCCAAGACTGGAGATCTCGAAGTTGTGCAACTTGTCATTAGTTATACACAGCTGGTGTGTATGACAACTCAATTTATTAATAATGTTAAGCTGGTGCAAGTACAGGCTGTTTTTTGGAGGAAAAGCCATGTCTTCTCTTCTGTTCATGTCACTCCTTATGCAGCAGGTCAGATCAAAGAACTACCTGTAGCCTCTACCAGGCTTCTGTGGGAAAGCCAGTAAAACTCCAAGGGGCAACAGAGAAAGGGGCTGGCTGAGTTTTCAGCTGGATCGGTCCCCGATTTGTCTCATAATCCACCTGAGCAGCTATTGTTTCTGATACAGGCTGGGGGAGCAAGGTTACAGGCAGCTCTGTGCATCCACACAGAGATTCGGCCACAGGGCAAAACCTGATGCAGAGGGCCTGGGGGCAGGAGGGGAACAGTTCCCCAGGCCTGCGAGCTCCACTCATGGAGTGAGGTACGAAAGCAGCCTGAGAAAGAGATCTTTCTGTATATCAACTAAAATGGATACTGAATATAAAAAGATTCTTGGTCTTCTTAATTAAATAGAAGGAAAAAAAAATGGGGGAAGAAGTCACACAGCCATAACAACTAGTAACATTGTTTTAAGGTGAAAACTATGTTTAAACAAGTGCTGCTGTTTAATTCATATGCTGCAAGGACTTCCACTTCAGCCTGAAAACACCCAAACGTAAGGACTTACAGCAATAATCAGTTTTTAATAATAGATAGCTGAGCCTTACTAAGGCTGTTCCCAGGAGGCACAAGGCTGTGGATTTACACCAAAACCGATTCCAGAGTAAGGAAAATGTGTAGATCAGGTTCAGCAGCAACAACAGCAGCAACAAATTCTCCATGAACAGAAGATGTGACGCTATTGGAGTAGTAACCTCTCCACTCGGGCAGTTTATCGGAAGAGGACAGAACTGTAAATTAAATGAGAAGAATAAACGATAAATTCTGCTGTTACAGAATTCTCTTACACTCTACTTTTCTTCTGAGTTCTCTTGGGAATGACCACCACTCTAAGATCTATGTGCAAAGTGACTCGTTAGAAATGCTTTGATATTATAATAATAAAGGTGAATAGATGCTATGAAGGAGCATATCTGTGAAAGGTATTACAAATATAACAACTTGGATAGCAGAAAGGATCCAGAGGAACTGAATTAAACAAATGAAGGTTTTGCAATACGTTTGGTAAAACACATAGTAGATACTAAAGACATCAGTCCAGAGCACATCTTATGAGGTGGGACTAGAAAAGAGAGAACGGCTGGCAAACAGAATAGAGAATAGAAACGCCAAGGACAGCATGAAGAAAGCACATAGAACTGGCACTTTCTAAGGGAAAAGGAAACTTTGATATTTCTGTAGTGAACAAGATGACAGTTGCTACTGATTTTTAAATAGATTTGAAAATATTGCCTATAATGGTTCTTTGGTCCATTTTACAAGGAACATGTGGTCTCAGCATTAAGCGGATATAACTTGAATGTAGCCTTAGTCTAACAGGCACAAGAATGCCAAAGAGGAAGAGATACAAGTGAAGAGCTCCCCCAGGTTTAAGTATTCTGCCACTGAAAGATTCTCACTGGAGTGCACAGAGCCCATCTCACAGTGGGGATCCTCTAGGCTCCTGAGGTAAGCTCTATGGTGAGTTGCAAAGAAAAACATTTGCCATTTTTCTGAATCATCTGCTATCTTGCAGTGAGCATTTTGAAACTGCTTCTTGTGACACATCAGGCACATACCAATGAGCACTCATTTTAACGGGGAGTCTGGAAATCCTCCCAGCTTCCACGAGCCCACTATTTAAGTGAGGAGACACTAGGCTGCCCTGGCTTGCACACCCTGAATGCTCATCGCAACAAATGACTCTTATCTGTGCATCCCAGGAAAACTCTAGCAAACATTTGTCTGCTAAACGTATGGCCCTATTATATCGATATGGCAGTAATGTTACCAGGCAACTTTTCCTTCAAGGGAAGTAAAGAGTGGGAGATGTTGAGAATAGCGCATAAATATTTAACATGATGTTCTTCCTAAACACTGATAACGTATATGGAAAAGTCCACGTGTTATGTAGAAGCGGAATAATCTGGCTTCAACAAGAGCTGGAATGGAAGGAGTGCAAAAAAGAGTAGTAGTGAAGGCTTAGGGAAACCTGAAATCCCAAATAACTATAGCATTGGCAAAGAGTACAGCAGCCTATGTTCTCTAGTCACTCATCAAGGCATTTAACTTTGGTGTTGCTGATCATCAAGGCCAGCCAGCCACAGATCCCACATCAACAGCATGCATTCACAAGACACCTATTACCCCCTAGGGTCTTAACCAGGGCACAGAAAAGGTTCCATTTAAAAATCATTTTATTATTAACATAATATTCCCATTTAGCCAAGTGTGGGTCATGAATAAGGAATGTCGGTAAATACTCCATTTGAGGTTCTTTTTACATATTTCCATTGATAAATAAACTCTGAATTCACATAAAAAAGTTAAACTTAAATAACTAATATATTTTTTGTAACAGGCATACATTGGTAAAATATAAATATTCTTGTACTCAGCCTTTGCTCTAAATAGAGATAACAGTTAGCCACACATCACAGTTATTAACAACTAAAAACAAGAACTCAACCAATTCTCTGGCCTGGACTAAAATAGAGATGGAAACAGAAAATTCGCATTTTGACTTTGGAGAGAGACAGGAAGAAAACAGTTTTCATAACAGCCTTGTTAAAAATAGTCTGCTCTGCCACTGAATTTTAACTTGAATATATTATTCTACGTTCGGTAGTTGATTCCATTATAATTTTATGTAACACTCAAGTATCACTAACAAAATATGGCACATCATTCAGGAACGATATAATGAAGTTTCAAAACTACCAGGGTAAAAACATTGGCGATACGGCTGATTTGGCTCTGGTTAGCCATTCTGTCCTCTCAGTTTAACAACAGAATGCATCATGAAACTGTTTTGGCCACTTCCCCACAAAAGATGAGTCTGTTACCTGCTGCTCTAAGGTTTTTCAAACTAATCAGTTACCAGGCAGCCCGAAACACTGTGTTTCCGCACCCAGAAGTCAGACCAAAATAAGTTGGTCAAGATATCCTCTCAAAGAACTCTCGGGATGATTGTAAAAGGGACAACAGGACTGCTGGCTTCTAGCTCCAGTGCCGTCAGGAAGCATTCAGTCGCGGCATCATCATTGCCTTGAGCCTGCAGCACCTCACCCAGGCCGTTCCAGACCTCGTGGGCCGTGGAGTTCACCTGCACAGCGTCTCTGAGAATCTTCTCCGCCAAGCTATAGCGCCCAAGCTGGTGAAGTATCAGTGCCTGCAAAAACACAGCAGAAAAATAGTTGAGACTGGCCACAGTGGGATAGTCCTGAAGCTCAAATGATATGTTGCAGCAATTAAATAAACGTAGGTAGTGGATGGGTTCAGAGTGCTATAGACTATATCATGGGCATCTTTTTCATTTAAAGACCTGGAGCAGGGTTGAAGCAGACTATTCAACAAGAAGTGGCTTTGGACCAGAAACAAAGACACTGGAATGCAAAAAACAAATTGAACAACAAAATCTCCTCCCATCCATCAAAAACAAAGTACCTGAGCTTTTGTGGAGAGCTTGATTGTGTAAGTTTTTTTTTTAAGGTGCATGCCCTGAAGTGCTCATATCCTGCAGGCAAATCTCAGCACCCAGAACATGTCTTGCAACACCTGAGATGGAAACTTGGCACCATTTTCTCTCAGCTACGGCAGTGAAAGAACTCAGTTCAGCTCCACAGGCAACAGCCTTGGCATTTGTTTCAACCTGCAGAATGGGAAGAGTCCTGGGACAAATACTGCACCAGGATAGTATAGAGGTCCAGCAGGCAGAAAACAAGTTCAGGAACTTCCTAGATACACATTCTGTGTCTTCCTCTAAGGGCTTGGATCCAAGTAAACACCATGCTATCCAAGAGTGTCCACTATTGATAAAGTCTGAATGAAGCAGTAGAAATCTCCATCCATTGTATTCATTATTATCACTGTGCAGGAAAAGTTTCAGAGTGACCCAATAAAAGAGTATTATTCTAATATTATAACAATCATAACATTGTTATGCATTTTTACTTTTGGACACTGTATTGCAAAATGCATACGGACCAAATATCTTTCTTACCAGAGAGGTGTCCTGATTGCAAGCTTATAGACTCCTTATAACTTCCCCTCTCGCAGTCCCCCACTCCTCCGACCTCCGTATCTTTTATTTCTCTCTGTAAATCTGTCCCTCAACTCCTCACTCCGAAGAACCGATAATTAGAAAAGACTGAAATTTCATGCAAACCCTGAAATGTCCCCCATGAGTTTCTGGAATTCTGCTCACCAGGTTGGCTTTCAGCAGGCACAGAGTGCCAGCTGCATCTTACAGAGCAACAGAACAGACCACGCACCCCAAAACAACCACATAAGGAACACGGTATAGTTTTGGCAAGTAAATAAATAAATGCAGCAAAAGCTAATCTGCCTAGCAGATATTCTGTCATAAAGGTACAAGAGGGCTTTTCTGGTCATGGGTTTTTTGAGCTGACAAGTGAGTCAATATTTCCAGAGTGGGTGAAGAATATTTCCAATGAAAAAGAAATAAATCAGATAACTTTCAGAGATGGTATTTTTTCCCCGCAGGAAAGTGATTACAAGTGACTGGTAGGTATCAGATGGGAAACTACAAAAAATGAAGCAAGGATATGAAACATATATATATATATATGTATACGTATATATATACGTGTGTGTGTAGTTTGCATGCAGTCAGTTTAGTACAACTATCCAACCTTAGAAACTTGAAGTGTTACTGATTTTCAACACCTGAATCTCTAATTCATTTTCAAAAAAATTTTTTTTTGGGGGGGTGATGATTTGTACATTTCTTACAGATCAAATATGTGAGTTGTTTGCAAATTATTTTTTTCCCCAAGTATACCGGACTATTTTCCCCACTTGCTGAAGATTATGGCTGTTCTTTTCAAGACCAAAGGAAGCAACCAAAGCTTACAGTTATAAGCCTGTTGCCTGGAACAGAAGTAAGCTATTCTAAACCTGCTCAATTCTGTTTGGGAAAAAAAGTGCATTGGAGACTACCCAGCTGACAGACCATAAGTAAATACTCGTTGCTTGATGGCTGCCATACTTTACTAAGAATATAAGCCATGTAGCACTTGTGAAGGAACTGCTCTGGCTTGGACAGTTGTGTTCCCTCATGACTTAGAGGCCATAGTCTTTTAGAGGCTGACACCCAGACGTTCTCTGGTGTGGAGAACGGTGGATATCCTATCACTGGGAGGATAGGAGGACTCCTGCTCTGGGCAGCAGCATCTGGGTGACAAGCTTTGCATCCAAAGAACAAACGGAAAGAAAATTAGACTCATTTCATGTAGAGCATCAAAAGGATAGCAAAATTTGGTCACCTTAGCTGTGGGCTGAGCTCAAACAAGCAATCTAGAGAAAGAAGGCATCATATCCTCTGACTCACTTACTTACTCCCCCAGAACGATGGTCAGATGTCATACACAGCCAGTGTCCAGCTCGTATCTCCTTCCCAAATGACTTCATTAAAATTCTGAGGCACAGAGTATTTTTGTCTGTGGTCTTTGCCTGGCTTTGCTCTATGAAGCACTACACTACTGGCAATGGGAAAAGGAGCAGGCATGTCTATCACGCAGCAGCATCCTGCGGCGACCCTGCACCATCACCCAGCCAAGAACACTGACCTCCAGCCTACCAGCTGTCAGCATACACTTGTCCTCTGTACTCAACTCTTCAGCAAAAAAATAAAGAGAAACAAAAACTCCTCTAAGATTTCCCAACAGTCAATACACATTATAATAGTCCTTAACTTGTAAATTTCCTTTGCTTCCTAACTGGAACTAAAAACTCAACGCTACTAGTTCTGGCCATTACCCATTTAGCTGTAAATGTACAGACAACATTCATCTGCAGAGTAATGCTAGATCTCTCACTTAACAACTGGATATGAGCTTGAGAAACACCTCAGCTCTGCATAAACTCCAAGGGGTACCTCAGTGACATATGGCTCACATCTGCACAACTAGCATGGTACTTCAAAATCACACACACATTTTAATAGATAGATCCCACAGCAATTCTGGAACCTGAATCAATTAGAAAAACTGTTCTATAGTCACTCTGGTAAATAATAATAAATATTAGTAAGAAAAGCACCTATTCCACGACTACAGAAAGAAAACAGTAAATTCCTCACGAGTTACACAGATACGCCCAACCTATTTGTAGCATTTTAAAATGTACAGGGAACAGTACTTGACAGGTGTTTAATGCAACTGTTGGCATTCTGCTACGACAAAGCATCCCATTGCATCTCTTTCACATGAAAGTGATAAATTTATGACATTTGCTTTTAGCATACCGGTATAAAAGCCTCCACTTTGAGTGGCTTCAATTTGCAGCTCAGTACAAATTTTATTTGTAACATTTCCCTCTGTTCGGTTTGCTGAATTTTTTGTATGTTTCTGACAATTTTTGGTGGCTGTTTTTGGCAAAAAAAAATAAACCCTTCCCTATATTTCTCTTTTAGCCAATTCTACACGCAGAGGTTGATTTTGTAACTCAAAAACAAATAGAAAATTTTCATCAGAAATTGCATAGACAAAGTAAAGGGAATCTTTGGACATTTTTTGCTTGGTGTGCCACCATTGCACATCAAGTAGTGTTGCACGTCTGCTTCTGTAATCCGTTGCCATTTGCACTGGTCACTACAAACAACCAATCGTTCTCAGAAATTCAAGGATTTCAGATTCTGCCTGCATTAGGAGAGGCCAATGGCCCTTTATCATGCCCAGGCCATTACTGGGGTTCAGAGACAGGAGTAACAAGGACAGTTCAATTTCAAGAGCACACAAGGCCTGAGTTCATAAAAGAAAATGTTATTGTGTGCTGCCCACGATAGGGAAATACTTCAGTCACTGGAAAACAAGGTTCTACACAAGCTTCACATCAAAACAGAAAAAGAATCCACCATGAATTAACAAAAATGGAGAAAAAGAGGTTCCAGTTTTCTTCCCTACCACAGGTTATTTTCAAGATCTTGCAGATCTTTCCTCATTCGATCTAAAGACACAAAGCCTCCCTCTGTTTATTTAATGATTTCACACGTGCTTGTTCCCTCTCTCAGCATCTTTATACCTCATTGCACATTGCCCCACATAAAGAACTGCTATTCTTTGCTCATTTCTCAAGAACGTCTGTTTTCATAATGCTCAGCCACATAGAGCCCAACCCTCACTGAGGGCCCTTAGCACTGTTGTCAAAACATAAGTCATTTGTTTTTATTCAATATCTCCTAGGTACCTGCACAAACATAGTCATTAAAAACAGCTACAGAGTCTGAATACACAGAAATATCATAATGTTCCATCCAAAACATTTGGATGAATAATCTTCATTTATACTTATCTTGCATATATTATGGAACAGGGATTACATCTTCTGTGTTCTGGATAGCATCTGAGGGCTAATCTTGTTTAACATTCTAATTAATGACATCACAAGAATTACAAGAGTGATGATAAAGCTAAGAGGACACAATACAGAAACAACAGGCTGATCATGAGAACTGGAGTAACAGAAATACAGCGGAAGTCATTAACAGCAAGTGGAAAATAACAGGGCAGCAACAAAACAGGTCTGCAGTATGGTGTAAACCTGTCAACTGCAAGTAGCTGGGGAGAATGCCTTGGATAGATCAGGCAACCATAGGATGATAGTGTGAAAAGGTGTCAGTGTGGAAGAGGGAAACACAGGTGACACCAGGAGAGGTTTCCAGTGGATAGGAAGCTGTACACAATGACAGGAAGACATCCTCTGGCACTTTGTGTCGTTCCTGTTCAACAGACATCATTCAAACTAGAACAAGCACAGAAAATGACTATTGGGATGATCAGTAAAAATCTTAATTTACAAGAGAAGACTGGCAGACTTGGTTTGTTTAACCTAGCAAATCAAAAACTGAGAGATGAAGTTACTTGCTACAAACACAGTAGAACAGAATAGAGAAAAACTATTTTAGTTAGAGAATAATGTTGGCAGAAGAATAAATGTGTAGAAATTGGCTGTGAGTAAGACTACCAAAAAAAGGTGTGAGCATTCCTGGCAATTGGAGCTTTTTGCAACAGCCTTCTGCTCGTAGCAGCAGGGTGTAAAACAATTCATGTTTGAGGCTGAGCCTATGGAAAGGGTTTGCATGCTCTGATGGTTCGGAAGATGACCGCAAGCCCCCACTATTCCCAGTCCAATATCAGGTTTTCCATCAACTGAATACCCACATTCCTTCTGGTCATTAGTGGAAAGTGAGACAATAATGGCATGCTTATATAACGTCATGACTTGATGCTTTTGTTCTTTGAAGGACTTTCTCTTAATTTCTTGGGTTACACTGAAGAAGCAAGTGCAGAGAAATATCCAATTCATGAATACAAAGATTAAAAGGCAAAATTATGGTAAAATACCCAACTTACTTTTGAAAGAAAACTGAAATGACAAAATATTGTCTTTTGGGCACAGAACGCACCTGGGACAAGATGTTTAATAAAGCACTGACTTCAATAGGACTAAATCTTCAGTCTACCTTGTTAACATTCAGTAAGACATTATGTACCCATCTGGACCCTGTATAAACAAGACAGCTTCAAAATTTGGGCTATGCTGATAGCAGTAGAAACCAATCACAAAATTTAGCACACACTTTAATAAGCTAAAATTATATTCTGTATAGTCCTTTTCCCCTTTTCATTTTCAATGTAGTAAAGTTATTTTTCATTAGCTAAATCTAAGTATTTTTAAAAACATTCAAATTAATTCTAATGTCCCAATGCAGCTTGACAGTCTCCATGTAAAACCTTCAGTTAGCAAACGTACCATTATTATTAACAAAATATCACTCAGTCTGAACAACATGATACAATAAGCAATTGTATAAAGCTTAAATTAGCACGTAGTGTAGTCTTCACTGCAGGGAACCTTCTTTTCAGCAAAAGGGCTTTTTCTCTTTTGCAAATTAACCTGTCATAATGATTAACCAGTCAATGGAAATCATGCATCTAGAAAAATAAACACAGAACAGAAATGGAAAAGCACTTAAATAACTAATTTCTGATTTTGAAAACATTGTTAGATGGAGCTATTTAGATGAGTCTAGGAAGGTCACTTCTTTTTATGTGCTTTTGGGGAAATGAAAGTCTGTAATTTTTTTTCCATGAAACTAAATTTTAAAAAATAATAGCTGTAATTATCACTCATCGTATGCCTCAGCAAACCAGAGCTTTATCATGCCAAATGTATTATTTGAAATAACTACCCAAGTAACAAAAACAAACAAAAAACCCAACACTATAAAGATCACTGTGATTTCTTCTATGTGACTAAAAATATGCTCAAGTGAGCAGGAGGTTTTCTTGAGGTGGAATCATCTCACTGCTTGTCCGCTAACCCTGGAAAATAAACAGTTCCCAAACTCAACAGAAGAAGCACTTGAGATGTCTTCCTTTGTCCATTGGAAATTGAGAGGAATAATTTCATTTTCTTTGAGAAAAACACAGATTCTAAGTCAGAGATGTTCTCAAAAGTCATAATTTTTTTTTTTTCAAAGCAGAAAAAAAAAGATGGAATCTTGGGCCACACGTCCATTTGCAATTTTGCATTCTTGAGAGATGATGCTGAACTCTCAGCACTGAACTCTCACAACTCCGCAGAGAAAGAAATTGATAAGTGGGAGAAATGGAGAGTACCAGAAGAAGAAATGTAGCCACTTAACATGCAAAAAAGCATCAGTTCTGCTGAAGATTTGCAGCCTGTTGAGCTGCAAGAGACCTCAAATATGGAAATTTCAGTTCTACCAGATAAAATTTTCATACTGTATTTTTTCCTAGGTCGATCTATTACAAGAGCTCTCTAAAGAGCTTCTAAATTTGGCCCCTTTTAACCTAAAAATATTTCTCAGAGCTGAAATTTTCTCTTGTAAAAACAGTAACAAAACTTTATGAGAATATGAAAACTGAAGTGGACCAGTTTTGCTTTTAATAAGAAGAGAGACAGAAGAACAGTGGAAATACCATTTGCCCAACTCACTGATGACCCGCAAAAGCCCAATAAGCTAAAAGCTGCAAATGTATAATCAGACACAGAGCAACACTCGTGTTGGAAATAATGATTTTAAAAGTTACTATGAAAGACTTCGAGAAATTACCACACTCCCAGTAAGTTTCCCAGTTCTTTTTCTTTATATAAACTTCTTTCTAAAGTCCCAGTATGAGAATTCATACAAAAAGACATGATAGAAACATGCAATCTTACTTAAAAACTTGAAAATGAAGAATTATGACTATGAACAGTTAAAGCTTAATATGCAAGGCATGCATACCATACCCATATACACTGTAAATTTAGCATCACAAAACTGCCCCTTCTTGCATGCTGCTTTTTCAGCCTATTTCGCATGTGTTAAGGTGGCTGCTATTTTCAAACAAATCTATCAAACTAAAGCTTACCAGAGACTTGACAGTGTTGTGCTATAATAATGAAACAGAAGTGCTGGTGAGAGAAAACTAAGAGTTATTTTCATGATACGTGGACAAGTAAGTAAAATTCTGTAGGTGATGTTTCCTATCTTCTCTGATTAAAAATACACATTCTATTATCAATATAAATGCTGCTTTTTTTATTCCACGTGTCTTTTTGATTCCACGTACTTCACAATTACGTAGAGTGAAATAGCACATTATTTATATGCTATACTCTCCTGTTTTCCTTTTAGCTGATGAATTTGTACTGTAACACGTCCATCTACTGGAAGTCTTACTTCACTCAAGAAATTGTGTATTAATTCCTTCTCTGGAAGGAGTGTACCAGCAACAGTTACATGTTTAGTCATTGTAAGTACTATTTTCTGCAAGCACAGAAATGCTCTGGCATTGCACATCAGTTTGAAATGAGCCATTCCATCAGAAATAAGCATAGCTCTATGTCTGCTATGACAGATATGGATACATTTTAATGCAGGGATTCTGAAAGGCGTCCGTATTGTAAGGTTTATAAACAACTGGACTGAACAACATCGGATCTGGATGCCCCATCCCTGGAGGCATTCAAGGCCAGGCTGGATGTGGCTCTGGGCAGCCTGGTCTAGTGGTTGGCAATCCTGCACATAGCAGGGGGGTTGAAACTAGATGATCATGGTGGTCCTTTTCAACCCAGGCCATTCTATGAATGAATTCTATGAAACACATGTAAAGATCATTCTCTCTAAGTTAAATACATAAACTTTTTTTTAACTGAAAAAGAAAATGCCATGTACGTCATTTGTTTCCATAATGTAGAATATGAAACTCTTTGAAATGAGATCAAAAATGAAATTTGTTTGAAGAACTAAAATGGAATATGCAGAAAATAGAATATTTTTGCAGCTCTGTGTGGATTTTTTTTTTAATGAGGACCGGCAGCCGATAGCACTACAGCTGATCACTCACTAGAGCAAAGCAACTGATGGGCAAATGCAAATCTGTGCTTGCAGCCAACATTTTTGCTCACTGCCTATGCTGAAATATTGCCTTTTTTCACGTTCCTTCCTGCCACTCTCACTTGCCTTATTCAGTCAGCAGCACACCCAGGAATTTAGCTGTGTATTTGGTGTCACCACTAAAGCTCCCAAGCCCCAGTCTGTTATGTTTTACCCTGCCCCCAATCCCAACATACCCCCTCAGGGATCCAATTGCTTCCCCTGCTGCAAAACACTTGTTGCTAGGAGAAAACCTACTGCTTGGCAACAGAATCGTGAAACAACAACTTGGGCTTTGTTACTCATTGAACTCTACATTGCCAGCATGAAATAATGAACATGCGTGGTTGTTAGTGCATCTGTGTATTTATAACCCCTCGAAAATGACTGACCCCTTCTAGCAGGAGCGTGTTTGCCTTTTAGTTTGTTACTGTGCACGGCCAATAACACAGTTTCGAAATGCAAAGTTTGTTTGGCTTTGCTTAAGTTGCTGATCACAGTTTCCTACTGAGATGAAGCTCCCAGGGGACGTTTTTTACCCCATAAAATAATTATGCAATTTGCTGCCACAGCTTTGATTTACAAAGCTATTTGAACTTCATATCAGCTTATAAAAATGCAGCATCACTACCACACTATATGGTGAGTTCTGTGTGGTTTGACTAGTTTGACACCAGCAAGTGCGCTGGAAGTAAGACAGCTAACTGGTAGAGTGGAAAGCTCATAGCTTCTGAGGTAATATAATGCTTTACTTCCATTTGAATATCACACTGAGGCTCTTAATACGCTTTGTCTACACACAGTGAAAACATAACAGTTCTCCTTCCAGCCATCAGACTACCATGCCTCAAGCAGTACTGTACCACTCTGCTGATCAGGGAACAACAATGTACAGCCTCAGTCTTCAGACTGTGGTCTGTTCTGAATTTGGAGTATTTGCCTTCTGGTGCCAAATGTTCTACATTTCCTCCCAGCTGTGATATCAGCACTTCCCCACCTTCCTCATGCACTCAGTATATTCTTGGATGTCACTTACACGCTCATCCCTTTTCTCCTCCTCAGACATTTTATAGATACAAGTGCATGACCTTGTTACACTATAATTCGCTATTGGAATCCTAACATTTTACCAGTAGAATCTGTGGTTGTATCGTGACATTGCCTGGTTTCAAAAGCAAGGCTGGATTTATTACCGCATCATCATGCTATCTACAGTGTCTCCTAGGTGCCAGTTCCTACTGATACCGTTATTTTCCAACTTCCGAGTCACAGGGTGAGAAACTGGGTGAAGTTCGGTTACTCAAGACCCAGGGCTAAGATAGAAGTGTTTTCAATTGCCGAAATAGGAAAAGCAAACAAAAAAATCCTCCAAAAATGATACAAATGCAGAACAGGCTGGAAAAAAAACTCAGACCAGGATTACGGAAGGGAGGAGCCTGAGAATCAGCTTGCTGAGTCCATATTCAAAGACTTGAGCAAAAGCTTTTAAAATATTAAAGAACCTGAGGATACTGTGAATTCAGTTTCCTTACACCACTGTCTAAAGACTAGATTTTATTTTACTACATCTGACACTTCTGCTTTTGAAAACTTGTGACCCATACAAAACTATGAATAACGGACAGAACAACATGTATTTCTTGACGCTGGTCAACCACTGAACCTACAGGTGGTACGTGGCTTGTGTAAATAGCAATTGGAAAAACTAAACACATTTTCTAATGAAAAAAATAATCTAAAGTCTGGGGAACACCTGGTGTGTCAAAGAAGAAAACAGTTGTAAATCCAATACGAGGTTCAGTGCATAAAATTTATAATCAAGAGAATTGTTAGATACTTCAATAACTTTGGAAATCATTACCTAAAATATACCTATTTTCAAGGCTATTTCCATATACACTTAATACTACAGATACCAACATTAATCTGAACTTTTGGGACAATGGAAAATTCATCAGAAGTGAATGAAGCTTTTCCAGAGTATTTTTGCTTTTACGCATACACAATTCTCTCAAATATTCCAACAAATATTGTATTAACTATTGAGTCAGAACTGCAGTATAAAAGATGACCAGTCCTTTTATTATTAAAATAAAATACAAGTAGAAATGTAAAGATTTAAATGCATCATTGACATTTTTTTCTCTTACCCTTAGCCAGAGACTTTTGCATACGTATGTGCGTTTGTTGTAGTTAAGTCTACGGCTACGGTCATTCTTTCAGAAGTGTTATGACAACATAGCAGCACACACTAGACTGGTATTGCAATCATCTCTAGGAACAAAAGGTTAATTTTAATGAAGCAGAGTTCTTTACCAAGCCAAGAGTCACTGGGAAGAGTTCTGCACTTTGGCCAAGGAAGAGAGACTGTGAGAGCTCCAACAACATCCCCAGGCAACAGCCATTTGCCCACACCAAAGCAGATGCTGAACTGCCATCTGCTCCTCAGGCCAGTGCACTGCAATGGAGAGAGACTGGCGTTTTGCAAAGAGGCTTCCAGCATCTGAGGGCATGCACTCAGTTTCTCGTCCTCAGATTGTTCAATAAAAGATGGTAGTTGTAGGCGGTAACCACCAAACTGTCAGTCTGACAGAACAGCTACCGGCAGATCCATCTTTTTTCTCAAAGAGAAAAAAAACTGTAAAACAAAAAAGTTTAAAATAGCAGCACATTTCAGCAACTTAGCTTTTTCTAATTCTGGTTTGGAGGCAAACAAGGTAAATACAGTTTAATGTGACCTACCTGTAATCTTTGGAGTGCATGTAAATCGATCCGATTTTCTCACATCTGTCTTTTGGTGGATCATTGTTCATTGTTTACATAGAACTTGCTAACAAAATATTTTCAGTTTAATCCTGTTGCCACACCTCTCTGAAGCATTTCCTGAGATCTTCCACAGCTACAGTTCAGTCACCTAAATGCTCACTGTGAATCAGAACAAGTGTGATACAAAGCTACAGACCCATTTTTTTTGTCCAGCCATGTCACTTCTTCCAAAAGGATAGGGCTAGCCTGGGAGGAAACCCCACTGAAATCCACACTTCAGCTCACACCAATGGTACACTTGCCCTATTGGTCAGTCTCAGCTACTTCTACTGGGATTTTTTTGTTGTTGTTACTGCACATTTGGGGGTCATGAGATAACCTGCAGAGCATAAACATCACCTTCCCTAATAGAAGGAAAAACCTGTAACAGAACTCATGGTGAGAGCAGAGAACACGATGTCTTGTGGTGGCTTAGCCAACTTATCAACAGCTCAGATGAGCCAACAGCCCCAGCCCTATAGGCAGAGGCTCCAGCCTTGCTCTTGCATTTTATATTTGTGAGTGACATCGTATTTCTATTATCCAAGGCCTGAAGGTTCTCCAGGTCTCACTTTTCATCAAACTGAGACCTTTCCCCCATAGTTACTCTTCCCCAGTACAGGTATTACATCGACTGCCCTATAATCTTTTTGTAGCTTAAGTTTCATCAGCTCTTACTGGACATCTTACACTACTTCACATAAAGTTCTGCCAGAACTCTGGCTGGCTCCTCCATACTCCTCCACCAGCAAGTGCTTACCACCATTTCTGTACTACTAGATTTGCTTTTGTCATCCATGATAAATACCACATTCCTGTTAAAGACTGAGACAAAATGAGCTTAATGTGGTTCTGGACTTTTTATAAATGGTTTTCCATCGCTGCACTGATTGACACAGCACTTTAAATCATATGCTGCTGTTAGTTCAGAGATCTGAATCCATTTTCTAAACTGCATAATAAGTTAATGCACAAGGCCAAAATCTGCAGAGAAAACGAGTGTAATTCTGAATGCTGTTTCTCCTTCAGCCCTTCTCTTCGGTTTGCCAGTACCAGCTGACAGGCTGCTGAATCAGATTTGATTCCTGATTCCAAAAGCGTCAGAATTTTGGCCATTTGAGCCACTTTTCTAGTTCACTGGAGCACAGCTGGCAGGAAGAACACAAGAATGACAGAAAAGGCCATCCCACACAAGGCTACGATTCCATCAGAATAAGCAAACTGGGAAGCTGATGCTCACTGAGAAAAGAGCTGAAATGCAGAGTGGCAGATTCCACTTTCAAAGATAAGAATGACAGCAGCAGTGTGGTTTTAGTGGGGCACGTGAGAATGCTGGAACTTACAGCAACCACTGAGTGCAGGGAGATACAACCCTTTCCTATCAGCTATTGCGTTTAACATTCAGAGATTCTATCTTAGGCAAAAACTATTTAGATGTAAATGTATTAAAACAAATGCGATATGCACAACAAAAAGACTGCACCTACTAATAGATCTTCCTACAATTTTATGAGATGACTTTGGATGCCTAGGCTAAACCTACTTCATTTATTTTCAGCAGAGATCACCATCTGCTCACACTATCATATCACAGTTTTAAAGGAAATTTCGTTTGATGCATCAATTACTTTAATAGATCTGACAGTGTTTCATACTGTTTTAGACTTTACATCAAGAACAGTTATTTCTGGCAACTGTAACCTACCAAATTCTGGCAAGGCATTCAATTAACATGACAAAGCATCATCACAGACTGCATCAGTGTCATAGCATTTCATAGCCCTCTGGTAAGTCTTTGGGTCTGTGACCCTCATAATACCATCTGTTCCAATACCATTGTGGCTATGACTTTTTCAAATGGTCATAAATTAAAATCCAGACAGAAGCCCAGAGAAGCTATCATCAGCTGCCGGGACAAGTTGTAGCATAGAGCATGAAAAAACTGGAAATTGAAATGAATCTGCAGCTGATAGGGGTTTGCCCGCTCATCTTTTGAGCGTTTGTAACTGCTTGACAACATCTGTTTTAAAGTAATACTTGCTTCCCATTTAGAACAAAGGGCTTTGTTTTTAAGTGAGAGTACGTACTTCTAAAACCACATCTGTTTCCAATTACCTAACGTAAGGTAGCAAACTCCCCTGTCCAGCAGAGAAAGTTTAATTTGGAAACCAAGGCAAAAGCAATTGCTTTTTAAGTAGGTCAGATCTCCCAGGCCATAAGGCAAGTAGTTTTCCAAAGTGCCCCTTAACATAACTGTTGTCTGCATTGATTTAGAGCTCTGAAACTATATTCACTCTGTGTGTACTACGGAAGCCATAATGAATGCACATGTTGGTTTGTTTTTTGTTATTTGTTGTTGTGGTGTGTTTTTTTTTTAAACACTCATAATGCATGATTTTGTCTAAATATGCTATGATGCCAAGTTACACAACTAACCCACATAATACATTACTTTACGTTCTTAAATAATTTTAACAAGTTAACTTTTAACAACTAGCTCCATGAACACTGGCCATAATGAAGCCTGGCTTGGTTTTCTAAGGATGTTGTCTTACGTTCCTGCAGCAGGGAATTTACCCCAGTAATCTTTCCCTTTACCTCCATTTTCATAAAACTTGCAGTAAACTAAATGTTATTTTTGTTACTATTAGTTCAGATCATCACCTCTTCTGTTCAGATGAAATTGGCTCAAGAATTTAAAAATTATGAAGGGAACGCTGACAAACACACACACACAAATAATGATTTTGTAAACCCAACTTCCTAAGGATCTGAGCAAACAGCAAGTTGAAGGTGTGTGGAGTAAACAGTATCAGTAGTGGCTGAGACTGCACCGAGCAAATCATTTCTCCACCATCACAGATCAATGAAATACTACCTGGAGAAACACTGACCTGGAATGTTTATTTCAGACACATCCTTATAAGAAACATTAATAACTTCTTATGAAGTTTAGCTCCTGGGGTAATAAAGAAGCATTTAAAAACTTTGGGATTTTTCTCTGTATTATATGACAATAATTCAAAGCATTTAGAAAAAAAAAAAAGAAAGAATCAAGTTCTTATATCTTAACGAGCCTACTAGACAATGCTATTTTGCTTTAATGCTTTCAGTACCATTCTCTCCTTGCAGTGCTTAGCTTTTACCAGTGTGGACAATGTTTGTGCTTTCCTACCTCTGCCAAGTAGGTGCTTTGTTAATTAATCACTTTGCTCCATTTGTTCCATTCAGCCATCAGTACTGCAAGGCTGAAGACTTCTTCCAGGTCAAATGCCTTATGTGAAGATATGTGGCTCTTGAGTAAAAGCATCTCATTTTAACATATTGACGTTTTGCTAATAATTCCTCTTTCTGCTTTAAACCAGTTCTTAAGAAAGAAAGGATCTCCTAAAAAAAGCAACTTTAAAAAGTAATGTGAGGGCTATTCCTTGAAAACCAGCTTCCTTAAAGCATCACACAAGCATCTACTGTAATGTAGGGTTTCTCAAATTTGTGTGAAAATGTCAAATACAGCCAAAACTGCTTAGGTCAGAGATTAGCCAAAAAAAGTCATAAAATGTTGTTATGTAGAGAGCATTTTTAGTTTCTGGAGTCACTGATAACTGCATTTTAAAACAATACATGTACAAAACTACATTCAATCTCGGAATCTGGACAATGATAAGTATTTACAAACCATTTTGAGAAACTTTAGAACTTCTCTTTCTAGACTAGCTCCCATTAATCACAGAGTGGAAGCAGAGTTATGGTTTACTATGTCTTACCAAGCTAACATGGGATATTACACTTCATAAGGAAAAGCTGGCCTGGAAAGTCTTACTCAAGACTATAATGGTAATATAATGGTGAATACATGAACAAACAAAATTCCCAAAGGATATTTATAATATTAATTCTTTGAATCCCACTCCTAAGAAAATATGCAAAAGTTATATATGTGTTCAGAAGTTCACATTAGGGGCTACACTATCTTCCAACTTTCCCCGAAGGTTAAAACAAAGCTTAGCTCTTCTTTGTTCAAACACAGGCAAGAATCTGATTTGAAAGATAGGAGGGCGCATCAAAGTGCAGACCTGAGCAGAGTATCTGAGGAAAACTAGCAACCCATAATAATGAAAGCAGCAATTCTTTTTCCTTCAGGCCTTGAGAGCCTTCAGGTTTAGCGCTGCTTGAAGTTGGTTTTTCTTGAATTTTGAACTTCCCACCAAAAATAAAGTAAGATAAGAAACAAAAGATCTATGAAAGTAGTTTACATTTATAGCCTTTACTATAGCATGGTGCCAAGTTTAACTGAACTCTCAAAACCAGATCAAATATGAATAAACGTGCTCATGCCACAGATAATTCTGAGTCTACTGTCCAAGCCCATTGCTTTCATCAGCCACCTCAGCTGCAATGATTTGGGGAATATTGCATTTACTGAGCAAATCTAAGACAATGTTCACCGTTTCCTCCAGAAAGGAGGATAGTTGGGAAACATGAGATGTAAAATGAATGATTTATTATTTAAGACCATTAAAAGTTCTGCAGTGAATATGAGGCAATGGCCTTGTTTGACTCTGTGTAAGCTGAAATGGCTATCAAGGAGCTGCCATGTGCTCCTTTCACTTCAACTGCATGCAAAGGCAGTAATTATTAAAATATATATATATGTATATCATATATATATATATATATACACACATCATATATATCATTTTCACTGATAAATGATCATCTAGATTTTAATAGGATGTCCACCTACGACAAAAGAATAAATTTAAATATCATAAGGGAAAATCTTCCTAAATTATAGCTAAGCACTTAGCAAGGAAAAACCCAAAGAAGACCCCCTCAGGCTCCCTTCAGCAGGAATACTGATGAGGCTGCCCTGTCAAGATTGACTGATACAGCAGAGATCTCCATGGAGAAAATAATTTTCTTCAGAATTCAAACGCATTGGAAAGAATAAGCATGAGAATTAAACATGAGTCTCATGAATGTAATGTACAGAATTAGAAATCAGAAGGCTTATATCATATTTATATGTAGGTAAGTTGCAGCCCCTGAACCTCAATTTCCACATTTCTTGACCAGAAATAAATTACATAGACTTCAGAGAAAAATACAGATGAAACTTAGTATGTTTCAAAGCTGTTTTGAATACAAATACTATAACCCTTTAAAGATATCTAGACTTTAGATTTAAAAAATAGTCTAATGAGCAAAAGTGATTTCAGTAATTGTTTTACGATCTGCCATGTCAAGTGCCTTTGTTGCCAAACTATCTGCAGCTGTTCAGTGCAGCCAGGTACAATCTTACTTCTCTAAACTTGCCCAGATGCTTAATAACAGCGCCATTACCAGCTTACCAGGACACCGGCTTGCAATATCAGTGTAGATGTTTAACGCTGCATCACTTCATAGCAACTGCATAAAAAGGTCCCTTGTGCTCAGCAAAAAACCAGATTAAAAAAGGCATCCAGACTTATGAAATGGAAGGAAAGGAATTCTCTTTTTAAAGCCAACATAGAAACAAACAAACAAAAAACTGAATGAGAACCAGATATTTTGAGAACTGAATTATCTCTACCCTAGAAAAGAACAGAAAAGATAAAGAAATAAAAAAACTGGCTAGCAAGTTGATAGTAGAGCCACCTTTACTATAACAAGTGATTTACTACTTGCATGTCAGAAAAAAATGATTACTTAAGTTTTCTTCTTAAATAACATGCAAGTCCTTAGAACAAATGTTAAAGAAGGAAAGGTGAGCATTAGCTTGATAGGGAAAAGTAGAATAAAACACAGTATATGTTTATCACTGGTGAGCTAGCCCAACAGAGCATTTGATTACTTAGATTAATTGCAGATGAAATAAAATAAAATGCTGTAGAACTAATCACCTGATTTCAGTAAAGTAGGGGAGAGTCAGGTTGGGTGTGAGGAGTATGTTCTTCACCAGAGGGTGGTGAACATGGTACAGGCTCCCCAGGGCAGTGGTCATGGCACCAAGCTGCTGGAGTTCAAGGAGTGTTTGGACAAAGTTTGCCCTACTAAGAAATCAGGAGATGGCACCTTTCTGACCAACAGTAGTTGAACCTTTCTCCATACTGTTTATTACTCCTCATCCCAAATATATAGTCTGTTACAAAGAATAATGGAGCAAATTAATCAAACCTTAGAAAGAAATACAGTTTCAGAGTCAGATGAAACACGCTTCAAATTTTCCCATGGAGCTAAGCTAACCGAAGTAGTTATTTTATCTATTAGTTTGATTATCTGTGATAAAAAATTCCTGACAAAAAATTTCTAACTAAACTTAAACGCCAGTTATTTATTTCTGTCTAAAATCAGATAGCTACTAGAAAATGCAGTCTATATTTAAAGAAATAAAATCTTGGAGAAATTATATTACGCTCTTCATACATCTCTCCCAAGTGCAAAGTTCACCTCAGCTTTAAACCATGGAATCATAGAATCATTTGAATTGGAAGGCACCCTTAAATGTCATCTAGTCCATCTCTCCTGCAATGGACAGGGACACCTCCAGCTCGATCTGGTTGCTCAGAGCCCCATCCCTTGAACATCTCCAGGGAAGGGCACCACCATCTCCCTGGGCAAACTGTAGAAGCACGAGCAGAAGAACTAAATACAGTACTGACTGGTAGGGAAATAAAACTCCAGTAAATGGAATAGAGGTCTTCAAATGAAATTTAAAATGAAATGGGCAGGAAAGGTAAAGAGACAAAAAAAAAAAAGCTATTCCAGACTGGGGATTTGCAGAGAAAACTCTTTACCAGAGTAGAAAACTTATCTGTGCAATGCAGCTGCTTGAGACAACCCTGGCAAAAGGAAACATTAAAAAAATTTCCTGAGGGACAGTTGCTTCTAGATCTCTAGTTTTGTACTAAGGTGGGCCAGTTTCTGCTTGATGAGTATAAGATAAAGCATTTTTACAAACAAGCAGTCACAGCTCCCAGTCAGAAATAACAATTCATCATCATTGATTAGGTATCTTTTGGTTCTCTTTAGAACAGTCTGTCTTGACCATGGCTTATGCCAAAACAAGTCAAGGCTCTCAGAGACAGATGTAAAGCAAAAAGCATAAGGTGATTTCATCAGTGCATTGAAATGCACCTAAGAACTGCAAGAGATTTATAGCAAAATTTATACTGAACTCCTGTGCAGTTTCACAGTAACATATTATAATGAGAGACTTGACTAAAGAGCTAAGTCCCAGATACTTGGCTAAAGTGCTGCACCTCTCATTCAGATTGCAGTTGATGGTAGCATTTAATTCCATTTCACCAGTATGCAAAGTAATGCTGAGAAAAAAAAATACAACATGTGAAAATGAATTCATGTCTTGAATGTTTTCCTGTAGTTGATGAATTCTTACCTACAGAGTTCTGCAACAGAATCTTTCTTGGGAAAAGGAAAATAACATTCTTTTCATTCTCTTTTTAAAATTGAGGTTAGTTGCTCTCTCCAGCCCATTTCATATCCTCTATATTGCTCCCAAAATAAAACTTTAGAAGTATTTATTAATGATAAGAAATTATGTCATTAGTTGCCAGCTGTTGACTACAAGCAAAAGTCCGTAGAGACTACAGGCAAGAGAGCCACATGTACCAGGTGCCAGGCAGCTTCTTGCTGTGCAAGTTCTCAGCTCCAGCCATAAAGTAATACTTTAATATATTCAATAAGTACATAAATGACCAGGGAAGCAAATAACCATAATTAGCCCAGCTCATACTTCAGCACAATGACCTAATTTAAAAAGTGTTTTGTAAAGCAATTCTCATACCAAAAAGCAATTACACAGAAAAAATAAAAACAGCAGTTCTGAGATCTATGCAAAAAGGTGCAATCAAGTACCCATGAGAAGGGATGCAAGAGAGAGGATAATAGGGTGTAGCATACTTTTTCAAATTCTTCCAGACCTTCACTTATTTCTGCTTTATTCTTTCTTTGTTTAAACATAAAAAACTTAAATGTCATGAGCAACTATTAGCACTTCAATACCACAAGGTCTTCTGCCCATATTTAATGGGTCTAGAGACTACCGACATTTTCATTCTATTATATTAGTCTTACTTGTTGGTACTTTTCCACAAGTTTAAAACTGCTGCTTTCCTCTCATCTCCATCCTCTTATATGTCATCTGTAACCCAACAAAAGGCATGGGAGAAAGAACAAAGATTACACTGGATATCAACAAAGCCCAGGTAACCACAATTTTGAGGTAATCAGATATTTGGAAGGTAAGGAAATGGAAGGACTTTGGAAGGATTTCAGTAAGAATTACTCTAGAACCCACAGAAAAACATGAAAAGTAAATTTTTCCTTATTTTATGATAAGATGCTTTTAACGGCTTACTGGTATGTTCATCATCTCTACTTAGTACTGTGAAACAGGGAGGTACCTTCCATGTAAAACAATGTGGTAAAAATATGTTAAGTTATAATATTAAGCTGTAATATTTGACACATCTTTGCCTACAACAGAAACTTCCCATGAGAAAACGATCAGGATAGATCTGGAAGCTCCAAAACTTAATTTGTGAAGTTCCCAACTGAGGCTTTTCAGTTGTGTTGTTTAACGATTTGACATTTTTATATGGACATTCCTCAACTACATCACATGAACAGTCTGTGCAAGAAGATAACTCAGAGCACAACTGGCAATATTTTGGAATCAACTGGCCATTCTTGTAGCTTTGTAGTATCTGCATGCTTCAAAAAAACCACCACCAACAAAAAACCCAAACACACATCATTAAAGCTCAAGTATCTAAACAACTGTGAAACCAAGCATATAAAAATACCAGGCTGTCAACAACAAAAAGGCATCATTATCAACTAACTAGCTATCACAAAAAAAGGCCAATTTTATAGAATCACAGGGTGCTTGCAGTGCTAACAAAATGGTAACCAACAGATAACATGGCATATGTCCAGGCAGCACCACACTTCTACACTGCAAAGACAGTAAAATGTATTCAAAATAATAGGAAGGCAGGTTCGTAGCACAGAATATATGTATACATACATGTGTACATTGGATATGCATGTAAGATGACTGAACAGCGTTAAGAAAGATAGTGGTCTTTGCACCTTCCTTCCATAACTGCTGATGGCTAATTTACTGTGTAATTCAGGGTGGGAAAATCAAAATTAATGTTTCATAGGTTTTTACCAGTGGTAATGTAAAGGGAAGCCTTGAGTATTAGTTAGGCTGTTAAAAGAATATGTCCACGAGCAAATGTTCCCATCATTTTGTCACGGAGAAATCATTTCTATTTGCAAATCTTGTCTCATTCTTCTTCAACCACTACATGCATAAAGATGCAGTTAAAAAGAAGACGAATGACCACTAAGATCTGGCATTAGCATTTAGCTCTATCATGATCAATTACAACCCAAACCACCCACAGGACACAGCACAATGTGCTTGAGGCAAGTCTATGTGGACTAACCACGATTTTTATAGTATAGTAGCCTTACATTGAAAATCATATGTTTCAGTGAACATTTCCCAAATAAAGCCCTTTTATAAAGAGTAGAACAGAGTACTTCCTCAAAGGAAAAAAAAAATAACTTCAGGTGATAGTGTTCCATTTTTCTGTTCTTAAACTCTCCCGATCCCTTCAAATGGGGTCTGAGTTCACGTCTCTACCATCTTCTGCAGTTTTCCTTTCTTTCAGGCAGCACAACATCCTTCACAGACTCATAAGCATGTGTTATCCATACCTACTCCTTGGTTTCTTTCAGGCAAAGTATTTTTGGGTTGAAAAAAAAAAGCAAGTTGTCAACGTAGGGAGAAATCAATAATAACAACATACTTGTAATTGAGATGTAAAGTGCATATAGTTAGCATAACGAATCTTTAAGAGACCTGACACGTATAATTACAGAGAACTTTAACAGTGTGGAGTGAAGAATATAATCTTTGAGATAATGTTTTTTTGAAAACTAATTTCTACATGAGTAATTTTGGATAAGTAGTTTCTCCCTTTCTGTTTCAGTTTTCTGCTCTTAGAAGCTAAGCTACTAATAGGATTAACTGGCAAGTGCTATGATGAATTAGTCAATATTGAAAACAAATTCTGGGATTAAAATGATATACAGGCGCCAGAAAAATGATTTCATGTAAAAGCTGCATTTAGCTAAGAATTTTTCAGCCTGAGAGAGAATACACAGATTTGTTTCCTGGACAATGAGTCGAAATATTAATTGCCATTTCAGGCACTACTGAATGATGGCCTGTTTCAGGACTTCTCAGACGTCATCAGTAAGGGCTACTTTCCACAACAGCACTCTGACTACTGGAGATAAAAGTCTGTTTATTCCTTTTTCACAAGGGAGGAAAACAGTGACAAAAGCAGGAAGGCAGCAGTAAGGCAGAAATCTGGAGGTGATGATAAAGGATAGGGAGAATAGAGAAAGTTGTTCAAAGAAATTCTTTCTGGCCAAAATCAGGCAGGTGACAACCAAGTATATGCGACACTCAGCTGGAGCGTGAAACATCATTTTTCAGTTTCATCATTAAACACATTCTAAATTTCAGTGGGTTTCATAAAAAGTTATTTGAAACCCAGAACATAAACTGAAGTATTTCAAACCTCTGGAACACAACTTGTGCTGTTTCAGAGAGCTTCTTCTACAACCCTTAAAAACAGGAAAGGAGGCTGCATTTCTTCAAGTGCATTGCTGCCACACTCTGAGAAGTACACTTAAGTGATACTGATGTTGCTGCCTCAGTCCTGACATCTTGCAAGAGTTAGACTTAAATCCAATAGCAAGTTGGCATAATCCCAGGCTTAGAGAAAATTTTAATTAATGACAAATGGTAAAAAAAAAAAAAAATTGCATCTGAGAACAAGATGAAAACCGTATAACAGAATGCAGTTAATGAATATATGGATATAAACATGAACTGTACGAGGAATAATTTAGATGCACAAGCAACTAAAGAGAATTTTAACAACATTTCCCTTTGAAAGAACTAGTTCCTGTTATTCAACCGACTGAATTGGAAGCACTCTTTGGAAGGGACTGAAAGAGGAACATGAACACAAACACACTGCCCCCTGCAGCCAGGTTTCTGTTAGAATACATCATGCCTTACGTAATGTAATCCAATCAACTCGATTTCCCAATAAGTTTAAGTGAGCACATAACGCAGCTAAACAAGAATCACATTCCCACAGTTTTGTGTCATGTCGTCTTAGGCACTTCACTAATAAGGCAAATAATAGCACGAGTTAACCTCTCCTTCCAAACCCTCTCTTGTATCATTACTGTTTCCTTGGTGAATACTTTCCCCCACTCTTAACTGATCCAATTTTCACACTATTGCTCATTCCTTCTGTTTTTCTTACTCCTTCAATTCTTATTCTAAACCAGTTAGAATTTCTCTTTTCCTAGATACTTGTTTCTAATTCACTGACATTTTTATTTTTACAAGCAATGTGATCTCTTTTATTTACAAGATGATCTCACCATTTTTACCAATTCAAGATGTTTTATCTAGCTTACAAATTATTAGCTCCAGAAGAAATTCCCTGAATTAAGTCAAACTTCAGAGGAGGTTATCAATGCTTTGTAAATTTCAGAAATGCTATCAATGGACATAAAAGACAGTAGCTAAAAAGCCAAGTGAATCATAAGACAAAATAAATAAATAAGAAAATAAATATCCATTAAAAACTAATAATTGTTTTCATTTATGGGACAAATCTTGATCAGTTCTGAGGTTTCAGGTGGTGACTCAGATTGCTCCATTCTTGGGCACGTTGGGAGGGACGGAGAAACCAGCAAACAACAAGGCATTTAACTCACATCCTGCAGAAGGATCAGTGTCTGAATTAATCTAGCCAGAATCAGAATACTGCACTGTAGGAACCCTGCTATTCTCCACAAGTGAGATTATATCAATTAAAACATCCTTCTATCAGCTGACAATGAAGCTTTCTCAGTAGACTATGTTCTGGAATATGTACTAAACAGAGTTAGAATCAAAAAAGTTGCACTGGAAAACAGTATAGCTTATAAGTTTTACTTATCATCCCAAGTTTAGTTTATTGTTCTTAACCAGAGTAATGTACCATTAGAAGGAAACTGCAAAAGGAAAAATTGTGCATATTCCCAACAAGCAATTATTGCTGTCTTCTGGCCTACTATACAGAGTACCTCAAATCAAAGAACCATGTTAACATCAAGAAGTTTTCAATTTAAATTGAACCAAGTATCAGATGTCAATCATTCTAAAATTGTAATTAAAAGAAAAAAACCATAAAAACTGGTTTCAAGTTTTAACTATTTCAAGTATGTTACTTGAAAATTTAGGCCTGAATGTGTATGGTTCAAGTGAGAACTTCCTGCATCATCCATTCACCTCATTTCTTTCTTGTTGTATTTTATAAATAAAGCTATTATGACTTATAACTGGTATTTGTCAAACAATAACTAAATAAATAAATACAGCTTGTTAAACAAACCTAAGCTCTAAGATAAGTGATACACTGAAACAGTAGTATTGCACACAAGCATTGCAACAGTAAACAGTGTAAATGTCTTCCTCAAAATATTTTTGTAATTGTCAAAAGATAAGAACAGTGTGGATTCCTGTGCTTCTCCCTACACTGAATGACACGAGCTAGTATGTCTTAAAGTGTACATCTCTAATATTTGTATCTAAGCAGCATAAATCTCTCAGCATATATTCAGAACAATACCTTAATACAGAATACGTCTAGAAAAATAGAAAAAGCTTTTAAAAGCAAGATTTTAACTTACGAGAATGCTTAAAAAGAGTTTAATCTATTTAAGTGAATAGATTTCTTCCAGATCGCATGTATTTGTCTCAAACTGAAAAGAAAATAAGAAAATATTCCAGTCTGAAAGAACAGTATTTTTCATTTCTCAAGTCTCCCACAGCAGCTAATAGAGCACTGAGTGTTTGCAGACTATTTATTACAAGGTGGATTCAAAGGAGGAGCAAAAGCCACTCAGAAAAACATAAGCCTTCATTTTCACTGAACTACACTGGTTTAGGTTGACTGGTTTAGGTTCCGCTTTCCTTAGAAAAATTAACCTCTCAGCGTTTGTCAGCAGGCTCATATATCTTGAAACGCTGAAAAGGTGAAACAAAAAACTTTATCTGCACTGTCTTCCTATCTGATCTTTTGTCTCATATGTTCCCCTTGGGGATGCATGAGAAATTTCTGTGAATAATTCATAAGTGCCTAGGCAGAAAACAGCTTATCTCACTCAACAAAAACGTTGAGCAAGAGATGCTGATTGCAGCTATTCTGCTTTGCTGGATGAAAGAGAAAGAAATTGTCCTAATGTAGTAAGAATAAGTGTGTGAGTATGTATAAAATTATATAAACAAACATGTACAGTCATACTGGGGATGGCACTTTTGTAATTAAAGGTACACATTTTTTTGAGGACATGATTGATTCTCCACAATTCAAAGACCTAAGAAATCACACAGCACGAAGGTGTACATTGCATCAATGTGAAGAACTCCACTTTTGGACTAGAATTAGAATGACAGGTCTTTCCTCCAGACCACAGTGCCTAACTCTTCTCCTGACACAATCCACTTTTATTCCTTAATGGCTGCGAATATCTATAATTCCATGAATTATAGATGCAAATAATTTCTCTTTCCTGCAGTCTGTTAGTATGTAAATACTCACTGCCTCCAGATCCTTTTCATGCTCAACACACAGAGAAGAGAATAAAAGGCCAGAAAAGATTGTTCTCAAAACTATGAGGGATGCTCCAAAAGTAATGACTCATATTTTATTATGTTGGCCCATGACATCAGAGGTGAATGTTGGTGGTATGGCAGTAGAGGCTTAACTTTCCCACCAACATTCCATTACATTTCATTGCCATATGATCAATGGCAGCAGAGGGGCAGCCTGACAAAATGGCATCTGACATGGGAGTGCGTAGGAAGCAAAGGGGTGCCACTGAATTCCTCAACACAGAAAAATTATACCCATTGATATTCATTGATGCTAGCTGAATGTTTATGGAGATTAAACAGTGGATGTGAGCATAGTGAAGCAGTGGGTGGTGTGTTCCAGAAGTGGTGACAGAAGATCACCTCCGATGGTGCAGATTTTTATGACAATGGCATGAAGGCTCTTGTTCATTGCTGGCAAAAATACATAGCTAATTGGTGGTGACTGTGTTGAAAAGTAGTTTTTTATAGCTGTGAATTTGTTCTATCAAGCAGTGTCATTGTGCTCTTTGTATCTGCTGTAGTTTCCATGGAAATAAATAGGAGGCATCACTTTCAGAGAGACCTATGTATTTTGATAATAAGAGTATAGATTCTAATTAGACCTGAAACTCATATAAGCTATGTGGTAGCCATACCAAGTTTGTTAAGGTTTCCTAATCCAATATCACTAGTGGCAACAGAAGAATCTACCAACATGAACTCAAGACTTACCAGCCTCTGCATGCTTTTCACATGAGTAGGACTAATAGATAAGGCCTCTTCATACCAGCGTTTGGCTTCATCAATATTTCCACGAAGTTCAGCCACCTGACCTCTCATGTAAAGCACATAGTGTGACATTGGGAAGAGATTAGCTGCTTCCTGGGTGCACGCAGTGGCCTCAGCAGGCTTCCCAATTCCAATGTAGACTTCAGCTGTGGAAGGAAAAAGTGAGGACTAATGAATGATTCCTGCATCATCATACGATGACCAGATGAGTTAACAAGTGCTGTGTCTGTACATATTGTTTCATAACAGGCACAGCCATTTTCCTTAAGAAATTTTTCAGCTTACGAGAAACTATTACATAAATTGTTTTAAATGGCTGCTTTAAACACCAGAAAACCCTCTGTGGTCTTTTTTAAACTCTTTGTGGTTATTTTTAAATGAAGTCTGGGATTTTTTACTTCTTTTTTAAACATGAATACTGCAGTACTCTGGTACAATTAAAGAACAGTAAGCCCAACACAAAGCTGCAGAGATTCTTACAGAACATAAGAGCATGGAACTAATAACAGGCTTTTCTGAATTCCATACCAGCCATTAAGGAAGAAATAGCAATTGCTCCAATTACCAATCATTATATGTCAAGTCTGGTTCAGCATCCTATTTCAGAGCAAAAATCTTTTTAAAGAAATACAATGTATTTGATGAGAAATGTTTTCTAGCTAAGGTAGCAGAACTGTGAAATGCTTATTCAGCACTCCAACAGAACTTTGTTCATATCTCATAGATACAAAAGGTGTATTTAACATAAATCACTCCCAAAGAAAGCACTGGACAGCCTGACAATTGTCTGAATCAGACTGTTTCTGAGTTAAGATATACGTTTCTTCCATCTTTGTACAGACCCCAAAAAACTGAGCCTCAAATTGTTTGATTGTATTCTATTGTGTCACACTGTACAAAAGAAGTCTTAGATATTAAGAATTAAATGAAAATGCCCATCTGAACAGTGAGGCCTGCTCCCCCTGTTCAGGACACACTTCTTTCACTGCCCAGTATAGGGCGCCTATCTTGGGTTAAAGGCTGTGAGATCAGGACCTCACACCACAGGAGTGGATTTTGAGTTGTGTCAAACATCTGGCTGGGGTTGATGTCAGTCTGCCTTTGAAGGAACTTCCTTCTGAGATAACTGCATCAAACAGACTTGCTAGTTGGTATGTGTAATTAGTCAACTTCAGTACAGCGCAGCATATCACCTCCATGTGATACGTTTATATTTTATCTCTTGCTAATATCAGCATACAAATATATTTCTATTTGTTAATATTTAAAATCACAACCCATTTATAACAATGACTAACAAGAAACAGACTTGCAGTATTAGATTAGAAGTCCTATTCATTTTCTAGTTTCTCGCTGATGCCTGTAGAGTTGCTGGAGTAATTATTGTTTTTCACTTTGAGATCTGATCCTGGTGATGGAAGAAGAGACATTTTTACCAGAAGAGCACTCTTTTTTTTGCTGCTTGGATGACTCAGTGATTTCACAGAACACATTCTACCTAGCATAAATAGTATATCCATGTGGACATACGGATGAATGCAGTATATTTTCAAAAGCAAGTTAATAAAATTCTTTATGATGGAAAAATCTCTCAACTACTCTGAATAACTAACACATAAAACTGCAGATCCAGAAACAGAAGAACCAGATGTAGTCAGAGATGGCACTATATAACTGGAAAATAGCAAACCTGGAAGATAGTGAAGGTATAAATGCTGGGAGAAAATCATTTTTCCTTCGATTTTACTTTTCTAACTGTTGGTAGACTCCAAAAATGAAGTTCCTGCCATAATTTGAGAATAAAACGTGAATTCTACTATGAGTTTGTTTCATTGTTATTTGTTTTTTATATATATATATACACACACATATATAAAATATTTAGATATATATATATTTAAAGCTCTGAGTGGTTCATTTCTGAAGTGCTTTTCCAAAACCCACGTCAGTATTACTACAAAATGAATAAGATTTTAGTGGGAATTGAATACACTGTATTATTTTAGTGCTATCCACTTGGCCTCTCCTTGTTTTATTGTTTCTTCTCCAGTATCAAACTTGAAAACACTTTAAAATAAACACTCCCGAGTTGCCAATGAAAATATAGTTAGGAAAAATGTAATTTATATGTTGTTGATTGAAGTAAAAAAAACCTAAAAAACTACTTATTCAACACCACCCTGAAGGCTTAATGCACTTAGGAGATCTGTGGTTCATACTTTCAGCTGTAAGGTGAGGGAGAAGGAAGCAGAAGCATACCACGAGGCATGCACAGAGACCTACTGGAGCAGTCTGTAAAAGGTGCTGAGTAAAAGCTATAAAAAACAGCAAATAACATGCAGAAATTAATCACCTACTTAAGTCATTTTTACCTGCTGCCACAACAATTGAAGAGTAAAAAATATGCACTGTTTGGCTAACTTAACTGGCTGCAGTTGGAACTTTGTATTCCTTGAGAGAATAAAGTACGGAAGCAATTCAGGCTTTTAACACTAGCCAGCACAGGTTACAACACTGCTTATAAAGATACTATACTGTAATATAGATTTTGCAGTACTGCCCATTAGCTGTAGCACAGTAACTTGACAACTATTAACAAGCCTCCCTAAAATGTAATTATTTAAATAATTCCTTTCCGTACAAAGGTACTTCAAGTTATGCTGCTACAATTCTGCCAGAATATACAGTGGCCTTTTCCTATGCAATAACTTAAATCCTAGGGAAATCTGGAAAACTATGAAAGAATGAATAGAACGTGGAACTTCTGGCTAGCCGCTAAGCATAAGAGTTAGTTTGAGAAATTTCTGTGTCCGGAGCTGTTTATTTCAACATAATTTCATGTGATGTATACAATACAGAGCGGTTTATTTAAAATAGAAATTACTTCAAACTGAGAAGAAAGTTGAAGAACAACCTGGTAATTTCAAATAAATCAGCTGCAGAAAACTGACAGTGCCAGATGACTCCACAGGAAAATTTCAGAGAGGAGAAGCAGCTTGATGAGAAACCAGACGCCAAGGCTGACGTCCACTTCTCAGCATCTACACTCTCCACTCAGAGAATACCCTCAAGCAGCCCCCTCAGCTCAAACCCTTCCAGCATTATGCTTCTGTTTTACTGGCAAAACAATCTACTTTTCAGTCAAACTCCATAGCATTGCTGAGTTCGGTCTTGATGCATTTCTCAAGCAACCATCACAGCCATTGGTCATTTAGGGTCAGATCTGTTTCTAATACCATTACACTGAAGAATGTACTAATTGCAAAAGTTTTGTTTTGTTTTCATATTTAAAATAAGTCTGAACTTCTGCTTTTACATTGTCTGCCCAGAGATGAAAGGCTGAAGGAGTTCATTTGTAAACACAACATGAGAAATCTAAAGCCAGTCACTGTCCGCAAAATCAACTTCTTCAGACTGAACGCCACATTCATTTATACTGATGGCATCTGGAATGACAGTTTATATCGATACGAAAAGATACTTTCTCTCCTTCCCCATTATATATAATAGTTCAGCTAAATACATGCCTCTGAAAGTTAACTTGTCATAGCTGCTATTCACATAACTTTTTCATGTCTCTATAATCCAACACCTTCATTTGAAAAGAAAATAAAGCACATTAAAGATTTTTTTCCCCATTAAGAAGTAAAACAATACAGATCTATGCAGGGAGCCAAACAGTTAAACGTGGCATGATTTTCAAAAAGCAAGCAATTTCCCAATGGTAAGTCTTCATTTTTATTTAAAGAACATGTGTTGCAGGTTAGGCATTAAGTAATCTTACGGCTGCTTTCTATGAAAATATCCCATATATACAGATGAAGATACCTTTATCTGCTTTGTATTGTGCTTCTTGGAATAAACTTTATTTTGAATGAATGTTTCTACAGGAAAGAACCTTCTCTGAAGATTGACAGCAACTGTCCTTCATCTCTTCATTGATTTTTCTTGGTTGCTTTTTCCTTTCACTGATCCCTATAGACAAAGAGTTAGGGCACTCTTTATACTTTTCTGTGTCTTTCCCCTGGATCTTCAGTATTTATTTTGCTCTTCTCCACACTTCACTCCCACTTCTCACCTATGCTTCCTCCTGCTGGGATGAGACTATGGCCTACAGACCATGCTCACACAGATAGGAATTTTTAAGAGAAGGAACTGAACTGTGCAACATAGCCGAAGACCAAGCTGTGGACTACAGAGAAATCAACAAAGAGCATCCCAACCCCTCCTTTGTGGAGGAAACAGCAGCAGTCATTAGTGTGAACTGAATAAACTGTCACGGAAAGATGAGGAATTACAGCACTGCAGATGCTAAGAGTTATTGTAGATGGCCATCTGTGATGGTTTATAAATATTTACAATCAGTAAGGCCATGCTGCAAGGCAGGTGACTACAGCATGCCTTGGTGAGCCTTGTTCTGTTTTTAATCTACGTGGCCTTGGAGGAACATTCCCTCCCCCAAAAGAGGTCAGTTATCAATCACTATCATTGTTCTCTCCAATCTCCTGTTGGCATGTGGTGTTTTTTGCCCTGAAACAGTAATTAATAACTGGGAGCCATTGCTCTGTAATGACCTTTACATAAAAGAACTGTTAATGCAAAACACGCAAATTAAAATGGCAAGAAATGGAGTATTGTAGGTAGAATGTAAACATGAATATTTCTTATTAAAAGTAATTCCCAAGTGATTTGAACTCCAGCACTTTGAAAAATAATATACAACTCTTCCCAAAAGAAAGCTTAGCAACACATATACAAGATGAAATATATCTTGGATTGTTTTAACACATGGTTACCATTTACAGTAAACATGATAGGAAATGTATCATGTCTATACAGTGTACAGTGAATATAATGAAATAAATAGAATAATATTTCTGTCACTGAAAAATGCTCAAGTCTGAAAGCAGAATTAAGTAAAAAGAACAATTGCTGATTGATTTCTAAATAGCACTTTTCTGCTGCAAGTATCAATCAAAACAAATGCACAGGAGACATTTGTAACACTGCAAAAATACACCGCGTCATCATTATCTGATTAAAATTTTATACAGCAGTCACTTGCGATACTGACTTACCCTGTAGCCTGAGGCTGGAAACAGTGTAACGGTAACAAACCCACTGGAGATCACCCCACATTTAGACAAACAATACTGTGCGTTTCACATCAATGAAGCCAGAAAGAAGAGAGCTGAACAGCTCATGGCCACAGCTGCAGTGGACAAGTTGCTTTATAGTAAAAGGCTGTTACCCTTTTTTTTCTGTCATGTACAGAGTTAGCAATAAATGGGATGGGAAAGGACAAGAAAAATTTTTCTTTCATGGTACCTGCATGAAGCCATATTTGAGCTAGAGTCATCCAAGGATGCAGGGGACCTTGTTTAGGGGCACTGCTTTGCAGAGATGAAGCAACCTCAGACAGTGCTTGCTCCACTCTGGAAGCTGCTATTGAAGTCGCATGGATCGAACCTGTACAAGTAATTTTTAAAAATTACAAATCAGAAAAAGAACAAAAGTCAAACACGCTGCATAAAACATTTAATCAGAAGCCTTTTTTGGGGGGGTTTTACCCCAAACTCCTTTACATTCAATTTACATGTGTCATTGTGGAGAATTATTCAAAATAGCAGATTAATTTTCCCTGTTACAAAAGCTTTTATCCATAGGATTCTATGCCAAAAACATGCTCAACATGACGCATATTTGTGTTGCTGCTTTGGATATTCTCTGTTAAACTCAACCTCCCTCTTATGGCAACCTGCGATCCAAAAAAAGGTTTGTGATGGTATCGTACACTGTAATCTTCAGTTAGCTACATGCACTTTGATGTTAGTAATTAGATGACTATTTTAAAACTAATAATAGCATTAAAAAAAGAGTTAAAATATACAAGATGATCACAACAAACCTCAGCACAAATACACAATTAAACTGCTCTGAATGTAAACCTTAGCTATTCAGGAAGACTGCATTAAAATGCCTTCTGGCAAAAAATCCCTTGCAGGAAGAACATCCCCAAAGTTGCTTTGGGTCATTCCCTTAATACAAAGCATTTACAAGTGAGATTAGAACATCGCTGGCAAATACTACCCTTTTCCATGTCCTAGAAGTGAAAAATCTCCTAGGACAAGAAAATAGCTAATGACAATGGTACTTAGCATATCCAGTTATTGACAGTATTCTTAGTTTTGATATAAAAACAGTGTTTTTATTTTTTTAAATCACGGATATTTTAAGCTATACTCTTTGTCGTCTAACCTTCAATGCACCTCTTGTTGTTTTATGATTACAATTTACAAAACCCCAGATTGACCAGACCCTAATTAATAAATAACAGAAGTAAAATATTCTATATTGAATCAGGTAAGAAGTCTTCTAAGCCCAGTCACATATCTGTAATGGTGAGCAATGGCAGGTAACTCAATAAAAGTCCTGAATCCTGTACAGGTTGAAAGCACATCTCCCACAGGCTCAGCACTAACAGTTAATAAATAAAAACATCACTCTTGATATCACAGGTTTTCTGAGAATTGTAATGAGAAGGAGGTTCTCACATGAAACATGCACTCTTACATGCAACGAGATACATCAGCAGATTAGAAAAGTAGGAGTTCCTAGTACACAAATTAGTTGGAAGGGAAATTCTGTCTGAAAGCACACATCATGTTTCCCTGAACTGACAGAAACAAGGGAAAAACAGCACAGGACATAACCAGTATTTCTTATGCTGTTTTGAACAAGGAATTGCCAGAGACCTGAAAGAGCATCTGGCTGTGGAGTTTGCTTTCCTCTGCTGGTTAATGAGAGAACTCGCGCTGCAGTCTGCATCCCTGAACATTCACTTATCTTAAAGGCTTTCAAAGAAAGGCAAAATGGAAGTCTAAGCAAGAAGCATGTGGAGCATATCTGAAAAGAAGCATCAGCCAAAGGTACCATAAATAAACTCTAGTCTCCCCTCCATGTCTGTAAATGCATGCCACTGCGGCCTGTCGCCTGTTACATCTCCAGTGCAACTCATAGCAAAGGAGTCTCTTCAGCAATTTAGCAGTTTTCTTTCTTTCTTTCTTTTTTTTTTTTTTTTAAAAGGTGTGATTTGCTGATGGAAAGGATATCATCTTCTAATCCCTTCCTTCTGAAAAGCAAACTAGTTTTATTATTAAAAAAGACCTATATTTTCTATAATCTAAAGCATGGACTCTAGCTGCTAATCAGACCACAAATGCTGCTAGATTTTAGGTATCCAGTATGTATTTAACCATAAAAGATACATGGTACTATATTACTATAACTTGTTGTATATCAATTTCTATATAAAAAGAATTATGGTGTGATGAAATTTCTATGAGAAGCAGTGCTATGAAAGTATCACCACCTACGCTGGAGTTAAAATGGGGTGGATACCAAGTGTTTTCTATGGCAATTAACTGGACTTTATGGCAGAATAAAAAAGTCTCTTAATTAAAAAATATGTACATATATTTCCATAAAATTTATTTCATAAAGCGTTATTATTAAAGTGGCTTGTTAGGAAAAGAGGTTACAGGCTGCCCAGAGAAGCTGTGGACACCCCACCTCTGGACACATCAGAGCCAGGTTGGATGAAGCCCTGGGCAGCCTGATCTGGTGGGGGGCAGCCCTGATCATATGGAAGAGGGATGCAAGTGGGTGGGCTTTAAGGTCCCAGTATTAGGCTTCAAGAGTCTCAATCAAGCCACTAAAAATATTTACCTCTCAGCTTTCACTAAATTAATACAGCTGATATAAAAATGTATTATATATTCACCGTGAACATTAACAATCTAAAATTCAACACGTGCCAAGTAACTTAACTGTTTTAGAAACTCAAGACTGCAGATTATTCAGCATGACCAGCTAAATTTAAGTCATCTCTAAACAACACCCTAAATAAGAGATTTATTTTAGTTTAAAGTTTGAAAACCATATTTTAAGCAAAATACAAAGAAACGATATAACGTTCCACAAAGGTATTTGGAAATTCCAGCCTCTGAAATCCATCACGCTTTAGTCTTATTTAAAAGCCTCAAAAACTTAAATATGTTGAACAGCGCAAAATCACCAAGGTTTGTGGTTTATTTTGTTTCCTTAAAAATCCTCCTTGCAGTGGCTGTTAAAAGTCATCAGGCACATGGCTATACAGTCTCCAAAAGGAGGACGGCTGACTTCCAGAACAGCCTTGTATGTCTAATCAGCACAGTCACCGCACCTTTTATCACAACTTTGCAGCTTTATTTTTTTTAAATAAAATAAAAACTTAAAAATAAAATAATTTAAATATATGTATTTAAAATATTTTATTTTAAAAAATAAAATAACCACAGTCTTTTCACAGTGCCCAATTTAGGCATCTTTCAGGTACACTGCACTCATACTAATTGCTCTAACCAATAAACTCCTGAATGCTTCTTCAGCTTTGCCACAATTAGGCATCATCTGACTTATTTCTAGCTCTGAGCTTTAAAAGACAGTGAATAAGTTTTCATTTTGTACATAACCAAAGATCACTTGAAGTCGTCTCCTTTGTGTTAAAAGCTTCTTCTGACCTTTCTCCACATTTTACTCAGCCTTTATTTAAGAAATATTTTCCCTGTTCTAAACTCAGGGTCCTCAGACTGAGATCTTTATAATCACATTATAATTGCATCATTTATATTAATCTCAGTTATAAGTGATGAGGAATACATAGAGGTTTGTGAGGGTAAAAAGTGAAGCTTAAAGTTTGCTTGAGGCCTCAATACGTAGGCAGCTCTCTGGGCTGCCCGATGGTTTTGCCATAAGTTCTCCCCCTTCCCAGCCTTACCTGTATTATTCTTATCTTGGTCCATATTTTCAAACACATCTTCACTACAATAGCTCTAACTCACTTAGCTGTATCTTCCTTCAAATGCTCAATAGAATAATAGGAATCTCTTGTTTGAAACTTCACCATATCTTAGAAGCACACAAACATTCTTGATCTTCCAAGACAACTTCTAAACCTGCTATTACAGCCTGACACTTAAGAATAAAGAGAAAAATCCCTTAAAAAAACACCACAGGCAGCAAAGTGTGTCTCTTTTGAGATGGAAAAGGATGAGGTGTGGAATCAGTAATTATAGCACCAAAATTGATCCCATCTACTCACTTTCAAGCCCTAAGGCTTACTTACACTAAATGGGAAAATGATGAAACAGGGATTGTCTTAGCAAAAACTAGCATACATCATTTAAATTATTTACTGACCGACAAAGGGAATAACAATTACATTGCACATTGCAAAATGGGACAGAATGTCTTCATTTGCCTAACAAAATGTTTCTGAACCAAAAAGCTTCCTGTAACATTTAGCCAGAATTCACAGAATTTCTGCTCACCACACTAGCATAATATGTGCAACAACCTATGATTATGTGAGTGTTCAATAATTGAAACAGAAGACCTGCCAACAGACTTGTACAAACAAAATTTAATCAGAAGAAGTAAAGCAGCCACACATGGAACCCTTTGTTTTCCAAGACATTTCTACAGTTCAATTTCTGTGAACAACAAAGTGCTCAATTTACTTCTCTTTAGGCTTTTCTCAAGATAAATATAGGAGAGTCTGCATGAAACTGATCTTTTAAATATAAACTATAAGCCACGCAATGTAAACAGAAAGTGTGTCCTGACTTTTTCCATTCTTTCCCCCAGAAATGGTCATTCCCCCAGAAATTCTTAACAATGTTGCCTAAAGGATATGAACTAAGATATAGACTCGATCAGCACTTGGAGAGTCACTAAATCAATTTGCATCAAATTTGCCACCTAAGAATGAGTAAAAGAAAACAACATGGATGATAACTTTCATGAAACAGAGTCATAACAAGTGACAAGAATACCAAAAAAGGATTTCTTTTTATACCACAAAAGCATATTGCAAAACAGTTTTATATTTATCATGTTTTCAATCAATATTTCAACATTTATATAAAGAAAAAATGCTTCAACAGCAATGCTCATGCAGGAATGAGGAGGGAAAAAAACATGTGACTGTCAACTTCATATTCATGCAAAGCTGCCAGTAGGAACATTAATGGTGAGGCATAGTGAGAACTGAGCTAAACAAAGCAAAAATGATAGAAAGAGGCAGCACCTTCTGCAGGACGAAAACAACACTGAAATGATTCATTAAAAAAACAAATTGGCAGGTTTAGACAACTTTTTTTTTTTTTAATTAATTATGTGTCTGAGAATAGCTTTCAAAATATAAAATTACTAATCTAGTTGAACTTTCAATATGGTTACACATGGAGATATGCTGTGTGCATATGGAGGTAAGGAGGTATGGACAACGTCATTTACAGAGTATTCTTCCAGCTCTCTGAAGAACACTTCTCGTGCTTCATCACTGTCGAACATGCTGTTTTACATCTCCTCTCATCTTTTTTAAGGGAAACAAATTCAAAATTTACTATCCAAGGCCGAATGTACAGCTTTATAATATAACTGGTTAGAAGGAAAGAATGTTGGTTTTGCATCTGAGTTACAGCAGCAATTATTTTTATTGATCCATACTCTTGATTTTCTCTAATTTGGCTGGTTTGCATCATTTCACTACTTTAAAGCATACACTTAAGAGATTTATTCTACAAGCAAAACTTGTACAAGAGAAAGTAGTAGTTTATTATGACTCACGACAAAAGTTGCAATGTTGCCTTTTAGACCAACATGCTCCTTAGGAGCATCTGTGGCAAAAAAATCTCCTGTAGTACAACATACTGGCAGCTGGCCATCGTGTTATACAAGACCCTCCTAAAATATCTTTATTTGCAGTCCTCTAGAAAAGAATACTGCCTCTTTAATTATTAAATGCAAATGTTAGTTGAGTGCATTCAGATCTTGTAAGTTTACAGCCCATAGGGTGACTGAATGAGCAAAGAGCATCAGCCTTGCCTTACACACTTATTAACTTCTACCGATGGACAAAACATGTACGTCTTGTGGTGAAGGAAAAGGTGATTTAAGTCCTTAAGAAATTAATGGAACTTCAGAGTGAATACTACTTACAAACTGAAAAAAGGGAGTAAAAACCATGAAAGTAAGCATCTGATGGATTGCCTTTGAATAGATCAAACCACAAATTAAAATCCAAGCTAAAAAGGAGATAAATAAGACAATAAATACGTAAAAACCATGAACTCCAAGAAAGCCAGAGGATTTCTGATAATCTTCAAACTGTAAATCAGGTTTACGGGGTTCCAAATGACAAAAAAAAAAAAAAAAAAGGATATTATTATTTACCATAAATATTTTCATAGAACCTTTGCTACACCTCTAAAATCCTGTTCCTGTTCAACAGAAATTGGAAGTCAAGTTAATATAAAGAGTTTTATTTGCTCTTCCACCAGGAGAGAAGAAAAAAAAGAACTAAGAGAACATGAGATTTTCAGTCCTGTTAACTATAGTAGAAAGCTATGAAAATCTAGGCAAACTTCTAAACTTTTACTTATTCAAAGATAGAGAACTTTGACTTTCATATATTATTTATACTATACAAAGGACTCCAATATCTGTTTTTTCATGGTTCCACTATTTTTCATGTATGTTGGAAGCTCCTTTCCCTGAGGACACAGTAGCTTTAATCTGAAATGGAAAACTTGGGCTCCCCGTAATGGTATATGTGCATGAACTTCTACATTTATTCCATTTGCCTCCATTCTTGAGTAATGCTTATTCTCTTGTAGCACTGCAAAGAACATGCAATTTAATGCTGTCTGTACTATTTCTAGAGTAGGCCTGAGCAAGTCCAACTCAACAGCACTCAAAGGTGTGATAGAAATTAATCAGGTATTCAACTGCTTCAAGAAGAGTCAGACTTAAACTTCTCTAGGACACATTTCCTGAAGTCTAAAGGAAGTGCACTCCTGAATTTCCAGTCATAGGCTTATAGATAAGGTAGTGTTTTCAAAATTCCAGTCTTAAGTCAGCTACTATAATGAGTGAAAGATTTATTCCCTAGATTTTGTTAGGAATTAATATCTTTGACATAATACAAGTTATGAGCTAGTATCGAAAGTGAACTTCCTAAGACTGGATTAGTAACTGCAGTAACGAACACAGTGCTCTGCAAAAAAATCAATGAGTGAAGGACAATTTAAAAGACATAATAACAAATCAGAAATAAATACTTGGAAAACTTAATTTTACTCTGCCACCTGAACTATGCTCTGGCAGTATGACCCTACAGTTTGTATTTAAACATGTGAATTGATTTTACAGCACGTTTAAACTTGCATCACTTCAGTGAAAAGAAGAGTTCTTGATTTGGGAGAGCAAAATGCTGATTTTCACTACTCCACTGCTTCTGAATCGTTTGAATACATCCAACCTGCACTATGAAAACATATGCTGGTATTCAATGCATGTTTTTCTCTCATATGAAGTTTCAGGGAAGGTTTGTAAGCAATCAGCCAAAGGCTTTAACATCAAGGATCTAGCCGTCATTAAGCACTAACATGGAAATCCTTCGGAACGAACAGACCTGTTGGACAAATGATGCCAGCAGTGAAAATAATTACAGCTGTAAATGATACAATGCAGTAATGACCAATAGCCTCTTCTACGAAACACCTACCATTTTCTGTAGCAGTCGAGAGAACAGAATATTAAATTGGTCTGTAACTTTTTATCTTTGGGGACCAATAAAAGAGTCTGTTCGGGACAAACTCTTAAAATCCATTCAGTATTAAATGACGTGCACCTGAAAGGCCAGATTTTATTCACACACTGTTGAAGCTTGAATTATTTTAAACACAGTTTATCAGTTGTGAAGATTATCAGAAAAACACTGCACAAACATCCATCAGGAAGAGAAAACCAATTTACAGCGAGAAGGTGAACAGGGCTCAGGAACTTGGTCACAGCATGGAGAGGCTGCATGGGGCCAGACAAAGGTATCTGATTTAGGATGAGGAAGATGAGAAGACACAAACACTTGGAGAGGAGACTCTGTTCTTGAGAGAGAAGATGAGGAAGTATCAGAGGCTAAAAAGTGAAAGAAAGAGAATGATAAGGGTGTGGGGTGGGAAAGAAATAGATCCAAGAACAGGGTTTAATGTACTCATTAATGGGTGCCAAAGAGTGTAAAGCACTTCCCCATTCAGTAAGATGGAAATGGCTTCTGCATGAACTAAATGGTACCTTTTCTGAAAGCAGCAACAAAAAAATGAATGCTGCACTCAAGAACGTTCTCCTCTACTGTACTAAGCTAGTTTTGAAAATTTTTCCCTCTGTTATAACGCATGGGTTTTAAAATATATCTAAGAGGAAATAAAGAACAAATCCCACTGTTACTTTCTATGGCAAACTAGGTGGACTGTAACGACTACACAATAGATTGAATAATTTCATTTTAAAAAGACTGAGTGCAACTTACTTTAACCAAAATAGTCAACCGTCAAATCTCAAGTGATTTGCACATGCTTATCTATCTTTAAAAAGGAAATCTGTCTACCCTCTCTGAGACTTTACTTCAGTGAGTGATTCATAAAATCTTTTATCCCCCCCTTCATATTTATTTATTTGCGTAATATGTACAAACTTGTATATGCCACTCACAGCAAATCTGCTCAAAAAGAAGGAAAGCTCAGAGTAGATTTGCTACATTTCTTGATTGGGCCAATGAATTAACAACTTAGCCTTTAAGAAATACGGAATACGTGCTTATTATACATCAAAGATTACAAAAATTTAAGCCTGAATCATTTAACCATTTCTCAATTAATCACCCATTTTATCAGATGGGTAAAAGCTATATATAAACACTTTTTTTCAAGAACCTTTTGCTCAAGTTTCAACTTCTGCTGAATTGACATACCTTAAAAAAAGTTTTACACCCCTTACTGCTATCTGAATTTTAAAATGCTTTTTTTAAAACAAACAAACAAAGAGTTGCAAGTATAAAAGACTTCACATTTGAATTTTAGGTCTCATTTCATGATACTCAGATAGGTCAAGCAGTGACTAGACAGGAAAGAAGATCATCATTTCCACTGACGGCAATCAAAGTTAGGAAAGGGAAGGTTTTCACATTCTTATGTGTATATATTTACATAAATGCATACGTATGGTAGCACTGTATTGCACAAAAGGCAGCAAGGATTTCTGTCCCCAACAGCTTTTCTGTATACCCCACTTCTAGTACTGTAAATGCCAATTTAGTTTTTTATTTCCAAAGACTGGAAACGAACTCTTTCAACTGATAAAGATCTAACATCCAGATCATCAATAGTATCTATTACCTGTTGCTTTTTATTTTTTTTGCATGTTTCTTTCAACTCGAATTTTCTCACTCAAACACTATGGTAAACTCGAATTTTTATCTTACCATAACATAGTTACTGCAATATTTTTATATGTTCGTCTGGATAAGGAATTTTTGACAAACTCCGACATGAAGTTTTTACACTGACACTACTGTACAGATACAAAACCCCAGTCCTTACCAGAATTTGAGTACGTGCATTGTAACAAGGTTGCTTCTGCTAAAATTAAAAGCTCAAAACCAAAACAAACAGAAAAATAAAAAACAACAAAAGATCCTCCCTGGTCCACCCATCATAATTACCTTTTATAAGAAAAATAAACAAGGGACTCCATATTTTTAATTTCTAATCTTGTCCTCTTTGACAGTAGAGATAAACTCTAACACCATAGCTAAGATTCAGGACACAATGGCAAACTGGATCCTCAGGAAAAATCTGGGGGAAGTTCTTGAAAAGCTCTTTTGGATGAATATCAATCTATATACCTAAAAGCTCTGAGGAATATGCAGTTTATAAAAGTCACCAATTACTTATGCTCTGAAGTGCGGCAGATATGAAATAGGACACCCTGAAGGGTGAAGAACTTTGTGTCCTCATGGAAAACATACAAACAAACAAAAAAATCAACCCGTTTTTTGAAAGGCACAGAATAAATTATCTGTTTGAAACCTTTAAATACATACATGAAACCTTCAAATTCTAGTTAGCTCCCTCAAACAGAAGAGTGAGCTAGACTAGAACACAGACTGATCACTACCAGATTTCATGCTGTTGTCTTATGCATTGTAATTACAAGAACACAAAAAAATTCTACTGTAGGAGCAAAGAGGATGAACTGTGCCATGCTTCAGAACACGTGATATTACAGTTCCTTTAAACAAGGTGATTTGATCTTTATAATTGAGACTGCTTGCCACTATAGCAAACAGAACTCTTTCTTCTAGTGAACATTAGCTCCAACTATCAGACATGAAATATCTCAAGTGGATTTTTCTCTACTGCACAATTCCAATATTAAGCAAAGATATACATTTCAGCACATTTTAGTTTATGGATCAGGTTGACAAACTTCCTCATAAGCTGTTTGTATTGAAGTATGATTAAGCAGAAATTGATATCTGAAGGATGCCAAGAAAGGCATGCTACAGTTTGGAGATAAAACCCAGAAAAGGGGGGGGAGATGTTCAGAATGCAGATAATGTACTCTAAAGGTTTTCGCATCTAGTATCATCACAGTAATTATTTCTGTGTTTTTCACAGGATGCATGGCTCATCTGTTTTTATTTAAAAGACTTTGAGGCATAGCAATTTGCCTTGTAAAAATTTAATATATTAATAAAATGTACAAGTTATATATTGTTAATATGTACTGCTATGTAATAATCGTATCTTTTACGTAGTGCAATTGTGAAGTACAATTTTTGCAGCACATATGATTCATAATAAATATATATATTTTTAAAGCTACATCTAAAGTAATCCACCTATGCAATCCTATTTTAATATACATAATATCTTAAATTCCATTAGTCATGTCTTGAATTTTCTTGAGATTTAGTTTTCTTAAATTTTTGTGATATGCTTTCTTAAAAAAGAAAATATATGACAAATACTTAATGGACAGAAAAGAATAGGACTTTGGAAAATAGGCTAATAAAGCTCATTCATTTTTAGCTCTTACAAAAAAATACCAGCAAGCTCAGCAAGATCCAGACCATAGAGACTTTAATTTACAGTGAACATGCTATAAAAAGTACTTCATAAAGAAAAAAGAAAAAAGTCTGTATTGCTAAACTTTTTTTTTTTTTTTTTTTTTTTTTTACTTATATGACAATGAAAACATTCTCACAATACATGATATCATTCCACAAAACAAACAAACAATAAACAAGCCTAGTTATGGGAAGTCCATATTACTCATCCTATTGCTCAAAAGCAGCTCTTACCTGTTTCAGGATCACTGAAATCTGGTAATGTAATTGTATTAAGCTGTCGTCTATCAGCGATAGCTCTGTCTAACAGGCTGCTCCCACGTCCAGAATCACTGTAATGAAGTATAAAAATTGTGAGCTATTAAAATATAAAATTATATACTGAGATACAAGTTGCATGCTGCCCTCCTCCCACAAAGGTTCTTGCTATGAACAAATTTAGTACCAAGCATCGCTAACCACTCACAGTACGTTAAGCCAGCTGCACAAGGACAGAATTAAGCTGAGCAAAACTGAATCCATATTTACTTCAGCGACTTTGTTGTCATAATTAGTACAAACAAGCAGCAAATATAGACTTGATTTATAACTAGCAGCTTTACAAAAAGGCTTTATTATTGTGCCTTAAACTATTCTGTAAGATAAGGTACTGCTGTTTCAGCAGCCTAAGACTACAGATGCGGGTTTGAAAAACTACACTTTTCCCATACTAAAGAGAAACACTGAACTCAAGACATCTAATTTTAGGTAAAGATGTTATAAAAACATAACTACATTATGTATAAAAACGCAGCACTTATCTCTAGAGATTTGAGTGGTGTGGTGTTTGTGTCTTTTTTTTGCTTTTGAATATGTACGTTAGCTATCTAATGCTGAATTTGATCCTGATTGTGGAGTCAGAACATTTGAACACTTAACAATAGGTCAGGTGCCTAAACACTTTCCACAGGTTTTCCCTATTAGCTCTTGTGGACAAATGCACTCAATTTCCATTTCAGTTGAAACTCACTCTCTGCCTCTCAGGCTTCTTGCTGAGAGGCTTGCTGGAAAACTGGTCCTAGAACTGTGATTAAAGATTCAGCAGAAGAACGGAGACTGGAGAATTAATGGCTAATGCAGTAATTCTGTTTTTAAGACTCTAAGTCAGTACTACTTCCTATCAACTAAGATTTTAACAAACGTCTTTTTTTTTTTAGAAGCAATCCAAAAATAATGAACTTTAAAACAATTGAGTTGTCAGATCAAATTAGCAAAGTGCAAAGTTTTATCTGATTCTACCCCACAAAACAGAAAAAAATATACAAAACTCCCATCTTAAACTAAAACCTAAGAGACCTTAATCTAAATTGTGAGACTGGAATTTAATACATCTTTACAGTTGCCCTAATTTTTTAATCATCTATTTCCAAATTTGAACTGAGAGAAAGGCAAGAAAACTTTCAGCAACTCTTAATAGTTGTGCACTTCAAAAACCAATGAGACAACTTCCTCTCTTTGTACAGCTGTTATTAAAATGATATAAATAAATACTAAGATTACTGCAAAACCAATTTCCTTACAGAATGATGCCATGATAGAAATCCACAGGAAACAGAAAGGGACTTTCTAGGAAACGTACTATCAGCTTTAGTTGTTACACCAGTAGTTGCATATTTTCTGTATTAATTACTTCCTCAATCCACAAGCAATGACTTGCCAAATGTTGCTGACAAGGAAAGTGAGGCTTAGCATAAATATCTTTTTAAGCACATTACTGGCACTGTGGTTTGTTCTGTTTTCTTAAGGCAAACTAAGTACTAGAAAATAATTCAACTATTCAAGGAGCATGCTGAATAGAGACACGGCTGATGTAATTTTTATTTCATACACATCCCAAGTCTGCTATCACAAAATGATTTTGTAATTCTTATTTAACTATTTAATGAGAAAAATATGCATATACTGAACAAAGTAAAATTGTTGTAAATTAGCTGAACAGAGATAAGACAATGCTGCATTTAGCATGTACACTGCACTATATCTAGCTGTTCAAAATGTATTTTTAGTAATAAAAGACTGTTGAGGACAGTGAACCCAAGTTTACACCACAAAATATAATTAACTGCAAGAAGAAATACTTGACATTGATCAGCTTATCAGAAAAGTGAGTTCTTATCTCATTGGGAAAATTATACATGAAAATTAGTTTTGAGTCTAAATCAGAATAAAAAAGTATGTTTCACACGGGCTTGAAGTATATTTAAATATTTGAAAATAAACATTCTAAAATAGTTTTAGATTAAGAGAAGAAACGATAAAGAGAAGAACACTAAAGATTAAGAGACTTATTTTTAATTATCCTAAAGAACTACAAGAAAAACAAGAAAAGGCTTCAATTATTTCCACTGGGAAAATCATTGTCCAACAGTGTTTTTCAACAAAGTAAAGTCTGTGTTAAAATTAGAGGTAGGAAAATATTGATTTTACACCACACTCCTGCATTATCTGTAGTGTAGCTGAATGAAAAGAACTTGCCAATCACATTTCAGGTCAGAGTGATATTTTTTTTCCTAGGCAGACAGATTTGGATTACTGTGCCAAAACATGAGAGTACTCAGCCCTTAAATTTCACGTGGACCATCCAAATAAAGGTTGCAGTTTGGCATCTGCACTGCTTGGTTATAACTCAACGTGTGAATCGTGAAACTCACCATGACCCTTATCTATGGTCCTTTCATTACCAATTTGATTTTAATTTCTGTCACCAGAAAGTCAGAAGTTCAAGACAGTCTTAAGCATCAAGATAAAAAGAGCAGTAGAAACTATCAGGCACAAAGTAGTCTGCTGTCCAAAACTGGCACAGCCAAAGAGTAGGGTTTTCATAATCACCGCTGACACCTGAAAGAAGCATTATTTAATATATCCTTAATGTGGCATAGTAACTCTTAGCACAGCAACAATATAAAAGTAGTCACAAGCTATGATTAGAGCCCTGATTATGTAGAGAATGGGAGAGAAACAGAAGATGAGAGGTTGCGTGGAGTACATTTAAAGCCTCGCTGAAATTAAGTCTACATAGAAATATTAACTACTCTGTACAGCACAACCTTCTGATAAAAAATTCTTAAAATCACCCCCTAAATAATCTCTTTCCCCAAAACCCAGCCAAAGAAAGCAAACAAAAAACACCACCATCAATTAGCTAGAAGAAAAAGTTCTGACATACTTGCTTTCTATCAGCTCTGAGTCCTGCTCCACAGTGCAGCATCAGCCTATATGAATGAGCTATGACTGACCCAGGTGGGGGCCTCTAATGCTCTTTCCCCTGTACCCTCCAAACTTTTCTGCTCCAAACTGCTCACAAGCTCCCCAAGACGGAAATAATTTTCACTAGCCCTAAGGTTCCAGCTCTCCCAGTGTCATGGTTTTATGATTTTTGGTTATCAGTATTCCACATCATAACATCATGTAATGCACTGGGAGTTAAAGTGTTCTGGGTACCCGTGCCCAAAGAGAAGAACTACGTTCCCCAGAAGCCTGTTCGCTGTGCTGTTATTGTTTCTGCTCGGGGGAACAGATATAAGCCTTGGTAGGTCATCTGACCAGGCTCTTTCTTCGTCAGACTCCCTCCCTGCTGACTGGACTGCGCATCTCACCTCAGCGTTATGGCGAGGCCTACCCAGCTTTCGGACAATCTCTCTCTCTCTCTCATTATATTTGATTTATTGGCTTCAATTCTAGTTGTATTGTGTTATAGTGTGTTATCTTGCATTCTGATACTGTATTTAGTAAATTAGTTTGTTTCTCCTCAGATCGTGCCACTGTTTTTAATTATTTTGGGGTCCCCTGTTTCCCTTTTCCGGAGGTGCGGATTTTGCGAAATCCCTCCACCCTGCTAGTCACGGAACCGGGCCGAACCAGCCCGTAAACTGTCGACACCCAGTCTTCTTAGAGATACATGTGTTTACGTAACTCTGAGATCAAACAAATTACAATACTGCCATACAGCTATCTGATACAATCTGGTATGAGTCTCCTCTTTCACAGCATCTCTTCTCCAGAAATTTTCAACCCTTCAGACAACCAGAGAGCAGGAAATTCTGCTTATACTTGATAACTCTACAGGTAAACTTGTTAAATAGTATAGGTACCAGCATGGATTTCTGCAAAATTAAATCAGTGGTTTTCCTGTTTATTTCACAGGTGATCACAGGTGTGCGTGGCAAAGGACTGAAGTTTGGAAACTCAAAGAGGACTCTTATCAACTTATCCAAATACTTGCTAAGGTATTTGAAGAACTGTAATAGGCTCATAAGCCACACTTCTCTTTAAAAAAAAGCCACGATGACTTCCCAAGCATTTTATACTTATCCACGTGATCTCCATTGTTTCTTTAATCCTAATTAATGTTTAGCCCTTTTTCATTCTATTTAGCAAAAGTCCTTTAATTAAATTTCTACTCCAGCACTCTCTCCACTAGCTGATATCAAAGACTCTACAGTTCAGATCAGGAGGAAAAACAAGAAAATGCCAGTACATAGAGCCACATCACAGAGAATGTCATGAAGTTCTGCCCTTTCTGCAATCTGTACTCATCATAGCAGAGCATATTAGCGCTGGTGCACATTACTTCAGAGAACTCCAGGCGGTTCCTGCCTGTTCATCAGGTAGTGTCTTAGCACTTCCAGTTCCCCTCAGGGTAAGTTTGTTCATTCGCAGCACCAGAACAAGTAAAAGCAGGACTGCTGACCCAATATTGCCCTGTCTAATACTGCACAGTCTAGAATTCTACAGCACCTTACCTTGGGTTGGTGAGATTATAGCAGGATTTCCAAATCTGGAGCATGTGTTTACAGGTAAGGAGTGCTTCATCTGGGCCTCTGCACAGGGATTCCAATTTGACTTTTGTAAACAGTAATCTAGAGAAAAAGGAAAAAGAATTAAGAGAAGGAAAAGAGATTCAAGCAAAACCTCTTTAAAGATACCCAATCTCAGGCCACATTGGGGAAATAACATAACCTCAAAGACGGTGTTAACTTAAATCTTTGTTTCATGAAGTAATTGCAGTAAAGTCAAATAATAAATGATGTCATCAAAGTAATAGTACTTTTTACAAGAAACAAGAGCTTACAGGATTTAAATTTTTTTTAGCTTTTTTTTTTTTTCAAGTTAAACAAGATAATATTTGCTTAAGGAATTAGCTGGATCATTCAAAACAGTATTTTGTATGTTGAAGAGATTTCTTCATTAAGGAAAATCTTTACTACTTTTATGACAAAGGAATGCGTTTTCCTTAAGTTGGCTCACATGAACTTAGGAAGGAAAACAAATCTGTACCAGTACATGCTATTTGCCTGTAATATATAAACTTTTTTACCATCAACTTCTTTTATAGGAAGTAGAAGAGGCTATATTGAAAGGATGCCATTAGATCAGACAGATACATGGGAGTTCATCAGCATTAGTAAGATTAACAAGTTTATGTAGCACCATGCTATATTATGCTGCCATCAGCAGGAACTGAACATTTTTAACGTTTTAAAGTGATAACATGAAGAAAGCACATAATTCATTAGGTGCACAGCAAACTGTTTCTAAGCAGCAAGCATTTGCTGGAAGCCACTGTAAATTAATTCTGATTTCAAAGTCGATGCTTCTTAAGGCAGCAACACAAACAACATGCATAACCTCATAAGATGACAACTGCATATTCCTTTTACATACTACATACTAAGGTATCAGTAGAATGTTTTTCACAGAGAGAAACTTAGAAAAACACCTGCCTAGATAACTAAAGAATATGAATGCAACAGGACAATAAAGCAGCTAGTCAACTGGTATGCACATTTATAGATGTCGCAACATCTGGGAACAGACAATACACTAGAAAAACACTAATTTAAAAGCAGGTTTTAGTATGTTGCAAGATTAAAGAGCACAAAGCAGGAGGAAAAGATACAAATAAAACTGTTAGCCTACTTTCCATTTTTAAACCCAGGTGTACTTCGGCATTTTATTCCAGTACAACCTCAATCATCCTAAGTGAAAAATTTATTCGATTGGTCATATGGTTTGTGTGGGAAGACTGAGAAGGGGTGGGCATGTGCGAAAGCTCAGAACTTTCTTATCCCAAATACAAACTTGGAGGCTGCTAATAGCAACTGCAAACTGCCAGAGGGCTTTCTCAAGAACGAGAAATGATAGCGAGTGCTTCAGCACGCACAGTAGCTAAGGCTACAGGGTTGCACTGAATGTCTTTTGCAGAAAATATGTAGAATATGAATCTAAAAATCAATTCTACTATGTGCGTGTTGCTGGGATTGAGAAGAAAAGGGAATACAGGCCACTGCATTAGTTAAGGGAATGAATGCCTGTGGATAACCAAGTGTAATAAGGTCATATGGAGGCTCATCTGATGTTACAGAGCAATCACTTATGCTTTCCTCTCATAAGTGAATCAGATTTTAGTATATGGGGACCTGTATAGATCATTTAAAGTCATATTCCATTTGACAGAGTGCTCCTTTGTAGATACTGTACTTATGTAACTGGAAGAAAAAACGTCCAGGTCTGTCCACCATTTTACCCAGGGAAGAAGGAAAAAGACGACAAGCAACATCCTCTGCCCCTCACATTGCTACATCTTTTCCATCCCTAGCATCCCCCTCCCCAAAGCCAAACCATATCAAAAAATAACAGCAATGTACTTCATGCAATGTTTCCCATTTCTCTGCACTTAAAAACAAGGAAGTGTTTTTAGTAGTATTTTTATTAAAGCATAAAAAAGGTTTTTGTGCACGTGGTTTTATTTTTTTTTTAATAGTGATTTTGAAGCATTTTTCAAAATGTATGGAACATAGTAAGTTCACTTGCACTGAATTTACAAGTCATTCTAGAAACAAGACAATTGTAATATACATCTTATTGCATACAGTTCACAGATAATGCTAATTATGTAATCAGTAATGCTAATAGCCTTCAAAAGCATTTAAGACTTCCAGAAATGCCACAGGAGAGAGGGAAGAGTGGGTCAGCAAACCTTTAAGTGCTTGCAAGAGGTAAAAGAAAGATTTAGTGGGAGATAGAATGGGAGGAGATGTGGTTATTAAGAAACAACTTAAACACACGTGTACAAAATAGCAGGAATCTGTGCAACAAAAACGTAAGAACCTGGACTAGTACACTGCAGGATTCAAGGGAAAGACAGGAGAAGAGAAATACCTATGCAAGAATTAAAGCAGTGCATCAGAATTCAATACCGGAACACATGCAACATTATCCCTGTTTCTTACAAATTTCAGAGAACAAAGGGCCTGAACAGCCACAGGTTTTCCAGTATAGAAACAATAAGCTGAAAGTATGATGGGAAAACACTCAATTCTATGAAAGGCTAGACAATAGTATCTAATGCCAAGATATACTAAACATATGCACGTGTGTGTATAAATGAAGTACGCTAGTGTGGGATTATCCACGTGCTAAAGCAAAAATAAAGCAAAAATAACCTTTTGAACAATAACGCTTGCATTTATAAAACCATAGATAACAGTTCCCCTGTAACTGTGAAATACTTTGACTATAAATCAAAGAATAACTAAGACATTTTACAAAAGTCAAATGAGTTGTTAAGAGGAAAATGAAAACATGCCAACTAAAGTTTTACTTAATAGACTGGCTAAGGAAGAAATGAAAAAGGAAGAAAGCAAAGGGCAGGAGCAAATCTGTGAGATGAACAGGTCTTTCTAGCTTAATTCCTCTGAGTTCTCCATAAACATTACTGGAGAAATGAGTCAATAACTAGATGAACAAGTGGCTCCGGGATAAGTATCATCAGGAAGGTTTATGAAGCCATGAGGTACATCATCTGAAAAACGATTTTCTTGAAAGGCCAACTTAAAGCATCTGTGGAAACAACTCCTTTGGAACACAGCCTGCTTTACTGACACTCCGATTACAGAGTTAAAAGCTTCCAAAGGAATAGTCCTAGTAATCTTCACACGTATTTTTAATACGCTGTCAAAATTGAGAGGTAGGATGATGAAAATCAATCTGTACATTTTATAAGAGTATCAAACCATTTAGCTCTGTCTGTTTGTAAGAGGCTAATGTTTAAATTAGTGGCACACAGAGCAGAACAAATCTCGTGGAGGAACAGCACTCATGGCTAAGAATGCAAGTAGTGAGGAATAGATGATATTCATGAAGTGTGGAACGGTATCTGTCAGCAATGTGTGAAACTGGAATAAACAGACGAGAAACCTGCTTGCGTCAAATCCTTTGGGGAAGAAAAGTAGGTAAAACAGGCTAGGTTCTGTTAAAGATATGTGACTAGGAAGACATTAGTTTCAGCACCACTGTTTGTTATGGATGTAGACCTTTAATGTTAGATAAAAATAAAGAGAACTGCATCATTTTAGGAGAATAATTATCAAAAAAAAAAAAAATGGAGAACAAATCAAAATCTTAAGTGAAAAGGCTTTATTATTCTTGGAGCTAATGGCTGATCAATTTATTAAATAGTTACTGAAGCAGCAAATGACTCCATTACTTTAAGATTGATCTCACAAGCTAATGAGGACATTATAAAACAGCTGCTCATAACCTAATCCATACATTGCTGGATTTTTCTTTAAGCAAAGAGTGAGAATTCCCAAATGGGTTTATAACTAGATCTTTGAATATTAACAGGATATGCTGAAATAATGCAATAGCGAAGGCTAGCGAAGATATCTATGATACAGAGAAGCCTGGACTTTAAAAGAAAAGCGTTACAACACTTAACAATTTGCACCTCAAGTTGAAGGGGTAAAACCTGATGTTTTAGAAATCGATCATCAATATAACTGTGCAAGCAAGATAACAGAAACCTATAGAGATTCTACGAAGAACAGTGGGCGACAGATAGGGAAGAGAAAAATCAATACAGAAAACTACATCTTTGGTACACAGTAAAAGGTAAACTAGGGATATTAAACAACAAAAACAAAAATAGTGTTTAAAGGCTTTTTTGTACCTAAGTAGGGTGGAAAAAAAAATATTCAGGAATGAACCCCCTACCACCATAATCCTTACTTTGTCATCTCTGATATGAAAACAAAGACAAATAGGGAATGGGAACACTTTAAACAAGAAGAAAACTAATGCATTCAAAAATAGTCCTTTTCCCAGTATTGTAGAAATAATAATACAGATGATTTCAGGCAGTAAAAATGTTAAAGAAAATATCACATCTATAAGTATAATGATTGAAGAACACCCAACTGTATTGCTGGTGTTCTTTTAAGAGAAGACAGATAATTACAATTCTAATCACACACAGAGAATTATACAAAAAGAAAAAATAAGACAGTAGGATTAAATAACATTGAAACAACAAAATAGATCGTCATACACATTCAGTAAAGAGAGACTGCAGAAAACAGTCTGGGTAACAGTTACTCCAAACCAGAGCTGCCTAATGGCCAGCTTCATCTAGGTGAGGCTAGAGTCAAGAGGGCAGATGTAATTTTGGAATGCAATAGTTGAAGCAGAAACAGAAAGAAACTGGCTTTCTACAATACCCTTGTGAGGCCACATCTGGAACGCTATAATAATTCTCATTATAACAGTTACACACACAAAATTTCAAATTGGAGCAGCTGCAGAGAAAGACTGCGAGGGTTATCAGCTAACTGCAGACTGCAAAGCATGAAAAATATTTAATGTAGTCAGTCTACCAAAACAAAAGAGGTACAATTTCTATGTACAAATACAGATGGGGCAAGCACCATGCAGGGAAAGAACAGTTCATCTAGAGGACAATGTTTCCACAAAAAACTAGTATATATAAAAGCAATAAGGATTAATAGAACACTGAAGATGGAAATCAATTCTCCTAACATTATAAATGAACATTATAAAAAGAACGGAATGCTTCCTCAGTTTGCTTTGGATAGACTATAGAAGAGATGGAGAAAAATGTTTGTTCTTAAAACACCTCATGAAAAGCATTACAAACGTAATGCCTCCTATTTTATTGTGGTATGGCCTCCATGCACTCTTTGAACTATGTTTCCCCATATATTTATTCACAGTGCAGTAGCACTGTTTCTCAGCAGACAGAAGCAGTAGCCAATCCTGTGATGTTCGGTGGAGTTTATACATGCTGTATTCCATCTTAGGAACACAACGTCCTTACAAAAATGCAAATCCATAAACTATAATGAAGATAGTTTCTGACTAAAGCCAGAACAAATTAGTTATACTTGAAAACTTTCTGGTTTCCTGTCCTCAACAGCCTGCGGCACGCTAGCTCATAACCCAAACTGGGACTCTTTCAATCAAGTTTCAGAGGAGCATCTACAGCCTTGCCATGCCAAGCAAATATAACAGTCAGGGATGATACCCTGAGGCTAATGACCAGTTTGTTACATAAAAGAATATCTACCTATCAACAGTGCCTTGTTTAGTGGACCATTCTGTAAAAGCACATAACAGCTAATATAACGCACACACAAAAAAACAAAGACAGTACGGAAAGAAAAAACAGAAGCACTGATGCTGTCTTTCAGTAAAATAAGTGATTCTCTCACTATACTTAGTGCTGATGCAGCCTCACCTTGAATATTTTAAGCAGTTTTGGGCTCCACAATACAAAAAAGTTGATAAGGTCCTTGGAAGCCTGTAGAGGAGCGCAACAAAGCTGCTGGCAGGGCTTGAAGGTATATCCTGTGAAAATGAGCTGAGGACATTAGGCTGTCCAGTTTGGAGAAGAGGATGAGGGGCAGTCTCACTGCTCCCTGCAACTCCCTGAGGAGGGAAAGCAGAGGAAGGTAGGGGGCTCTGTGCCTGGGAATCAACAGCAGGATGGGAACAGATAAGAGCTGCAAGGGGAGGCTCAGACTGGATATCTGGAAACAGGTCTTTACTGTGAGAGTGGTCAGACACTGGCACAGGCTTCCAAAGTGAGGTGGCTAATGCCTCATGTCTGTCAGTGTTCAAGAGGCATTTGAATAATGACCTCATTAATATGCTCAAATGTGTGGTTATCCCCAAAGTGGTCAGGCAGTCTGATCAGATGATCTTCGTAAGGTCCTTTCTAAAATAAACTATGCTATACTATTCATGACAAAGAACTAAAAACTTCAGGACTTATAGAAATATCACTCCTGAGAAGAAGTGCCCAAGACACTTATTTCTTGTCTTACGCCCAAGACAGAAAAGACCAAAATGAAATGGACTTGAAAAAGCTTCATGTCAAAAGTTGACAAGGATGCATACAACAGCCTTCCCAGAGACATGACTTTGGCAAGGCCAACAGATGACTGCTTCTTGTCCATTCATATATCACTGCGCTTTTCTCAAAGAATTCCCAGTGCTCTACTTACCAAGAAAAAAAAAGTGCCAGCTCATCCAACACCACGCGTAACAGTGCAACTATTCCCAACCTTGGCAAAACAGACTAGTGTAATCTATTCCCTCTAACTGATAAATACATCCCTGTCCCACAGAACAGCTATGAGTGTACCATCATATACTTCATGTACCAGTAGCTCTCATGTTATGCCTACTTGGACAACAAGAAATTTGCTAATCAATGATCTGCAATTCTGAGATATTTACTGTAGCTCAGGAGTCCTGGAGGGTCAGGAATGAAAGGATTTAACAGTTTTTAGTGAGGAATGATACACTGGCTTGATGCTTCTATGGAAGATTCTTGGAAGAAAAAAAATAGCCCATCACACTTCAACAAATGTAAATGTTTAAACTGTGAACTTAGTCTTTAGCTGTCTTCAAACCTGTTACCATATGTCTTTCCTTTTTGAGTGTACTTAACATTAAAATATCATGCTTACACTCCTCAAATAACCCATCTGCTGTTCCCTACTTCTCCTACTTCAAAAGCTTGTCAGCTGTTATCCATTGCAGTTCTCAATTTTCAGCATAAAATTATCAATTAATATTCAATATTTATTTTGCTTCATTACACTAATTTCAGGCACAATACTCATCTTTAACTGCACCAACACTTGAAATAATGACAGAGAACCTCAAAAAGCTAGGACAAAGAAAACAGTATCATAAATATGTCACCTAGCTCTGCCTCTCTTTATTGAAAAACTACTTTTGACTAACTGCAAGGTAGGACAGACAGAAGTGTTATTTCAAGATTTCATACTACTCAAAAAAAAAAAGCACTAAGATTGAGGCTGCTCATAACAAGGATAAAAAGACAAGAAAGTGTCATGGAAAGGAGGTCACAAATAAGGCTCCTCAAGATAGACCTGTGCACGAGATATAAAAGCTCATTATGGAACTGTGCTCACTTAGAAAAAGCCAGAAATCTCTTAGCAATGGAAGGATTGGATTTACTTCCAAAATGTTCTCTTCCCAAGAAATATAGGCATTGTTTATTTAATCAATATGCCTCTCACCAATACTGAGTGTCCAAAGCATTTTGGTTTTTCTCTGTCAGCTTTCAACAGAGTTCAAAACAGTTAACTCAATATATTAGCTGTAACACATGACCACAGCCAATTTCTGATTGGAATTCTGATATCTAGACAGTCTTGAAATAATTAAGTATAGCAGTTACCTTGGGTTTTACTAACGAACTCTAAAAGTTATATGCCCTGTTGGTTTAACTGCAAAGATACAGTTGTCACAAGCAGTGCTCCACAGCTGATGTCGAGGGAAATAAATGGAGGGAAGACAAGTAGCCCCAGTATCAATGCAACTCAACAAGCACTAGCTTGCATCATACTGTCTGAATACACCTTCAGAATGTAATGCACACCTCTAGGACTGCTTATATACTCAAAGTAAGTAACCATTAGATTGAAATAAATAAAATTCAAGGCAAATCCAAACAGCAAAAAACTCACTCGCTTACCTACACCCTCACAGTTAACTACTTTAGTAGTTCAGGATATATTGTGGCTCCTTCTTGCCTGCTCTCATATTTTTGTTTGTTTTTAAGAGGGTCACCTCACCAGTCTACTGTACAGTTTGATGGCTAGGACTCAGCATCACCTGTGGGTATAAATCCTGCCAAGATGATGGAAAACTGAACTCTGCATTTCTACTGCAAGGACAAGTTGTCTAATGAAATATGGGAGAAACAGTGTAACTTCTGATGAATACAAATGCCTTAGGACCTGACTGAGATTAACTATTTGGATTTTTTGGTGCTGGCACCTTACTCTAACCCATCTCATCAGAGCAAGGTACTCAGTCTTGCTCAGAGTAAACTTACAGTTTACAGTAAGTTTGAATGAACAGTGCTAGAGTTATTCAGCAATTATCTTGTATTTGACTATTTCTGGAAAACATTACTACATACCTATTTCACTTTTACAGGTTTACTACATTTTCCCCAATAGTTTCTTCCCTTACTCCTTAAGGTCTCAGAGCAGATTGCATGTTTATGCTGAACACTTAACTCTCTTTTGAAAAATAAATCCATATCTTGCTGTTAACAGCACAGTGTGACATTTGTTAATTTCTTCTACTCCCTTATATTAAGATGGGGCAAAAGTCTTTGGCTCAGTGAAATTCCTTTCTGTTTACTGACCTAAAGATGAATGGAGCCAGATCATTATCTAATCAAGCTATATTTGTTTAGCAACTTTCAAGCTCTACAGTACAGGAAAGTTAACAATAATTTAAAATATGATGGTATGCCCACAGTATTCTTCAAACACTGAACGTGAAACAATTCTTGGAATACCAGCTCTAAAAGGTTAAAAACTGACAGATAACATATTTATTAAGTGATTACAACAGGAAAGTGCTTTAAAATATCCATTTCTCAGTATGACTCACAGTGTGTTCCATTACTTCCTTACAACGTGTAGCATTTCACAAATACAGAGCATTAATAAGCTTCTGAAAATTAAATTCTTTTCACCAAAAAGATCAAAATAGAAAGAACATACAGCTGTGAGGAGGGCAGAGAAACACTCAGTGAAACAATGCAAGTATAGCATGCAGAGGTATGTGGATAAGAATAACAACGAAAGAAGAAACACAAAACAAGCCTTATGTTTTACTTCAGTGTTTTCGAAGTGCACTGATCATTATACCGTAAACCTACAAAAGTATGATTTTGCATAAAACTGTGATAATGGATATTGACTAAATACAGAGAATACCAAGAAAAGCCTTGCACTTTGCAGGGATTCAGACATAACTGAAAGACAAACAGCAAAACATCATGATATTTGAAATTTTTACAAAAGCCAATGAATATCAACAGAAAATAATAAAAAGTTTAACTAAAAATGAGCAAGCCTCAAATGTACACCAAAAAGATAACTTCTCAGTCTGCTAGGAAGTACTAAGAGACTGTATCTTATACAGAAGTTGCAGTCTAAGATAATAGACTCAAGAATAAACTAAGCATTTATGTTTTATATACACACACACGTACTGACAACTATATCAACAGCACCAGATATTGTGTGCAAGAACAGATTGTAAACTTGAGGTCGTGCTGATAAATCCTTACAAAAATAATCCAGTTACACGAAGAAGTCAATCCAAATTTATCTTATTGACCAGATGGGGCTGGCTGCTGTCAGCATCAATTGCAGAGAGCACACAAAGAATCTCAGTCATTACCTTGACTTCTTAGGAACCAGAATCAACCTGACAGCACTAAAGAGAAGATTCTATAAGACTGCCTAGAAACGTACATCGAGTTCTTCAGCAATTGTTGTATGTTTGATGGAAAGCCTATTAGAAAGATATTCCTCTCTAGCGCACCAGTAGGTTTTTAGGTAGTACACTGTTTTACCGCTGTGTTTGTACCATACAAGATTAACAATTTAGAACCACCATATCATTCACATACATACTTACATTAACAGAAAGATCAGAATTTTAGAAAGATCAGACAACTCAGGCAACAGGCTTAGCCACAAAATGCAGTTATAAACAAGTACAGAGAGGACATTAACCATACTTGTAAAGCCCATAAGTGTGTTTTGAATGATCCTTTGTTTTCTTACTAAAACAGAGAGAACTGTAGTTTCAGAAATACTTCTTCTAGATCATTAACTATTCTGAGAGAAATAGCAGCTTGTTCTTTGCAATTTATATTGCCACTAAGTAGCAGAAGATGAACCAAAAACAGGTAGAAGATGACAGACCACAGTGCTTTGATCGTGTTTGTTTTTAACAATGGTAGGATATAAAATTAGGTAGCTGATACTTCAATTGCCTCTCAAACCAGGACTTACTGGCAGAGATCCCTCAGGGTACAGACAGGTCTAGGAGAAGAATAGCTAGATAGTTCTGCAATCCTGAAACGTGTGGAAGCATCTAACAAAAACAGTCAATTCATACACAATCGATGAAGAAAACGTGAAACAGCAGAAGGCTACAAAACGCAGTTACATAGAACTGAGTGTGAGCCACAGAATTTCTGAGAAGAATTTCTGATATCAATTGAGGTCCTGGTCAAATTTACGAAGAAAAAGGCAGTAATACTTCTTGCAGACAACAAAAAGGAGGCATTCAACATCAAGGAACAGGATGTTTGCTATTGTATTACAAGTCAGGGGGAAACGATATTGGGCAAAAAATAAGTAAAAAATAGCCTAATTTCAAATCTATCCTCTCTCAAAATTAACAATATAAGAATACTAAAAAAAAAAAAAGAGAGGGAAAGCATACAAATTAAACATGACATTTACTTACATAAAATTTTCTGGATATTCACTCAAGGCCATATCAATGATATTCAAAGCGTCATGATAATGTTTCTGGGCTGACAGCAAAAGTGCAAGGAGATGAAGAGAGTTGGCATCATCTCCTTGTAGCTGCAGAGCCTGACGAACATAACCCAAAGCTTCTGGTATCTGATTAAAATCAATAAAAAGCAGAAAAAGAAAGCACAGCTATTAGAAATATTGCTTAATACTTAATTACTTGCACCTAATGTTTTTATATGGTACACCAAGATATCATGTAGAATTCCATAGACACCTTTAGAACACTACTCAGAAGTTTAAAAATAGACCCAATGCTCAAAGATGAATTGTAAAAATTAAACAATATATTAACTGTGGAAAATAAGTTGCAATTTAAAAAAAAATTAACTTTAGTCCTTTAAAATGTTAACCAACAGATAAATATATTTTTTCAAATATTGACTGTATTTTTATATGATTTCAAAATATTTTGATTGTAATACACTAACTAAAACATACAGGTAGACTGCCACAGTAAATTCCCTTCACCCAGAGATTCACAATCTACTGTGTTACATGTGTTTCTACTCAAAGTAAAATAAGCATTAAAACCAGGAAAATTAACTGAGCAGTTGGGAATTCAGAAATACAGTCATAGCTTGCTACTGAAAAACAGTACACGATATTAACGGGGCAATCCTTTTCACTCTGACTTTGCTTAATGTCTCTGCTACTCATTAGCAATGAAAAGCAGTCACCTAGATTGTGTCAACTACCATTTACATAACCACTAATAACCAAAATAAAATTGACACAGAAAAAGACTTATGTCATATACAAAGCAATTTTGCATTATCCAAATTCATGTGATACCTGGTAGAACACTTATCTTCCTTACACTTAAGAGCTGTTCAAATCAGACTGAGCTCTCATCTTTTTTATAGCTTTAAAAGACTTTCCAGTTATCATCTTAAACGCGTTGCGTAATTTTGTTCACAAGCCTTCTACAAGTATTCAGAAAGGACATGCATCTTAGCAGATACTGCAGACTTAAGTATTATCTAAGATTCTTAAAAGCTAGCTTCAATAGTTTCATTCTCTTGGTAACCTGTAAGTATAGTTTACACATAATAGACAGGGCAAAAATTTGAATTTTTTGCTCTCTGCCCAGCAACATAAAGGCTGAAACAAAAACCAACTGAATTTCACATGTCTTATTTCTGTTCCTAGGGCTGGAAATACTGTAGTAGAAGTCAGGAGAAGTACAAAAAACCAAAGGTGTTGAGAGAATATTTCTTTTTTTTTCCTAAAAAAAAAAAACCCCATACAGAGAGAGATATATATACACACACACATATATACATGCATATATGCACAAAGAAAACCAGGATTTTATTGAAAAAGTATCTTCACCTGTGTCTATCAGTAAATATAAGTCTTAAAGTTCAAGCAATAATGAGAGGCTGCACTTGAAAAGAGAACTAACCTGTCTGGATATGGCAAGCTGCAGTGCCAAGTAAAACGCTGCCAGATGATCTGTTGGAGACAAACTGTGAGCCCTGAAAAAATAAAGAAACAAAACCTTAAGTCTTTTCTCCTATTAATACAGGTTAGAGATACATACATATTGCGTGAATGTGCTTTCAAAGACAAGAATGATATAATCTACATGAGGATTACTCAAGCATTTGCATTAACCCTGACCAGGATGGTTCTGAAGCACAGAACTAGAAGACTAAGAGTAAAGAAGTAAATCTCAAATCTACTTTACTAAACTCCCAAAGTTTAGGGACATTTTCAGCATACTAAGCCTCCTAGGAAGCTAGCTACCTCCTGGCTTTGATTTTTTTTGATACTAAGTTGGAAGAGTACTTTGCTACGTAGCAATGTAAAAGAAACCTATGTTGGATGGTTCATCACATACCAATGTTTGAAGGTCAGATGAAGAAAGTTATGCTGATGATTGTTTTACAAATAACTCCTGTCCAAAAAAAGCTTTTGTTGAGCTTTTCAATAACAGCAGTGTTTCTGTGCTTATTAATTCCTGAAGTATTGGTAATTACTATAGTTGCAAGTAACATCAATTACCAAAAGAAAGAAATAATATTTTTCCACATTTTTTGAAGTTTTCTTGTTTTATTTTGTTTAGTTTTTAGTGTTTAGGTCATAGAATCATAAAATTGCTCAGGTTGGAAAAGACCTTCAATATCATCAAGTTCAACCACAAAATCAAACCATACTACCCTAACCATAGGTCAGATTTGACTTGTTCATATTGACACTAATCCCACAGAAAATGGTCTTGTAACACATTCTATTTTCAACTGTAATACCACCATTCCCCTACAAAATAAGGTATTTGTGTTTGAGCGCAAGTTTGAGTTTTTTGTTTTTCTTTTTGGTAGGAGTCAGGGAGCTTTAACATAGAGACAAAACAATTGATGACTGTACCCCAAAATGATGTGTAGTAAACACTGGGCAGCATGAATGGAACTACTCTTCATTTATATTCAATGCATTCTTATAAAGTAGGCTCAGGTAGAACTAGCATGTGTAATAATCATCTTCAGAATATCTAATCAGTCGTCTTTGTGGGGAGAGAAGAAAACCCTTTACAATACATTACAATCACAAATCTTCTGCTTCTGAATTGTGCAATCCTGTCTTCTCAAGTCCAAAAAGATAACTCCATTAGTTTAGCAACTGTGTTAACACGTATCAATATACTTTAACTTATTAGGGGGCTGCTTCTTATTTTATTGAATGTTTCTTTAAAGAACCAGCGGTGGCTGTTGCAATTTCTTTTTGTTTTGATTTTAATTCAAGAATCAATCAAGATGAAGTGACTCTGAAAAGGACAGACTGCATCTTAAAGAGTACTAGTTCAGTCACCAAGCTTCAGCTAGTGACAGAATAAAGCTGTTACTATCTATCATAAATTTGGTGAGTTCTGTGAAACTTCAATTCACACCAGCCACAGGAAAAGCACTGAAAGTCTTCCAAAAGAAGTCAGTGAAAGAGACACCCCCTCATCAGTGCATAAAGAAAGCAAAAAGAGCCTTCTCAAATGGCCAGCGAATTGATGGCCTTGAAAACCAGCACCAAGTTTCCAGCAGAAACCTGTATTTCTTCAGGAATAGGTCCTTTATGTAAACAATTATAGGCAAACAAACAAACAAAACAAACAAAAACCAACACCAGAAAAATGAAATAAACAAAACCAACACTTCGACAAATCAAAATAGTGATCCCAGTGCAATTGCTTGTTCTGTAAACTGTGTAGGAGATGGAGAATTTCAATTTCTATCTCCTGAAAAAAAATATTATTTATTTAAAGAAGTGAGAGAAAGTGGGAATGACTCTGCTAAGTGGAGCATAATTTATTCTGAGCAGTAATAAACTTTCAGTAACATCCTCTACCTAAATCGTCAACACAAGCAACTAGCAACACCATGATACATGCTGAAGCGTACTTCCAGTATAGCAGATTTATTGGTCTCTCTATAAACACAAGCGGGGAAATGTTAATATGCAAAACTACCACCTCTCAAAACATACTTTGTCCCTTCTTACAGAAGATAACTTTCGGATATTTAAGATGCAGAAACTCCATTCCCTCCAACAGCCAAACCTTTCTATTCAATATTGCACGTGGAATATGAGCTACTCATATCAGTAACATCCCTAACAGCAACATCAACAACTCACTAGAGTTTTCAAAGCGTGCACCTTGTGCATTACTGACACCTCTGAAAGATACTTTAATTAAAAGTATGTAAGAAAGGCCAGCAGAAAGGATGAATATAACTGAATGCCTCATACTTAAATAAAGTGCACTTAAATAATACTGAACAGTGTTTCTGGAGGTTGTATGAACTGAAAAAAAGTACAAAAAACAACCCAAAGAAACACAAATATGCAGAGAAAGCAGATGTTATTTATCCCCATGTTCCTAAACTTTCCTGCACATAAATTTCTTCTAATTAGAATATTTCAAAGATCCATTTCACTACAAAATGAAAATTACACTCAATCTAAATAGCTAAAGAACATACACCATGTTAACCAAAGAGAAGCTAGATATGTTATTAGATTTCAGCTGGTACCACTCGGAAGCCTTAGAAACCGAAGAGTTAAGAAAGAATCAATAAGTTTTTTGTTCAGTTATAGAGACTGGAATATAGTAAGTGGTGTATTCACATGTTGCAGCACTTCTACTGGTTATATCATCACAATTTGTTTCTTCCATAACTAGGCTATTAATCTGTTTATCATTTGTAGAGTTCAAACTATTGATAACCATTATCGTATCCATCAGCACCACTTCTGTGTAAGGCACTTTGAAGATGGGTGCATTTGCAATGTCATTACCTACACTATTAGATCTCCACGCAAAAAATAATTCTTTTCCTAGCTTACTACTTGCACTTCACCTCTCATCCACAGCAGCAGATCCTCGATCATTCTGCCTCTACGGGCATAAAGTTCAAAAACCTGCTATATAATCTAATCAGCAGCTACCTCTTCTAGAAACATTCACATTGAAACATGACTTAAAACTTTGCATCATATCATTTTTCCTCTCAAGATAAGAACAGAATACTCCTTTAAGCAAATATTTTATACTGCAGAACCATACAAGTGTCTTTAAAATGAAATAAAAGGAAATCCTTATGAATAAATTTAGATATTTCTGGCAGAAAATGATGAAGTGAATGTTAAAGAAATACATTCTGTACTCATGAAGACAAACTCCCAGAGGTGAAAACCTTATTCCATAGCCTTTTACAAGTCCTTCTCTAACATATAATAAAGCTTTTCCCTACATAAACAGGATGAAATGAAAAGATTAACACCCACTCACCTCTGAAAAGCAAGAAGAGCCTTTCTCTGCAAGACCTCTTGCATCCCTCGCAAAGATGCTGAAAAGGATATATTTAATCAGTGATGTGCAAGATCAAGGGTTTACATTCCACGTGCTTACCAAAGTAGTTATAATACATGGATGGAGAAAAATGGTTGCATGCAGAAGCTTAATATTAAGTTTAGCATTCTGCTAGGTATCCTTCTTTAAGCAACATGAGAATTTCCAGATGTGTTTATTCTTATCTTACCATCAGTAGCCTGCAGACTGTAAGTCAATCCTAGTGCCAAGTATCCTTTTGCTTTGAACTCAGATGTTTTGTCTCCAAGATCAACAACCGTTTTGGCAAATCTTTCTGCTTCTTCCAACTGAAAATATTATAAAAGATCCATGTAAGTCTGAAAGTAGCTAAAGCTTACATAATGTGAAGAATGCACAGCATGTTTATTATGCTCACCAAGAACGTCGCAATCTCTGTAGTAATCACTGCAAGGACTATTTTCCTTTTCATTAAACCTAGTTTTCTTGCTAAATCCACAACACAGAATGCAGATTTAAGAATGCTGAAGCACTCACTCTTATGGTTGAGAGAAATACTGGTACATAATGCCCAAACACTGTTTTCACCTTTTGAAAAATAAAATGGCATTTCTGCTCTATACATGCCATCTACAGTTTTTGCACTTCATATTCAATGAGACTTTTTACTCTATCAACTTTTTTTTTTTTTATTTAAAAAGAAAATCAATTACAAAAGCCATGATTCCATAACTCTGCAAAAACAAGTACAGCCACGCAGATCCCTGCTTCACATATGATCACAGAATCGTAGGGGTTGGAAGGGACCTCCAGAGATCATCGAGACCAACCCCCCTGCCAAAGCAGGTTTCCTACACCAGGTCGCACAGGTGGGCATCCAGGCGGGTCTTGAATATCTCCAGAGAAGGAGACTCTACAACCTCCCCGGGCAGCCTGTTCCAGTGCTCCGTCACCCTCACCATAAAGAAGTTCTTGCACACATTGGTGCGGAACTTCCTGTGCTCCAGTTTCTGTCTGTTTCCCCTGGTCCTGTCTCCAGTGTATTTCCAGTGACGATCTAGTGCAAGTAATCACTGCGCAAAAGTATCTGCTACATCTCTAATCCAAGATTCTGTTGCACTTTAATGTCAGCTCTTGCTGAAAAAAAAAAAAAACAAACGGTGGCAAAGCTTACCCAGTGGAGAGATCCCATACAGAGCTTTGCAGCAAGGAGAGGAATAGTTGCATCATCTGGTTTCAAACGTATACATTCCTTCAAGACTTTAACAGCTCGAGCAGACTGTTAAAAACATTTTTCATTGAAATTACTAAAAGCATGACTATGTTTCACAGATATAAGATCCCTATTTCTATTATTGTCTTTATTTTTCCTGTATACAAAGAGCCAATACCAAGCATTTTGCTGAAAATGTGTCACAACTCATGCAAGTGAAACACATGACTGTAACCACTGCTGTAGTTTTATTCCTATAGGAGATATGGTTTAGCGTTCCAGGAGAAATATTTGCTCAGAATGTAATTTCAATGGGTACATTTAAAAGTTTGCTAGGCCTGTGAGCTCACAGCATTTCAGCAAGGCAAATGAAAGAGCCAGAATGCAGGCAGTCATATGAACAAGCTGAGTTCCAGTGCTCTCTGGGAGTTAATGCAACACTTAAGAATAGATATGGTACAAGACTTTATAACAGACTGTCACTGCTCCTCTTTAATTTATTTTCCTCTATCCATTCACAGTACAAAAGAGAATTCTAGGTGAACAGAGAATGGCAAGAATAATTAATCAAAAGGAACTGAAAATGGAAAATTGCATCTGGTAACAAGCTGCTAGGTTTAAGAATCAAAAAACGTATCCCATTTTACTTGCATAGGATACACTGTCTAAAACAGTGTATCAGTAAACAGTAAAAAAAAGAAAAAGACAAATTCACAAAGGAAAAAGAACAGGAGCATCATGAATCAGCAGTCATCTGTACCTAGGCATAAACTTTGTTCATCAGAACAGTACTTGAACAAAGACTTTCCTGGAAAATGTGTTCTGGTATAAATCACTACTGTGTTTGTTTAACTTAGCTTAAGCTTGATGTCAAGACTGCTCTGACCATCAGCTTTCAGTCCTCATGAATTAGAAAATATTGAAAGGATTGTTACATTCTTTCTATAGCACTAGAAATAAATTCACAAACACAGTGAGTTGTCTTATTTAAGGAATTGTTTTCAAAAACGTTGCAGATGAACAATGATGAAAGCGCCAAACACTGTTATCAAAAGCCATAACAAAAATCATATCCAAAAATTAAGACTTACTTTTCCTGCTGCCATCAAGGACAACGCAAACTGATACCAGAGATGGAATTCTTCAAACGCAAACTTCATGGCTCTTTCTAAACACTAGTTTTGAGGGGAACATTGTTCATTAAGGGCATATTCTTTGATTATTAAGATATAGTAGTATAACATTTCTTATAGATAAACACCTAAACCCCACGTAATCACAAATTTGAATTATGTAAATAAGTGAAAACAGCTGACAGATTGCATATGGAAAAAAACAAACAAACTTTCACTAAAAATTTATTTCTGATACACTGTATTTAAATATTCCTATCAGCACTATCCTATTTAGTCTGAGAGAAAGAATGAGAGATTTCAGACAGTTTACTCTTAAATGAAGGTATTAGGAGCAAAAGCTCCAAGAGGCAAGAGAAACGTTAAATGAAAAGTAAAAATGTACATGGACATACAGTAAATTGTGAACACTTGTCTAGCAGTGGCACCATATGTACTTATTGGTACTACTTAAAAGATGAAGGAAAGTTCACCTAAGAATATTGTTTCTAATAATTTTAACTTATCACACGAAATATTGTGCTGGTTTTCTGATTTAATAACTGAGTGCCAATAGGAAATTCATTATTACTATACTAGATTTAGAATATTACATTGTCATTATGTTAACTTTGAAGGTTTCGTATCTGCTGCTATCAGTAAGAACTATTTCATTTTGCTACACTCAGTTTAACTAATCAGATCAGGTCCAAAGAGTTGAAAGGTTGAATATTTCTCTGGATTAAACTGTTTTAGCAATGAACTTTCTAGTCTGCAAAGTCCAATTAAAGCAGCAGCTTTTCTGCTCTGATAGTTATAATGTGTATGTTAAATAGCAATACCATGAATTATTTTTTGCATCCAAACTCAGAAAGCACAGACAGTTAAGTAGCGTATTGCTATTGTGTATAACAACAAGAGCTGAAGCAAAGAATAGCACTGAGGATGAAAAACAAAAGAAAATATGTATATATATGTATAACTAATGTCAGCTATAATTTTTCCTACTATATAGTGTTTAGCATCAAGACTATTTCTAAACAGTATTTTTATTAAATCACAGGCACAGAAGTTTCCTAAAACAAACCCTTTCTAAGTGCTGCAAAAAGGTCATCATTAGTATGTATGTGTATTAAGTTAAATATCTATTAAGCCAACGCATGTTTATTTCCCCACTGATCTTTTTTCCATCACTGGAAGTTAAGAGATCAGAGCAGAAATCTAATAAGCTGCATGTGGATTCATTTCCTATTACTTTGGATACTTGACAGACGTCCAGGTGACGCACAATCCACCACCTCCACACATGGAGCTGGCACAAAACAACCGTTGCTAAACCTGTCTCTATCTCCACTGATAAGTACAACTGTAGTCCTCATCTAAGTGCTTCTGAATGAAGAAGGATGAATTCAAGCTTATGTTTTTCAAATGCTCTTTTTTTTTTTTTTTTTGCTTAATTGAAAATTGCCCATTTTAACTGACAGAAGATACAGAAGTTGTAGAATTTGATAATAACAAAATAATAAAAACAAAGCATAAGAACAAAGAACACAAAGGTCTTCCATTGCAGAGAATACTAGGACTGTGTTTCACCATACTAATTAATGAACTATGTACTGCTCTTTGCTATCCAGCCTCCAGATCACTGTTGTTCTGAAACATTCTCATACGAGTGAGACACAACTCTGACAAAGTGAGAGCAGATAGTGACATGCTGGACAGGAGCTTCTCACTAACACCACTTGGCAATTCAGTCACATACTTGTCTTTGACTACAAAAATAGTGTGGCAGTTAGAAAAACAAATACTTTGACTGACCGTATTTTACTGTGCTTAAGATCCATTCTGGAAGTATTAACACGACTTCATTTAGAAACAATCCTGCTGGATGATACTAAGAACAAGAGGACAGACAACACCTTAACACCCAAGGCCTCTATCTTTGCTTTTCTGAATTTGCCTTAGAAATATATTTAACTCTCTATCATCAACTTCTTTTCTTTTCTTTAGTGACCTTGAGAAAAAGGAAGAGAGTGACAATGACAAGGAGGAAGAGAGGAAGAACTACACAAAATAGAGAATTCTGCCTCTCATTTATCTGACTTATGGTGCTTCTTGACTGATCTTATAGCATTGAAAGACTTTCCAGTGAATGGAAATTAAAGAATCAGTTTAACCTAATATTTATGTTGTGCTCATGTAGAAATACTCTAGTCGACACTTAGAAAATTTAAATAATGCTTAATTTGAATAATAATAATAATCTATCTATGATAACTGAAGCAAAAAAAAATCTAATAAATGATTCTGGCCACTATGCAAACATATCAGACGAGAATTATTAATGCTCTGGAAGAAATGGCTGGAAAGCACCATGAACTATGAATACTAATTCTGAGTCTGACCACTTAGGGAAACAAGATCTATCATTTCCTTAACAGTTCTGTCCCTCCCTTTTAAACTCCTGCATACTTCACAAAGGTAAAAAGTCAGTAGGAGACAGAGACCTATAAAAGATCCTTGCTTGATAACAAAAACAAATATTCACAACAGTTCTGGACATCAGAGAATCCATATAGGGGACAGCTCTTTAAAAACCCTCAGCTACAGGAAAATATCATAGATATACTCCTTTAAGTCTAAAATAAATTAGGATTCATGAATTCCAGGATACCGTCACTACTTTGTGTATCTTTGTGTTAGAAAGAGTCTGCCTTGTTATCAAGAATCTGCCACGTTAGTAAAATCCCAGAAAAAGGAAAGTGTCATATACCAACATACAAAGGGGTTTTCCAGATGGCTCGAGCAAGCACTGCCCGAGAGCCTTTATTTTGGCAGAAGGACAATAGTACTGTCTAAGAAGAAGACGTCTGAAACTAAAAGGTCGGTTACATACTTGACTATCCATTATAAAATTTTACAGGTCGCGTGGTCTTTTCTTCATTATTTCACAAAACTAGTAGTACAGGGCAGGAGTTGTAAGCGCTGTATACGTATTACATTTACCTAGGTGATTTATCCAGCAACATGAAAATCTTGTAAAAGGAGCGTTTCTGAACTAAGAAATCCCAAATTCAAAGGAATTGACTTCATGAAGGAGTCAGTAAGAAATACATAACAAGTCACAGTACCATGGAAAACTGAAAGTTAAGATAACTTTCAAGATAATGGCAACCAACTTAAGTAGTTGAACATTTAGCATAATCCCTCTCCTGAAAGGCAGAAATGTAGCCCTTGATATTGCCTTGCAAATAATCACAAATCACCATATAGACAAGCAATGTTGAAAGCATTACTGAATTTTGTTGTTCAGCATTATGATCTTCTCCTAAAAAGAACGTGCTTGAAGTTAGCGATTTGAAAGATGAGTATCTAGGAAATTTCTGGTCTGGAAAATTTCTTCCCTGGTAGGACACTGATAAGCTCCAACATGTCATATCCTAGGAAGCTTAAAAAACAATCTGATGACAGCCAGAGTTCCTGTGTTTAAGAAGAGATTTATGACAGCAAAAAGTTCTTTGATTTAGTTAAAAAAGCCATAAGGAATTGAAAGCCTGTTGTGTACATTCTCAATAAAGAAATAACATCTCCTCAACCGTGAACAGGACTCAGCATTAGAATAGTAGAATAACTTACTAGAATAACACAGATGTGACAATTTTTCCTTATTTAGTGCTCTTACATTGTAATTTTCTTCTCACCTCAAATATTTTCTAATGGATAATCAGCTACAACTTAACCAGAAGATAACAAGGTACTAGAACTGGTCAATTTCCACAGTTAGATAGACTAATGGTGTTTTCTGACATGGAGCTGCAACTGCTCCGCTAGAACAATCATCATTCACTCACAGAGAATAAAGCTGGCAAAAAAATTACATTCCTGTTACACAACTTAGCGATGTTATGTTAACACTTCTGAATTTGTGTTTATTGTAATGCTTATAAAAGCTTCAGACTATGGGTCACAGGATCTAAGGGCAGTCATGCTCCAACCACTCACTGAGCTGTAATGACCTCTTAAAGTTTATGCTTTCTTTGTTCTTCTGATGACAAGATCTGGAACAAATTAGGTGTTCTAACCATTCCCTGACAAGTTCCTGCTGGAGCTGTTTGTATGCAGAGTATGTGTATGCAAAATAAGAATTGCCACTTGGATCAGGACTTCATAACATGATTATGTTCTACTGTAGGATCAGAGTCTCTGTGAACATTCATATTCCTTTGTTTCAGAAAAGACCTTCTATTGTACTAATGCACAACTTGCAACTATAAAATGCTTTCAAGAGGAAGAATACTCAAATTCAGAACTTGATATCATGGTAGATGTCACTATCAATATACATCAGAAAAAGTCTTTTATGATTAAAACTTTCATTATTAAAAAAAGTTTTATTTTTATCCGATTAAAATAATCCTTTATTAAAGTGAACAGATATGATTTCTAAGCAAATCAATCCCTGAATATGCCTGCTTACCACACATGCTGAAGTATTCCTTCTGGATACCACTAACTAATACTGGTCAGTGACAGCATTCTGCTGCTGGGTAAGCATGGTTTTCAGCAGCAGGGGCTCTGCTCTCCACCCAGAGAGTGGCTGGGCTGTTGGTTTGTCAGATATGAAACTTTTAACAATACTCGAAAATTTCCTAAAGTATTAAGTTGTCACAGTCTAACAAGCAGAAGACATTTGAGGCAGGGAATGCACTTCCCCACTGACCTAAAAAAAGTAATACATTCCCCTTTATTAATTCCAAAAACATTTTACAAACTATTACAAAGTTGGAACACTCCAAATTTTATGAAATGTACAAGTCTTGTTTTGAAAGAAAACCTCACAAATCCTTTTTCTAGGTATTAATACTGGTGACCTATCCATTAGAAAATATTTGAGGTGAGAAAAAACCTCCAACCAGTAATATTTAGATTATTACAAACATATTAATAAGGCTTATGGCAATCTATTTAAATAAGTACAGTTTAAAAATTAAATTTGGTGTCTCCTAAACTTTGAAAGGAAATTCAAAATAAGAAACAACAAAATCCTCCAGACCAGGAGTAGAAGAACCAAAAGGAACACTGTTTTCCTTGTAGTACTTCAGCACTGTCAGCTGAGCTATCTAATGTGCATCTATTTAAGCAGATCCATGCCTTCCGACCTAAAAAGCATGTGAAATGCTGTGCCGTTAAACATTTCTCATATCTTTCAACATTTCTGCGCTTGAGAACCTTGTGAAAATTCAGACAGTAAATATTTTGGGGTAGAAAATACCCATTATTTATAAAGTAGTATATGACAGAATCCTATATTTGTTTAGCCCTGAAGTACTAATACAATTAACACGATTAACAGAAAAAAATATCAAAGACAGTTCAGTATTCACTGCTATGGACAAACCTCTGAGAGCATTTCATATTGGCCTCTTCTTCCCAAGGCTATAGTAAGTAAATCATATACTACAGATGCACTTTGCAAACTGATGATACGATCATTTTTGTGTTCTGGTATTCTGCTTAGTACAGCATCACGGTTAGCCTGAAACATAACAACAAAAAGAAATCAAGTCAGACATTGAATTCAACCTTATTCTTGCTCAAATAACTATTGTTATAATTAGATTGACTGTCAGAAGCTGGCATAGGTGATACAGAGAGACAGTACCTGTTACTGATTTATAGACAGCCTCAATCACTTTAGCTGAAAGATTCGAGTTTCTACATGTATTTACTTTTCATTACTTGATTCTAATTACATAAATTATGAGAATTCTCAGAAACCAAAGATGGTATGTTTTAAAATATATATATATATTCATCTTCTAAAATTTAATTTATTGTTTTGTAGGCAAGCAAAACATATGAGAAGAATCTTCAAATCTTCTGTTTCATCTTTTTGTGAAATAAACCAATTTCTTTTGTCTTCATAACATTATGACACTACCTTCTCGCTTGCCCAGGTTACCTGCCCAGGATAACCATGCAATCACCTTCAGAAATTATTAATGAGAAATGAAATGCACACTGCAAGCTTAAGATCTTGCTTTTTCCTTTTCAGAAGCGCATAAATTAAAGTAGAGCTGGTTAAATGAATTGACCATATTCAAAAAGAAATCCTGCAAAAGAGCAAAAACTAAAATTCAAGTCTCCCAGGAGCTAAGGCTCAAGTACTCAGTATTTCTCCAACTATACCATCAACTCTCTGAAAATATCTCATCTTGACACCTTCTCCATTTCCAGATCTTTTGATTGTTAATATTCCTACTGACAAAAACGCTATTGCTTGAAGTCCGTCAGTCCTTCTCTCTCTTCACCTCTTCTCTGCCTTTTCTTTTTTTTAATTACACATGGTATGGCCTAATATGTTTACTTAAATACACTAAATTAAAATTGAGAGTTTGCTTCATCCCTTTTTCAGAGGGGAGGAGTAACACATACTAAATACCCATACATTGGTTTTTTGCTGTAATAGGAGAACATCACACTCTGATCACACTCAAAAAAACCTTTAAAATCAGTATAAATACAGAAAGAAAAATTTCAAAGAGATACTTGGAGTGTACAATGCACAGACATTTCAAGATTTATCAGCTGAACAATCCACAGACTGACTGGTTTGAACTTCACTCCCCCTACCCCCATCCTCCAACCCAAAACAGGCACTGGGCTTTCTTTTGATCAAGACAACTTCGGCTTTTCCTTTCCACACTGCATAAATATTTAGTCAGATTCAAGAACTTCTTCCTTTTTAACTCCATGTTTAATCACTGATTCAATTCCTTTCCTTGCAAGTACAGAACAAGCCCTAAACTAACACTTTCGAAAAAATGGATGGCAATGCCAAAGCAGTATTACGGGACAGGATGTCTTGTAAGTTTTGTTATATATCTGAACAGTCATCTTCTGCATAATCACAAAAATTAAGTGTACTTAAAAAATAAAGTGCTCAGTGTTTCAGAACTGCTAAAGTCTCAGACACAATTAAATGAAAATTAATTAAGTTGCAGTATGCCACACTTGCCTTATACACGCTTTAAGCCTGAAGCAAATATGAGTAGAATAACTTTGCTTTCCTGCATGAGCTGAGACAAACACACAAAGCCATGTGTAGGAGGTAGCTGGTGTTCACTCAAGCAAAGTCTACCCAGCAACTAGCAGTGTGCTTCAGGGAGCAACACTGGGTACAATCCTGTTCAACATCTTCATTAATAACCTGGATGATGGAATGTAATGTACTCTCACAGCAAGTTCACTGTTACAAAATTAGGAGGTGAATCTACTAATGGGTTGTGCTACTTACTATTTAGGGGGACCTAGACAGGCTGGAGAAATGGGCTCACAGGAACCTCTTCAAATTCAAAGACTTACAGATGCTAAGTTGGAAAGTGAATGCTCAGTGGCAGGACAAGAGGCAGTGGGCACAAACTGAAACACAGAAGGTTCCCTCCAAACATTAGGAAACACTTTCTTCATTTACTCTGATGGCGATTGAACACTGGAATAGGTTGCTCAGAGAGACTGAGGACACTCCATCTTTGCAGACATTCAAAAGCCGTGGTACTGGGAAACCTACAGATGGCCCTGCCTGAGCATGGGGCTGAATAAAACGGACCTCCAGAGGTCCCTTCCAACTTCAACCACCCTGTCACTCTGTTATTATTGCTCAGCTGACGTTCAGCAACAAGTACCGCCACTGTAACTTGGGAGTTCCCAGTCCTTCAGATTCTACCTTTCTACACATTCAAACTTAGGTAAGAAGAGGCTGATCTACACTTTGTAGGTGTAACAGCTAGAATACAAGAACATCTTACAATAAGTGATGGCAGAGTTGCAGCTGACTTTCCTCATTACGCATGACAGTACACTGCAGCAGCAGTCATGTGGCTAAAAGAGACATTTTGTACTCTGAAATGTACCTATAAGAGAATTAGAATACTTAAAAAGCACAGAACTATCTTTCCCACATAATTTCTTTCGTAAGTATTACCATTAAAATCTTACCCACCAAAGCATCCATTCTGAATTAAGAAATTAAGGGAACTCAATTTTCTGGACATATGTTGCACTAGATCTAATGCAAGTAAGAAGCTATGATGTTAGAGTGTATTACTTCCCTGAAACAAGAAGTACGATTTAGGGGTAATATACACACAGTGATTTGAATATTGTTATTTACACAAAATGCTACTTATATCAGATGCTCATTCTGTTTTTCAGTATTTTCTTAAATAATCTCATAAAGGACAGAAGTTCTGAAGCCTTGTGTTTTTAATAATTCACAAGTAAAAGATCATACTATGTTGATAATACAAGACCATGTCTAAATACTAATGTTTCATCACTCTTTTGTAATCATTTCTTACTCACCTATCAGTTTGAAAATCATGAGTCATATTGCTCTTTTTAACTACGATAGGTAGACAGTTAGCATGCAGTGCTGAACAAAGAGCTCTTAACTCTCAGGAAACAACTCTCACAAAGACAAGCTTGAAGTGATTAATATTTTTAAGGTTAACACTTTTGCCTCAAATAACTTGCAATAATTACTTGTCAAGAAAAAGATTACTGAAAGCTTGCTAAGAGTGTAATGCGCCACCATGATAAGCATTCAATTTAGACAGATCTAATTCAGAAAGGAAAAGCTGTAAGTTACCTGAAGAGTTAAAAAAGCATTATGTTAAGGATCTTTTTGACTTCTTAATGCTGATATGCAAAGAAATACTCTGGCAAATACAGTAATTGGTAGTCAGATGCAGCCATAGCGGGCATGCTTCTGCTTCACACCATGACCATTGTTCACATTAGAATTCTTCTTCATGTTGTCATAAGCTGCTCAAGCACCTTAAAGAAGCATGTGTCCCTTTTCAGATGCAGCAAAAGCAACACATGGTATATGGAAACGTTTGCTCAGTCTAGTTTTCTAGTGACAGATTCTGTCACAAACATTGCAATGCAGCTCACTAGGAATAAGGATAGTAATTTGCACTACCACTTAAGCGTATGTAGCAACTCTAAGAGTTCAAATAGGATAACATTCAATAAACTGTTCTGATCTTACTTAACTAATAGACCAGAAACTTTGCCAGAGAGTAAAAGATCTCACCTAAGGAACTTAAAGACGACGTGCCATTGGTGTTCAATGAGACAGACTAATACACGACGCCTGAGATTCCAGAGGTTCCACCCCTCCAGCTAGAAACTCAGCAAAGGTTTGAGCCTAAGCTTTTCATTTCTTTTATTTGACAATATATAGTAGAACTGAGCTGGTATGAGAATGTCAGTACATGGCAGTTGATCAGTAAAATCGTGCTACAGGAAAATATGAAAAACTGATAGAAGGTACAAGTAGTCCACTGAAAGGAATCACCTGCTGGGGAAAGTAGGAAACTTGAAAAAATGAAATATGATCCAGTAGAAAAGGCTGAATGTCTGCATAAATAAAAATAATTTACAAATGACTGACATCTGAGTTTTAATGAGCAATGGAAAATATTTTTGGAAATGCTTATTAGGCTTACCTAGTAGACTTTGATTTTGGTTTTTAAAACAAAAATGACTTACATTTTGAGTCTGCCTGAATGATACCTGCTGGTGTAACTGTGGTTCATACTGATAAGTGACGAGAAAAGACCTGGTTTTGTGTTCACCTGCCTATAATTTGGAGGAGGCTATGTTCAGTCACTCTACAGGAGAAAAAACTCCTATTCATAACATCTGCAGAGCTCATCCTGCTGCTTCAGAGGAACAGAAGCTTGAATTTCAGAAGCAACTGCCTGTTCTCCTAACAGAAAATGAAACACAAGTCAAAAAGCAAGGCATGACAAAAAATGTTTTCATTTAAAAAAGAAAACGGAACACACACATACACACGCAACATTTGCACATCCACTGTTTTACCTACCATAGATTCACTAATAAGTAGCAACAGTAAGGCTTCTTCTGTATTTTCTTGAGGACAAAAGATGCTGTTCAAAACAAAAATTCAATTACTTAAGCAGGAAATACTACTTTTAGGAGTAGCTTACACAAATATTGTGCACTGAGTACTGTAAAAACTGGAAAAATCCATAAAACAGAATAGATAAGTTACATTTAAAAAACTGCTTAAAATTCATTTATCTGCAGTGCTCTACATTTACTTTTCAGAAAAGTTGGACAAATAGAGTCACAGAATCATAGAATTACAAGGTTGGAAAGGACCTAAAAAGATCATCTAGTCCAACCATCCTCCTATCACTATTACTACCCACATACAATAAGAGAACAAAACAACCCACGGCTGTCCAGTGTTAAAGAACACATCCAAATATCCCAAAATATAGCTGCCAAGTATAACTTGACAGCTATAAAAATATAGCCTGTGGTTTAACTAGCTGTTGGCATCTAGCTATCTCAACTGAACCCACATCACTGATTCAAAGGTCAGCAACAAGAAACTCTCAGAGGAGAAAACTGAAGGAGGGTTTAACAGATCTATAAAATCATAAATGATATTCTTCAAGCATCATTCACTGCCCTCAAAAGAACTGAATGCATTTAAATAACGTATTAGGCACTGTATTTAAAACAAACCAGTACATTTCTGACTCAAAAAGCTGGAGGTCAGGGGAACATGTAGGAAGATGTCTCCTTTAAGTATGTCTTGCTATTTGTTGTCTTAGGAACTCGCTTTCCATCACCGTTGGAGATGAGGTACTAAGCTAGACACATTGTCTGATCTGGTATTAATCACTTTGATGTGACCAAAGAAAAGCACTTAATTACACGCTCTGCTGAAACTGTGGAATTCCTTGCTTACATTTCTGAAGAACAAAAACATTATACTAGACAAAACCACGCTTTTGAAAGGAACTGTGTTTCTACAGAAGAATAAGTTGATAATGAAAAATATAAATAAGTTTGAAAGATGGAGTCTGAGAAGCCTGCTGTAAGTGTTCTGGTCTGAGGAATCAGGATTGCTAAAAATCTTTGAAGAGAAAGGCCATTCTACTTCGTAGCGGTAACGTGGTATGCGCCACAATTACGTGGGGCTACTGCTGTATGAAGTGTTCATAAATGGAGATCTGCAATAAATAATAAATCTGCAGCTAATAATAAAAAGGTCACAATCTGGGAAAACAGCTTAGTATCGACTACATGCTGTAACAGAGGAACTGACTTCTCTTTACTTGAGAAGCAAAGAAGTTGTTTGAATGTTTGGGAAAATGTGTAGCTCAACATAAAAGAGACTTCCTTATATAATAACTTCATAGAGTGGCCTGGGTTGAAAAGGACCACCATGATCATCTAGTTTCAACCCCCCTGCTATATGCAGGGTCGCCAACCACTAGACCAGGCTGCCCAGAGCCACATCCAGCCTGGCCTTGAATGCTTCCAGGAATGGGGCATCCACAATCTCCTTGGGCAACCTGTTCCAGTGCATCACCACCCTCTGAGTGAAAAACTTCCTCCTAATATCTAACCTAAACCTCTCCTGTCTTAGTTTAAAACCATTCCCCCTTGTCCTATCACTATCAATCCATGTAAACAAAACAGTCAACACAGCTCAAAACACTGCCTCTAATGACTTAACATTCAAGATATAATTAGACTAGTCTGAAATTCAAGAACCCACAATTCCTGGCTTTTAAATCTACAGCTGGACAATATTCTCAAAAAAATATGAGTCAGTTTTTTGGAGAAAATATAGTCAAAAGTTTCATGTGGAACAGGTAACAGCCTCCTCAAATGAGATTCCCAAATCACACCAACTTCACAGAATGGCTGAAATTGGAAGGTCTCTCTGGAGATTGTTTAGTCCAGATTTTCTGCTCAAAGCAAGGTCAGCTGGCAGACTCAGGACTGTGTCCAATTGGATTTTGACCTTCTCCGGTGATGGAGGCTCTACAACCTCTTCTAGTTCTTCAGTTCAAACGGAATTTCAATCTTCTCCATCTCGATTAAAAATTAAAACACTCACTGTCCTACTAGCACAAATCACAACTTTGCCTAGATAATTATTTCCACTGCTACAATATGTTTCTCAGTTTTCCAGCCCACAGTGATTCCAACATGTATCACAGCAAGCAAGCAGTGGTTGTTGGCTACATAAAATAAGGTATTAATTTATGAACAAGATTTTAGTGCACATTATGTAAAATATGAAAGCAACAAAATTTCATTGGATCAAACTTCACATCAGTGAAAAACAAAGACTACCAAATCTTTCAGATTTCATTACTTGATTTGACATAAGCACAGGAGACACAAATGAACAACAAGTTATTAACTATTAAGAAAGTCCAGATTCTAAGAAATATTAACACTACCACTAATGGTGATTGGGGGAAAAAAAACAACAAAACCACACAGAAGCGTAAGCTGCGATTCTGCTGTTTTCAAACATTTAGACAGAAACTTTCCATTTTGAAGAGCATTTGTGATATATACAGCAGAAGAGGTGGAAGAGCACAAAGCTGAGTAGCTCAAGGTGACAGAAAGATAGCCACGCATATTATGCTTTCTTGTGTATCTCAAAGACAATATAGAACAGTGACTCTACCATGTACCTCAGTATGGAATAAAAAGATATTCAGAGGATTGAGAACAAGAGGTCTTGTGACACACTTCAAACTTCTGCCTGAAGAACGTTCACACTGCGCAATACCTTCTGCATTTTTAACAATACAAACTAAATTACCCAGTGCAGCAGATAACAATTGCAATTATAGAAACAAGAGAGAGGTGTGAACTCAGACATACTTTTCTCCAGTGTATACCCGTGGTCTTCTACTGAGTGTGTAATTTTTCGTATTTGAACCTTTCCGAAGCGGATCATCTAGTGGCGATTGGTGAGGAGGATCTTCCAGTGGATTCCAATAACTCTGTTCACACATGCCTCGTAACAAAATTTCAGCCAGTTGTCTTGCTATCGTCTGTAAAAGCAGAGGAGAAATATTTTCCTTTGAAATGCTGAATACAGTCTCTTCAAAAAATACCAGATTATTTTAAATGCATTAGTCAAGTGGAATTTATTTTCTTTTATTTTAAAGCGTACAAAATATCAGGCATTCTGCTGTTTGAAAGGCGTAAGTACCCATTTAAATTCACTAAATGAAATTAAAAATGGCAGTAACAAACTTCAATTTTGCCTATTACAGTTCGCATAAGTATCAATGCCATCAACTGTTGCTCCTAACAGTGGAGCACATTCAGGTGTATTTTTGGATATTTTATACTCAAAAAGCTCTACCACCTCTCCCAGCCCCTGCAAATATTTCCCTGCTGCATGTGGGACAGATGATGGTGGAGAAAATATCCCCACTGCAGCCTGCAGAGAGGCCCACAGGGAGTAGGGGGTTGTTTCCTGAACGAACTGCTGAAGCACATGGGAAGGATCTATACAGGAGTGTTGGGAAAACGCAAGGATGAAGGAGCAGTACAGAGCAACTGCTAGGGACACACCGCAGCTCCTCCTTTTCCATTCCTGCTGTGCTGCTTGCTCACAGCTAAGGGAGAAGAGGTAGAAGAGTCAGGAAGGAAGAAGTGAAGCTGAACCTGGGAAAAGGTGGTGGTGGTGGGTGTTGTAGATTTTGCCTTTGTTTCTCTCCATCCAATTCTATTTTAATTGACAATAAATTCCATTAAATTACCCAAAGTTAGGTCTGCTTTGCCCATGACAGTAAAGTTCTTTATCTGAACCCACAAATATTTCTATCTTTTTATTCCTGTCCTGTTGATAAGGCAGAGTGAGAGAGCAGCCGGGTGGGTGTCTGGCAGCTCACCACAGCTATAATCCAGATCCAAACTGATCTGGGCTTCTGACAGCTGCAGCCTGAAGGAGCTGGTGTTTGTTGCTGTTGGTAAGGTTTAGCAAGTGTGAAAGTGGGTTGCAGATAAGAATGCAGAAGTTTATTTTGACCACTTATTCCCAGTACCAAATATTTAAGTACAAAAATACTTACATAAATATTATGCAATAATTTAAAGCTTTGAAAAGTCATCCTACAATCTTTAACTAGCAATTTAATCTCCCCTTTAATGTTTAGTGTCATGTAGCATACAAGCCACGTGACCATGTATGAAAACGATGACAACTCAGATTAGTACCAGCAAAATAGAAAAAAGACAGGCATTCCATTTACATCAGAATTGTCAGCATTTCCCAGGAACAAATGTGTAATGATCAAGCCATGAGCAGCAGCATATGATCTACATTTTCCACCTGAATTCCTATATCATTTATTTATTAAGATTTGTAATATTATCCCTCTTCATTGAAAGTCTGCCATTTAATAATTTAAATATGCTTATTGGGCATCCGTTATTAAATTAATTAATGTTACCTTATTACCACTCTGGAAGTTGGAAAAGTGTAGTATTAGAATACTAATCTAAGACATTTTAAAAGTCATTACCTTAGAGCAAAAGATGCAAGTCTTGGCCCTTTGTTATACCAAAAAAAAAAAAAAAAAAATGCAAAAAAAGATAAATCACTTATTTGGTAGAGCTTCATTTTATGACTGTATCAATATTAAGTTTCAAGATTTTGCCTTTCTTTTCCTTCTCTTGAAGAGACTTTATTATGAAAATAAAGAAATGATAACTTGAAGTTTCCAACTTAAAAGAACACAAATGAAGACACTGCACGCTGTCCTCAATCTCATTACATTACAGAAAGATGAAATAATATCCTGGTGAAAGTAGAGAAAAATCACAAATCGGACAACGATGACTAAGCTTGAAAGCATGGTTGGTCAGAAACCAATCATGTTTTGGCCATAACCACAAGTAGGAAAGAAGTAGGTAAGACCAGGCATCAAGCATTCCGTTTTAACTTTAATCATTCACTTCAAACAAAGAAACGTACCTTTACAAAGTGGCAGATAACTGATCCCGATCAATATCCTGTAGCTTATTTGTCCCTAACTCATATTTATGCATCATCTGCCTACTAGAATTCAGAAGTTACAATAGGAACATGGTTTAATGACTTACCATTCGCAGATTTTGTGTAGTTCTTGTTTCAACAGCTCTTAGTAATTCTCTAAATCTACCAACTCCTCTTGTCAAGTTCCTGCATATAAACAAAATTTAACAGCATTCCAACTTAGATATAGTAACATCTTGATATATTACTTGATAAAATCATTAAAATCCACAGTATCAATTTTTATTTTTTTTTCCTGTGCATCAACATCACCCTTCTGTGAAATACACATATACATATCTGGGCACCCCACCACTGATTTTAGAGAACCTCTGCTGCCAGAGCATTGGGGAAAAAAAAAAAACAAGCAAAAAGCATTTTCAGATCAGCAAATAGCTCAAGAGAAAGTGTAAGAAGTGATGAGTTCAAAAGGAAAACAAACAAGCAAACAAAAATGGTCAGGCTGTTTTAATTTTCAATTGCATTAAAAAAAGTAGGAACTGTTAGGGTTTTTTTGGAGGAAGGGGGAGGAATTAAATTCTAGCTGCCTTTTAGTATCTTATAGTAGGAAAATAGGAAATAAGAATAAATCTCTCAAGACTCAGCAAAAGTTAATGTCTTAACTCCTTAGAAAGGAATCAAGACAAAACAAGGCCCACCACATGGTCAGAAGAGAGGACTGAGAGATCAGTGTTCTTGATTTCAGTTGTTTTTTTTGGTGGCTTCTACAGCTCAAGTTGCTTTGCCCATGCTCCTTCCACTTCTGCTGCCCTAAACATATACACGTCCCTAACAGAGGAGGCCCCAGTCATACCAACAGTTTTAGCAGACTTGAACTTCATTCTCAAACAATAGAATTAACAAATTATTTTGAATGTTCTTAAAGTTTTATCTTTTTCTTACCATTGTATCATCTCTGCTATCTTATTTTTTATTGTATTTAAAAACTGTTGGGAATATCTTCTTTGATATCACTACAGCTTGTTTGTATACTGGTGAAAGACTAGGTCAGCTTTTTGTGGAGCTGAGGTTGAAGAACTCAGTTGTTCAACACATAACATAGGATGGTCATGTCACTATTTTAAGTTTAGTTACAAAAACAAATTGAATCAATCCAGGGTGTATTTTGTGTTACATTATTGTTGTTACAAATTATGTCTGTATTATCTTAAGACACAGTTTTACATGCAAGTTGTATAATATCCACTTAACTTCGGCTCAAAAGCCCATTTCAAGAGAAATATTATGTGTCGTGTAAGTTTTTCATAAAGAAAAGTACCATAGCACTGTGCTGTAAAGCTAAATTGCCTTCCTCCTTGATGTCTAGTTTGTACACAATTAAAACATCTTTTAAATTGTGATTTTATACAAACAAAAAAAAAAAAATCAGAAAACAGCATTTTTTATTCACATGTTTTCTTTAATTCTAGTGTCTGAGTATCCAAAACTAGTAGTTTGAAGAGATCATTCTGTAGAACTGTAAAACTGTTTTCAGTTTAGCTAGAGACCCGTTATTTTACTTTTCAGATTACAGGACAGAGGTCATCACTGTTCTGTTACATACAAAGGATTATCAGCATATTTCAGAAACTTCAGTCTCCAGCACAGACAGACATGTCTCACTAGCACAAATTCACCTTTTAAAATACTTACAAAAAAGGCCATTAAAAAGAGCTAACACTTCCAAGTGACAAAATCCATATGAACAGGTTGAAAGTTATGTTGAAATAAGCCAACAGTTAAAAAAAATCCTTTTAATTGCTTAAATTTTAATTATTCTTAACATTTTATTAATTCCTAATATTTTAATTCTTAATTTTATTAATTTTGTATTTCTTTTAATTATTTTAATCTTAATTATTTAAAAGATAACACTTTTCTAACAAAATATTCTTGGTTGTACACATAATATGTAAACAATTGCACGAAAAATTAAGTTTAGTTATACTTTAACACAAGACTCTTAGTAGCTAATAAATATTATACCAACTTCATAGGAAAATGAAGGTAGTACAGAAATTCAGCAGGCTTCATCTTGAAAAACTCTCAGACCTCAGTGGAAACTGGACACATTCAGCATCTTCGTATATGTGTTCAAGAAAGCCCAAACCAGACTACTGGAATCCCAGCTTAAAGTCTTCTATGTCCTAGAGCATATTTTAAATGAACGAAGCTTCCTCTCAGGGACTGTATTGCAAATTCAGAAATGTGCCCTTATCACAAGAGTCAAAAATTATTTAAAAAAAAAAAAAAAAAAGCCACATTGACCAAAATCTGAAGCGTTGACTGCAAAATTATCAAAAGAGCAAAAGTAACAACAACAAAAAAACCCACAAAAACTTGTCATCTTGAGATACTGTTTTACTAGTAGAGATTAAATACACTGCATAGTAGAACTTCAGAACACAATAATATGAACTCTGTGGGAAAAAAAATGCAGTTTCCTAATATTTTGTATGATGTTTATGTCTTTTGAACTGAGACAAGAACAACAAAAGGAAAATCTCTATGAAAAAAGTATGCAACTGTTAGAAGTCCTTAAGGGGGCCACAACACCATTACTACTTGCTTACAACATTTTGGTAAGTATCTGTGAGGGACTGAAACTTGTGACTGAAGTTCTACTGCGTCATGGAAAAAGCAGCAAGATTGTATAGAAAAAAACCTAACATACAGAATTAGGTTTTGCTTCATAAAGCATTTAACCTTGATCCACTGCACAAGTGAACACAAACACAACACAGATTTGTCAAGCATCTTCTATACAGGGTATACTAAAAAAAAAAAGTACACTTTAAAACTACAATCTAAACCAGCAAACTGAGTTAAATGCTTTGAGAGACAAGTAATGAAGCAAAAAATACCATGAACAGTATGGTTGATCTCCACACTGCACTACTTTTAGCAAAGTACATTTCCTGTATTTGTTAAGTGTCTGTAATACCTGGGAGAACAGGGTGGCAGCTATTCCTGCCTAGCCAGAAAATACCTTCTACCTGCTTTTCACTATAATGTGCCTTCACGTTTACAGTTCCACTCATACTGTTAGGCAGATTAACTTAAAAAACAGTGTCTGTAGAAGACTTAGAGATTCTTTCCATTCTTGAGCCAAGGAATTTTAGGGTACATTAACACATGCCCTGAGCTGACAAGACTTTGTAATTTCAGACTTGACAAAGATAGACATTGCTAGCTCCGTGTTGTTCGTATAACTGCCTTGCTACTACATTGACAAAGTAGCACTACACTAATTAAAGACTAGGCATTAAGATCTAAAAGGCAGTAATCTTCTATTGGAAGTCTACATGGATACAACTTCTATGCAAATTTGAGAATTACTGACAGCATTTCTGTTTAACATAATGGAAATATTTTAACTGCATCTATGCAAAGTTGTTCATTCCTAAACAGAGCAATAAATCCAAAAGTAGAGATATGACACCAAAAAAAAAAAGCTCAGGAAGAAAACTAAGAGGCAGCATAGACAGACTGTCCATACAAAATCAGATAAACTGTAGCTAAGCATGCAGGCCAGACAAATATATCTTATCTTTCTGGTTTTAAACACACAAAATAAGAAAAAAATGAAAGAAACTACTCAAATAGTAGAGGTCCATACCTGAAAGTTAGGATAAAAGAACAAACAATATTCTTTCAAACAAGAGGAGTGAGGTCTACTCACAATGTACTCAAAACAGACTAGGACAAAAGTGCTTCAAATTAAACCTGAAAAAGTTTGATAAGATTAATTTACCTTTTATTTGCAGTATATTTTGATATATTCTCTATTAACATGAGAACTGCTTTGTTGTGCTTTTCCCTTATGTTTATCAATTTAAAAAACAAATATTTAGTCTAACTCATTGACTTTTATAGATTAAAGATGGAATTAGAATAGATTTTTGTTCAGTGAGCTTAGACCAAACCTCCCCTGCTTTGCGACTTGTTGGCTAAACTGTGGGCACTTATTCTATCTAATGGAAAAGCACACACACAGTCATGGCAACGGACAAGCAAATTTTCTTATACCAGCCTATTACCTCATTACTGATGCTTACTATAACTCATTTAATAAGTATTCATGTTTTAAATAAGGGGAAAAACAACAACAAAAGACACAGTGAAATCTAAATTGCTTGATAAAAGTGATGAAAGAAACTGCTTTTGGAATCACACCCATTTTCCAAATGCTCTCTCCCTCCCTTATCCAGAAAAAGAAATGTAATGTTTGTAAACTCAACGATACTTTTAAAATTAAAAGTTTGTCGTTGCTATTTCCAAGAACTAAAATAATAAAAAATGCATTTGATTTAAACATGGACAACTGCACTGTTGAGCAAAGGAACGGGGGCAGGCAAAATTCTTGATATACACGTACACAGAACAGAGGTTTCAGATAAACTCTTTATCACTAACAGAACAGCACCTTAACACTCTGAGGCATGTTATTTACCATACCAGAGCAATGGCTTTAAGTGACACTACAAAGATTAGTATTTGGTTTGGGTTTAAGTTTTTTTTTTTTTCTGGATTGAAGTTTTAGCTTATAAATGAAACATCTTCAGTGTGCCATTACTGCTGCATAAGTACTTGAAACTGCCCAGTCAAGCAGTGACTCTTTTTGAACACACAGTAACAAAATACGTCCAGACAGCCTTACTTTATACTCAGCTACCTTTCTCCTGAAGACCGTAACATCACGCATGTGAAATTAAAACATTCATTGCCTAGACTGCAGTTCCACTAGTAGCTGAGCCCACCTAATAGTTCCCTACCGAAAGGAGGTGGTCTCATTCTCCCCATTCTCCTCTTGGCATTTGCTCCCTTTTTCCACCTTCGTATCTTCCTACTCTCACTTGTTTTGCCCTCTTTTCTCACAGCACCACCAGCTGTTATCACACCTTCTGATGAATCAACTCGGCCCACAAAAACTAAAGAAAGCTGTGATTTCTTGGCTGTTTCTGTTTCTGCTGCTTTGGAGAATGAAATAAGCCAAACCAACATCAGAAAAAATAAAATAAAATAAACAATACATGCCAGGAGCGTAGGTACAGGTAAGATGACAGCTGGTAACTCTATATCTCCTGACGCTACCACCTCAGATATTCCTCAGACTCTCAAGATATTCACTGCTGTAAGTATATAAGCACCCTGTTAAGGCACAACAACCAGATTCACAAAAGGAATGAACACAGACTGGATTAAACACCTCACACTTTACCTCTTACTATTTTGCAAGTTTCTGTTTTTGAGCAGAGATAATGGGAAGAAATGGGAGTAGGTTAAGAAAGTACCACAGAAAGTCATAAGCAAAAAGGTCCATTCTTGAATTCACAAGAAAAAACATGCTAAATGTGCCAGAAAGCTTTACTAATGAAATAAGTTAACAGATGGAATGAGGCAAATAGAATTTACTCTGCTAAATATTTAATTTTGTACTACACATCAGTCAAGCTGTATGGTCATCAACTTTATCATTTTACCTAGAATTATATTCTATCTATATTTAGAAGAAAATATAAAAATTCCACAGAAGTAGAAGGAAGAAAGTGCAGTAACAACAGTGCTTTTGTTTAGAATACCAAGTTGAAGACCTAGGATGCCACTCAGCTTAATATAAAGCACGATAAAAACATGGGGAACTTCAGCAGACAGAACAACACAGTCATCATTTTACAACCTCTCTTAAAGATAACAAAGGTCAGAAAATAGCAGCAGGAACCATGAAGGAAGTAGGCTGTGATAAAATATAGGATTTTATACAGGAACAAAACAGCTGGGATATATCCATGTAAGAAGTGATAGAACTCGAAGAGCTAAGATGAAGCAACAGATCAAACGTTTAGTCAGTGACATCACTTAACAAAACACAAAGCCCAGCTCTCAGTACTCTGCATGGTTCAGTCCTCTCAGGGCTCACAGAGAAGAGAAAGGAGTGTGAGGAATAAAAAGGTGTCCTTTCAATTAACACACACAGGTGGTGACATCTGTGAAGAAGTGAGCCAAGCTGTGAGAGGGATCCACTGCCCCACACACCTGTCACTGACTACGCCCAGTTCTCTGACAAGGAACCTAATGCAGAGGCAAGAGAAACTCATGAGCCCTTAGCCACAGGAGCTTCATGCAGACCCCAGCAGCAACACAGCCTCCCACTGCTCTTCAGTCTGGCAAGGAGTAGACTCCTCGCATCACACAACCATTCTCCAGGTAAAGCACAGCACGGTTTTATAAGCTACCAAGAAACACATCCTCATGAACCCACATGTTCCTGAAAAAACAAGAGTTGAGAAAAAAAAGGAGGTGGAAGGGGAGCAGGACTTCCAAGGTAGTATTTCAGCACTAAGAACAGCTTCTCTTCTAAGCTGAGAACTCACCACTCGTGAACAATAAAGAAAACAGACACAGGTTGCACAAGTATAATACAGGGTATTATACTATATTTATAAACTAAAGCAAATCACAGTAGATAAAACTCTACTCAACGCTAATGCTTTTTATCAGTAGATACCTAAGAACTCATACAATTTTGTTGATCAAATTCAAAAAATGAGACTAAAAAGAGAGAAGGGGCTGAAGAAGATGCAGGGCAACAAAACCCATTAGCTGAGAACTGAATGAGAGCACAGCTTGGTTAATCTAGGAAAACAAAGACTAAAAATTATTTAAACACAAAGTAGGGCAGTTGAAAGAAAGAAGGAAAGAAAAGCTAAACACTAGCATAGGAGCAAAGATATACTTAACTCAAAATTTTATGTATTAAACTGAATACATAACATTTCTAGCCATTTGATGTCATCAATTCTCCTTTGATTTTTCTCACTCATTAGCCCAGGAGAAGTCTAATTTTGATGTTACTGCTCCTAGTTAGCTAGAGATATTAATATCTGAAGCAAACTCATTGTTTTCCACTTCTTGAAGTTGTTTATGTGCCATTTATTCATCAGTTCAGTTATTAAGAGTTTTGCTTTTTTATTCCCAGCTCTTATTTTTGCTATTGGACCATTACACCAAAACAAAGTAAAACACAAGACAAGATTTCCTTTTCTCTATTGCATCCCAACAGCAAATTTGAAAACGCTTACTAAGCTTTCTTTTATTTTTATACTCTTCAAAGTAATCATGAACACAGCTGCCATGTAACTGAATATACTAATTCAGAGAAAGGCAGGAAGATAAAGCCAGAATCTCAAAATTCATGCTATATACAGCACACAAAACATGAGTTGTATTCACAAACAGGTACAACACTTCCTGGAAAGAAAAGCCTGTGCAAATGCTTCAAAGCAAGCAAGCAGAATCTGTATTAGTAATCACTAATCTTTATACTGTTCCTCTGTTCATGCAGTATTACTAAGAATTCACACAATGTTCCTAAGCACGAGGCTTACAGGAATGCTTTTTTGAGGGAACAGAACATAGGACCTCTAAAAACATCCTGTTGATAGTCTTGTAAAAATGTCAGAGTAAAATAAATAAGGGAGATGATTTCACTGCTGAGTTGCTTATTATACTTCTGTCTGAATGCAGTCTCTAAGGAACCGCTTTTTCCCAATTCAGTTCAATTTAAAATACCCACACTGCAGTAATATGGGGATTTGATGGGAGTTGAATAATAGAATTATAGACTGGCTTTGGTTGGAAGGGACCCCAAAACCCATTCAGTTCCAACCCCCAGCCACAGGCAGAGCTGCCACCCACCAGATCAGGCTGCCCAGACCCCTGCCACAGCTCCTCTGGGCAAAAAAAAGACATTAAAATATGGTCAAAAACATTCAAACATGCCCTGTGCTTATGCATGGAAGAGAAATCAAAGGCACCACGCACTACCACACATTCAGAGAAAGAAACATTCGTTTCACCTTCTCACATTTAAAATACAATGCATCAAAAAGAAGTTGAGAAGAAAGTCATTTGGGAAGAGTAAGGCAGCAACGGGTGGAGAGTTTGGGTGGCAGAAAAGATCAAATCTGATGTGCCTACCAAACTTGCGTTGTCAGAAAACAAGAAAATATATTTTAGTACAAACACAAAATGCCTGCATGTCAACAAAAATTCCAAGCATTCTCCAGTAAACTGGCTGTAGAACACATCATATATGGTTATGTATTGCATAGGGTGATTATATATTTTGCAAGGAAAGGATATTTAAATCAGGAGGTGCAAACAGGGATTTTCCCAGTATTCACCTGAAATCATGAGTAAAGCTCGCCTGCCTTTCAAGCTTCAGCAGCTGAACAGAATTTCTGCAACACGTACTTGTTTCCAAGGTTTTTGATTCTTACAACAGCCAATCCAATACCACTTAAAAAATTGGAAATACCTTTTAAAATTGTTTGGCCAGTGACAAGAAAATAATTTGAGTAATGGACACTTTGAAAGAATTGATTTTCAAATGCCATTAGTTTTAATAACAAAAAGACATCTGCACAGTATTCAGTTTTCTCTTAGCACAGTACCAGCCTGTTTACAGCCAGTCTGCATAGTCAGAAATCAATCTGACCTCTGCTGCACTGCCTACAACTTCAGGAACAGCGTTGACAAATGAAATAATGGAATTAGTTAACTTTTTGCAAAAAAAGGAGGTGGAGAATGCAGGCACTGATCCCACTACCTCTCGCAATAGTCTCAGAATAGTTACCACGATTTAAAATGAAAATGAGTTATTTTTTAGTACTAGTTCTTCACATCTCTGTAGGTACTTAGTCACCCAGCTCTTCCAAGAGCCAATTTCCTTTATGACAACTATGACCCAAACATACAGTTCCTCTTTGGCAAACTTACTCAAATACTTAGCAAATGAGTTCCTACTATTACCATGTGTTTGTACACACACATTTATACACGCACACACCAAAAGCACTTAAGGATCGGCTTCTCTCTCTCACTTCATTCCTGCAAGTGGCATAGTGGAAAAAGAAAAACAAAAGAAACAACGCCTACCCAGACAAGTCCTTGACATGAGTAACTCTGAGGAGTTTTCTTGTTATGCTCGACAGATATTTTGCACCTCAATAAAAATCAATTATACACAGAGAAAGAAAAAAAGAAAAATTATTTATTTTCTAATGTGTCATCTATTGAGGGCTGGCAACCAAGCAACATCTTTATAGAGAGGACTGGGAAGGTCTGCCTTCACTGCAGCTGTGTCAGGGTGTCAGCGCAGGTACCAGCACCACGATGGGTACAGACTAGATCCAGTTTCACCGCGCTTTGATTTAGCAAGTCATCAGCAATGGAGATTACACCATATTGCAGTCTGGATCCTGGTCTGGAGGGAGTGACATACAGGAAGAGTGATGAGAGATCTGAAAGCCAGTCAGGGCTGGTTTTAATGCAATGGCTACCTGATGTTAGATTCCAACCAAAAAGCTTTTTTTTTTTCCCCAGCCTACACAAGTAGTACATTTCTGAACTCTATTAATTTTTAAAAAAATTACAATTTAAGTGTGCCTTGTTTAAATTAAAGCATATATGCAAAGCAAATATAAGGACAGAAGGATTACTGCTGTCCATTCTCAGAGGCATCTTTCTTGAAAAAGAGCTACATTAAAGTACCAATGTCAAAGTTTCAATGCTCATTGTTTTTCCTAGAATAAAATCAAGTCTTTGAACTCCTTCAGTTTCAAATCGCAAAGCAGCTACTAGATGGTAGCTACTACTGATTAAATGGCGGTTGCGTAATCAGCCAGAAAGACATTTAAAAGTTATATACATTTCAAAGTGTTGCATGTTTGTTTTTTGTTTTTGAAGGCATACAAACCCTCCTTTTAGTTTCAGAATAGCTTCCTTAACTCCTTATACACTGCAAAGCTGAAATGTTCCTCAGCTGCAAAGCGAGTTTTCAAGATTTTTTATAAATATATGTAAGTGCTATGCCATGTATTTTCAAAACACTGGCGCTTAGCAGTTAGTCTTCAAAGGTTTAGAATATTTTATACCTTTTCATACAAGTTAATGCATTCTTGAAAGATATTCACTTAATTCTCTACAAAAACTTGCTTTTTTGACTTAAAAGGAAATCTCTGTACAGTTGGCGAGCAAAGAGAAATTTCAAAGTGGACCAATTCTACGTATGCAGCAACACTCCCTGTGTTACAGCTAAAATGACATTCTTCTGGGTGGTGTAAAAGTTATCTTATTCTCTTTTCTAGTTTGTACCTGACATAAAGAAGAATGGATTTTCCACTTACACTGGATGAAACATAAGTAAAAGCATTGAATAACCAAGTGAACAAAGACACACAACAAAACACTCCATCACAAAAGAACTTCAGACAAATTCAGATCTTCATCAGATATTAAAAGAGATTTTTTAGTACTTACAGGAATGGAACTGAAGTCTAAAAATAAATGCTAAGAAATCCATACCATTTATCCATAAGCCTATACTCAGATGTTTCATATGATGATTTATATGCCCTAGCATACAAATTAGTATAATCACAATTCTGGCATTAAGATAACATTTGAATTCACTCAGTAAAATGTCCCATTATAGTTTAGTGGAAGGAACTTTCATTTTGGATTTAACTTCTCTTAGTATCACAACATCACCTCATGAATACACACGAGGAAGAGTCCACTGCATTGCAACGTGAATACCAGAGCTGGTCTGCCTGCAGAACACTTTTCTGTTTCACTCACAAGCAGCTAAACTTGGGTGACTTCCTGCCTCCTCCACAGGATTCATGCCCTTTTAACATCTACAGCTTCAACTGCAAAAAGCTCATTTAAAGTAAGTGCTTCAATTTCTAAGCTATATTAAAAATATCTACACTTTCTCTGCTTGAGAAATTTCATATAATCTTTACATTTTTATATTAAATTAAAATTTGAAGTGCGTTGAAAAGCAGAATGGAAACATCTCATACCTAACTTGTATAAACCAAATATCAGGATACGTGCTAAATTTAAAGTATTACAAATCATTAAAAAATATGCTATAAATTTGTCACTATTTATATACATATAAATATTTAAAGTAGCAGTCCTCTGTTCAGTTCTGGTAAATTCAAGTGAAAACAAACAACAAAAAGAGAACGGACCCATAAAAGCAGCAACAACTAAAAGCCTGGCACATTGACCATATAAGGCAGTCTTGAAAGAACTGGGATTGGCTCTAAATTAAGAAAGGAAGCTAAAAGATATAATGGTAGAAGTATGTAAAATAATGATTGGCGCTGATTTTATTTCCCTAACACCTCATTTCCTTTTCTACTATTTCTAGCACTGGCCAATAAATTGGTAGATGATGTTTAAAATTAAATTTATAATGCATAATTAGCTTGTAAACTACAAGTGACCACTGTACCAAAGATTGGAAAAAAGAAAAAAAGACTGCATGTTCATGCAGGAGTTGACTACACCATCAGCTTTACTATGAAGGATTGAAATGTACACAGAACAAAATCAGATTTTGAAGTTTATGCCAGGCCAGCTGATATGGTCTAGGAAAAATCTAATTCCTCTATAGGCCAGATGACCCTTAGTGAACCATTATACACTTTTCTTGTGGAGTTGTTGTTAGCATTTTTTTGGTTGCTTGGATGGTTTGAGTTTGTTTTCTTCATTTTGTTTTGTTTTGCTACGTCTGATTTCTCATAGGCACTACATGTCAGATTAAATGGACCGTTTCCATTCGCAGCCTTCCATCAAAATTATTAAAAATGTGGAATTTAGCTTATTCTTTACCATGATTGCCACTGTGATTCTTTCAATACGTGTATGTTAATTGTCTTTTGTGCAGATGTGAAAACAGTAGCTCTGGTAAAATGAAAAATATGAACTTTCTGAACATTCAATTCCTATTGCAATTAAATGATGAAAATGGAACTCAGATGTGATTCTCATATCACGTGTTGTGGCTGCATTACTCCATTACTTTGAGAAGCTTAATGACAATTCCCACCATGACATCTCAGAATAGTTCCAAAATTTGGATGTCCTTTCGTCAACCATTAGCACATGAAAATCTCAAACTCTTTACAGACACTGCATGATTTACCTTCACCTCCTGTTTACGTACATGAATGAATAAGAAACATTTTTGGAACAAAATGCTATCCCTATCCAGAATTCCATCATTTCAATCAAACAGCAATTTCCCAGCAAAACAAAAAGCCCTGCAAATCTATGTGCTTTCAATAACAAATGTCAGAAATGTACTTAAACATCTGTGCAAAGTTCTGAAGCTCTTAAGTATGGAGAGTGGTATTCATGTTTTGAATGATGACTGAATTTAATATTAGTCTTTTAATAGAACTCTTATTTAAATCATAAAGGACCTCCCATGCAGGTTCTAAAAGGATCTATAGAGCAGGTACAATGGAGATTGTATACTTGAATACATACTGTTGGTCTTCATGCACATTTATCCTGCAGCATAATGTTAAAATAAGTGATAACTGAAGAGATTTGGAAAAAAATTATACAAATCAACGCTATAAATATCAGGAATTTCAATATGTTATCAGTCATCTTCTAACACGATCTTTCAAACATTTACTTTCTAATAGTAAAATAAAAAACAATATCAAAGAATAGTTCGTGCTTAAGGTGCTTTAAGTTAACACAAGTTTGTGTTACATACATTTTAATCAAAGGATCTACTAACAACTAGATGAATGCAAAATGGGCAGTCATGCTATTCAATCAAAACATTAATACTTTATTAATAAAGAGGCCTCATGATCGCACTACTCACAACTGTTAAAAATGTTTGTAAAAACAAAATACAAATCCTAAACAAAAACAGCAACAAAAATGGTGAATCAAATCTTACCCATTCTTGAAATATAAAACATGCGCCCTCTGTAGTCCCGTTTCCAAGAAAAAACCAAGTTCCTGTTCATGTGTAGTAGGCCCTGGCTTAGGGCTTCTGTTTTGTATATTAGTATTAATTACCTAGGAGTACAAAATTAACAAGTTCTGTAATTTCAGTTTAGGGTTTCAATGAAATCAAAAGCTTAAAAGAGTGGTAAATGAACCATTTACTTATCAGTTACCCAACTTAAAAAGGAAGCTAAGAATTTGGTGAATCTGGTGAAAGAGAACTTTTAGAAAGGTCATCCTACAATGACACAATGGAAAATGAAGCTGAACAGATGAAAAAACGATCATTTATTAAGGCACACTGACTTATTGCCCAATAGAAGGTGTGAAGTCCTAAGAGAACATCAGACATTCTCTTTCAGATGAGTAACTACACAGCTCTTCAGCTAAATAGATTAGCTTACCCTTTCTATCTCCTGAAGGTATAGAAGAGCAATATCCCCAGCTTTCTCATAGCATGTAACAATTTCTTGTTCACGGTCCACATGGAGGTTGCTAGCTGAAGAAGAAATTGGCAGCTTCTCAAGACAGAGGCCTGAATACAAAACAATTTCATAAGAAGCATTAAAAACTAACGTCATATAGTACTACAATACTACGTAATACTGAGACCCTTCAATTAGGGGAAGAAACAAAAACACACAAATAAATTAAGAACTTATGAAGTTGTGGTCCTCCGATACAGACACAGATGAATAAATAATACTGATGTCTCCTGAAAAAAAAAAAAACCAACAATTTTTTGCAACTTTGATTTGAAAGAAAATTATGATGGTCTACCAAAGAAGTGTCCAGTGTGTTTCTATGTTAGTTTTAAATCACTTAATACATCTTCACTTTTCCTGAGTGAGCACAGAAAGAAAAGAACTGACAAATTCCTATTAAGCTTCCCTTCGTATGCACCTTTATAAGGTCCTGCACTGAAAATAAATGCAGCATAAGATACTATGCAGGCAGCAGTTTAAGCCATAGGATGAGTAGGAGAAATTGTTGTGACAAATATCCAAATATACATATATGAATGCCCACAGAATAAATCAGTACAGCCAACCTTACTAAGAAGTACCTCACTCATCAAGCACAGTAGCCTTTTTCCTCACAGGACTTCACTGGACTTACCAAGATGAAAAGCTATCTGGTGCTTTGACAGAAAAAAAACAACAAAACTTCTTGCTTATCGAAAATCAAAGCCCAGCAGCTCTGAATAACCAATTATGTCTCTTACACAAGCCACTTCTATTAGAGTTATTTTCAAAATAATAAGGGAAACCTGCTGGAAAGATCCTCAAGAACAATAATCCACCCGACCAAGGAATCAACCAACCCCAGCTTGTTTAACCTGCTCTTAAAGCCTCCACCTCTAGGGATGCCTTGACCTTCCTATGCAATTTATTATAGAGATCAACTATTCTTAAATTAGTATATTTTCCTAGTGTCTAAATCCCTCTCCCTAAATTAACTACTCCTAGTCTCCTTCACAGAATTTATTCCTTTCTTTACAAAATCTCTTCTTAAATGTCAGTCTAGAGAAAGAGAACTGATGCTCCTGCTACGAGAAACATCAATTCTCACTCTTTTCATTCTGCCTTGACAGCTAATCATCATCATCTCTTCTGGACGCTTTCCAATAGGTTATACCTATCTTGACTCGCTGATCTAAAACTGGATACACATCTCTACTATCTCTACTTGAAGCCTCAACAGCGCTAAGCAGAAAAGATGAAAAAAATCCTGCATTTAATATAGGATACTTTTTAATACAAATGAACAGAACTTTAGTGCCTTCTCCTCTACTTAAAATATGCAACAGATCATCAGATCAATCACACAAAATGTCTGCCTCATCAATTACACCCATTGTACATTTTTTCAAATGCTGTTTTGCATTATATATAATCAACAAATATACAGAATGGTGTGGTCAGATTGGTATCTACAGATCGTAAAGCTAAAAGAATTATCCCTTTCCAGGGGGATAATTGGAAACAAATGGAAAATGCTCACCTGTGTCGTAGGCTCCCAGGAAAAACTCCAAGAGGAGCAATCTCCAGAGAGAGATCCTTCCTCAAAGGCAGACAGCCCTTACATGGGGTCTAGGAGAGGTGGAACCAGGCTCCACTCCTTCCAGTCACATAGGTGAATTGCCTTCACCTGTGCTCCTGCGGCTGACCCAGTGCTTGCCTCAGGTGATCAATCAGAGGTTCAGGCCATGATTCAACAGTTCCCATACACCTTAGAAGTGCAGCAGTTTTCACATATTCTTAAGAGACTTATTTCAGGTCATTATTCCAGCTTGTCAGTAGCAAGTGTTGATCTAGTAGAGCCTTTAACTGCTCCCATATTAGTATAATTCACAATGGCCATACTCTCCATTCATCATCTAAGGCTTTTAGAAGCCATGAATTCCATTATTTGAGGAAAAAATACTACGTATAATTACAAATATCGGGTACACGCCTGTAGGATGCCAGGTAGTACTAAATCCCATTTTAGAGAGTCAAAGGATATCTGTCCATCAGTACTGTAAGGTATGGACACAGGTTCACTTGAACTCATTTTCTTATTAAAACATCTCGGGAAAAGACAAGTAATCTGGAGATTATTTACTATTAAACTTGAGCTACACAGTATTGGTGAACTCCATATTCTTTTAGAAGATCTGTTTAGATTCAGTATCTCCCCACAAAAGTATAAATCATCTTTATTAAAAAAATGAATAAATAAAGCCACATTTCTTGTTCAAGAGGATGACTTATGCCTATACCAGAGCTCACTGGCCACCTTTTTTACCACGTAGAAACAACACAAAATCTATACTTCCTATTTGCAAACTACATACCCAGATCAGACATAACCCTGACTTTACTACTAACTGCTCTGCTTGAGAAAAGATAAAATTCAGCATCCTTCTCAGAAACCTATATGTTCCTTAGGCCCGGCAAACATGCAATAGACCACGTCTTAAAAGCTTGCCAAAGCTGAGTACAACAGACACTGGACTTTTCTGACATGCTGTGGTTTTCATCTCACATACCTCTAAAAATTAACTATATAGTCTATAGCAATCTTTGCTAATAAAAACACCAAGAAACTGAAAGCATCAGCTAGTCGGTAAGATAATTCCTCCCCACTCCTTCTCTCCCGTGACATACAACAAGAGCCCCACAGTAATCCTAATCTACATGAAAAATATTACTCAACCAGCTATTCGTAAAATTGACCTGGATTTATTATTACTATTTCTATAAAAAAAATTATAATCTTTTTAATCTGAAAAACTCTGTATACAGACATTTTCTCATTTTAGCCAAGATTTTTTTTGTTAAGATACGATAGAATCTCAGAAAGAATCGCTGCCAGAAACCAGTAAAGTAGAAGCACAACATTCTAACAGGGTCTTTTGATGTAGCACAAAATACTATTTCTTACAGTAGCCTTATTATACAAGGTTCTTATAGTAACCTTATTATACAAGATTCACTGTATAATACACTGCATTCACTGTATTTTTCCTAGCATGTTTATTGCAACCTGCAAAAATGTATTTTAAGCACACAGTGCTTTGGAGCAGGAAGTAAATTTGGAGAACTTCCGTGAAATAACCACTTATTAGGACTGATTTATTTGGTTTGACAGCACAAGGAATAATTACAATTCAGTACTTTATCAAAAACAAAAACATACAAACTAGAAGAAAAACCTTTAATATAATATGATTTCTGTATCAAGTTAAAATAAAACAGTCCCTTCAGGCTCCAAGCTAATCATTTATATTTTTCTTAAACATGGCTAATGAAGTGTAAAAGCTAATGCATTAAAATACAGGAAAATATTTTTAATTAGAAATAGATATAAATAGTAATATAGCAATAACAACCATATAATACACTGCCCACTTTTCATAAGAGTACTGGGAGAAGATAAACAGCGAATGAAAAATAAGAGATTATTATATTAGCCTCCTGAGAAATAAATAAGCAAGTGACAACATACAGTATCAAAAAGTGAAGACACAATATCACCTTAAATCATCTGCTGAAATGTTTGTATATATTTGGACAAGTCAGTTCTCCCCTTCATGCTTGTTTCCACATCTGCCAGGCAATCATCTTGCTTCTCTCCCTCAAAAGGGCAGGAATTTCTCTAACTATTTATAAAGTTTTTTGAGATATTCAGCAAAGAGCTGCACGCCACTTCTATGAAATATTACTGTATTTATTGTATAGGTCATGGCTATTTATTTATTTAGCCTTTATTTTGTTTTATTCTGCATTCAAGAATATTGTGCCAGTTGGTATCACACAAATTGATTTTTATATTCATGGCTTTTAAGTTTAAGTCCTTCGAACCAAAACCACCTGCAAGTAAAAGCTTCCAACAAACTGGGTCAGTTTTATTTTGGGAAGACATTTATCTCATACACTTATCTCATACATATCTAGTCTTGATATCAAGCAAGATGACTCCTGAGGGAAAAGAAATTGAGAAGCAGTGAAATGAATACGAGTCCACACCAGTTAAGCTTATATGTTTTGCAAAGTAACTCTAATATTGCTTGTCAAAACAGCAGAACAGCAACAAACAGTACTTGAACAAGAAAAGGGTATGTCTGATATTTCAATTACATGTTAATTAGCAAAGGTTTTCTTTAAATATTTAAATCATGGATAATTTATAATTTTTTTCATGAGTGTAAGGTTCAGAAAGCATTAAAAAAGTAGATTGCCTAATCACTTATTCCAAGCGACATTCATGTCTCTATGGTCTCAGATCAGTGATCAAGGTTGTATCAAATTAACCATCCCCACTTTTTTATTTTTTACTAAGTATAATACAAGAGCTAACCAATACACACACACACAAACCACTACCCAAAAACAACAGTTCCCCAATAAGAATGAGCAATGAACTAACAATTTTTAAGAAGTCCCCATGGAATAGATTTATTTTGAGGACAATAACAGTAACCATGTTTAATTCATTCAATTACAAATCACTTTTAAAAATTAAAAAAAAATTCAAAGCAGAGTTCTAGCCTCTGTAGGAAAACCGCTTAGCACCCCCATTTCATTTCCCAGAGTAAAACAACGACAATAATAATAAATAAATTTCTCAGATGTAAAAGGGAATCCACACCAGATTTCCCATCTTACCAAGTACTCCTACCACTCAGACTGCTGCTGAAACCATAACGAAAAAAATGAAAGAAAAAAAAGAAAAAAAAAAGGGGAAAAAGAAAAAAAGCCTGGGGAAAGTCTATCATATTTACAGTGTTGTTTGACTATGATTTTCCATGATGCCAACTAGTACCTTGTCTGTATAAATGCTAGTACTGAAATAATAATCCTCTGGTTTATCTACTGTCTTCAGTAGACAAGTCAAAGGGCAGACAGAAAAACAGTGGAAGATTATTTTATACTTCAGTAATATTTTTGGAAGTGGGAAAGAGTTGCAACAATAGAAAAGTGCTCCTGGGTTTGCTTGCTGTTTTCCTTAGACACATAAAACACAAATCTGAGTATACGGAATTCACTCTCCCCTATGATAAGCAAGGCAATACTGTTAAGTATTCCAAATACTGTAAAACAACAACAGTTTAAAAAACCCACCAACCTTTCATCTATCCTTTTAAAGAGTTTTGTATTTAGCTCATATTTTTAGAACAATCAAGTATATGGATTACAGCACGCGCTTATTTGTAGTTTTTGACAAAAAACTGAAACCCCAGTTAATGCTATCAAGGAACTCCCACAGTTCATTTCTAAAATTAGAATGAGAACTGCTAATTTCACTTAAGGACTTATTTCTAGAAGTCTTCAGTAAAAGACTGTGACTTGTTTATAAAGAATGTTTTTTTAAAAAGCAAAGTATGAACTTTTTTCCTTCTCAATTTACTACTGCTGTTTGTTAAGTATTATTGAAAGGAGAAAGACTAAGAACAGAGTAGGAATGGAATGGGCTGCCCAGGGAGGCGGTGGAAGCACAGTCCCTGGAGGTGTTCAGGAAGCATTTAGATGTTGTACTGAGCAACATGGTGTAGCGGAAAATGTTAGTGATAGGTGGATGGTTGGACTGGATGATCGTGGGGATCTTTTCCAACCTCGGTGATTCTATGATTCTATATAAACAAGCAAACAAATAAAAAGCCAACACACTAAAACTGAGTTCTTAAAATTGTTTTAATACATCCACTGGCTCTAAAAGCATAGAATCACAGAATTGTGTGGGTTGGAAAGGACCTCAAGAGATTATCAAGTCCAACTCTCCTGCTAAAGCAGGTTCCTTACAATAGGCCGCACAGGTGAGTGTCTGGATGGGTCTTAAGTATCTCAATAGTAAGAGCCTCCACAACCTCTCTGGGCAACCTGTTCCAGGGCTCCATCACCCTTGCTGTAAAGAAGTTCTTCCACATGTTTGGATGGAACTTCCTGTGCTCAAGTCTTAGGCCACTGTTCCTTGTCCTATCACTACACACCACTGAGAAGAACCAGGCCTCATCCATTTTCCTCCCACCTCCCATTAGATATTTATAAATATTAATCAGTTCCCCCCTCCATCCTCTTTTCCCCAGGCTGAGGGAAGCAAGGCAAACTTCTGGTTTTCCCACTTCAATCGCTGTCAAGCTGGGAAAAGAAAAGCTTTATCTGGAAAAGCTTTAAGCAGCCACGACCTGCAAACTGCCTGCTGATGGACTGCAGCTCCTTAAAGAAGCTGAGTTCCTGACACATTGCCTAATGAGGCTAGAGATCTCTGGCATAATAACTAAACCAGCTTTCATTTAGCATTCTTCCATGAAGAGCTCCTCAGTGTCTGCTGAAACAGGCTAGCAGTGCACAAGATCTCATTACAATCGTATACGATTAAAGATAAGTGCAGCAACTTTTGCTAACTGCAAAGTAGCAATTCACATGCACCTGACACTTTTGCTGAACCTAACGAGTATTGCCGTGTTTCTCTAAGTAGAACTAATTAATAGCCAGTCACTTCACTCGGTAAATGCAACATTAAATTTGAATATGGGTCAGCAGCAGTAAAGATAGTCTCACCTTACTCAACACATATCATCTAAATATAAACACAGTTATTTGTACAAGCAATATGAGACGAAAAATGGCCTGCAGCAGTAGGGCTACAATCCTGCAATGTCACATTCTAATGTGTGTGACATCTCTCACATACTAAACAAGAATGTAACTGTAATGCAACACAGCTCTCGTCAGATACCTGTAGTACTCTACTATTCTATGACAATATAGTAAATACGAACACCATTTCTTAACTAAAATCAAAAGTTTACAGAGTTGAAAACTGGAAGAAATGTCAGACAGAAATTGCTATGTTTGTCTTTGAGCATCTGTAGAAAGATTCACTGATGTGCAAAGCCAAGTACTGTAAATTCATTTTTCAGCCATCTTTACTTACTCAGCAGTACAAGAATCATGTAACCTAAGACTTCAATAAGCTTATTTCCCAGTCAAATAGATACTTGTTATTAGAGCGCCACTGACAAGCTGCACCTCCCCCAAATTAACACAATATCCCCCTATGCAAGCATCTCATCTCTACTTCCATAAGTGAACAAAAATTGCTTAGAAACACAAAAGAAATTGCCACACACAGTATTCGAATAAAGCCTATGTGTTCTTTCCAGTATACTACCTCATTCATATGCTGCTGAAAACTTGCACAAACTTAATTGTCCTGATCCCAGAGACCATATCCCTAGGAGAATATTAGCTTCAGTCATGAATGAAATGGATTCTAAATATACACTTCCGTGTGATAACAGAGCCATACCAATTTTTTTTTCTGGTTCGTCTTTTAAGAAAAGCATGGTAGGGAAAACTGGAGTTAGGTACACAAGCCTAACCTAAAAAAGATGAAAAAGAACACATTACAATCTTCAGTTTCTTCTTTATGGATTCATAATTTTTCTTATTTTAATTATTAATATGTTAAAATTTTCCTCCTTCTCAAATGGAGCACTGCCAACTAAATTGACCTAGTGAAGAAAGTAAACAAATGATAATGAGGAGACAAAAATCAAACTCTTGTAACAGAAGCTTGGAAAGCTCCATCTTTTCATTCCTTTCTTTTATACAACATTCGAAAATGGCCCCCCTGATGACTTCAAGTCAGTCGCTGAATCTAAGAAAAATCATGTCTTAATGAAGTCATGGTTTTGATACTACAGCTATTCCAATACAACACCTGATACACATACATACAGAGCGCAGAGCTGAATCCTGACCTATAATCAGGTTTCTGAAGCTTTGCCTCATGCATACTCACTTGGCTAGTGAGTACGCTGTTTTAACAGACACAGAAACAGATAACTTCTCATCAGATCCTTCTTCCATCTTTCTTCTAGTCAAGATGTACTTCATCACCACACTAGCAATTCTGAACATTTTCCTTTGTAGGAATGAAAGCCAGGCACTTTGCAACACTACTGGTGCACAGACGCCTCTCATTCACAAGTTCATAAAACTGCACATTGCAGGGTGGGAAAGAACCCAGCACTAGGAAATAGAAAAGATTTCAAGGGTCATTCAATAGGATTTTTCTCATCATTTTGTTAAAATTTTACACTGCTGCGTTTTGAGAAACCTAATGAGATGGTTTCTCTGGAAGCTCTGAAACAGTATATCACTACTTAGACATTGTCAAGAAAAGAATAACAATATTTTAATCTTCCTTGCTGGATTTGAGCGCCTTTTCTGGCTTACTCAGTATTACGCCCCTTGCTTATATTCCTACTAAATACAGTGTCTTCAGCTAAAGCTAAATATAGCACTGAGACTTAAGGGCATTCTTTTAAGAATATTTATGCATATGTAATTCATTTTTGTAATAAAAGTTTTGAGGACATCTTTGTGAATGCTTCGCAGCCAGCAGACTGCTTTAGTTCTAAAGAACTAAATTCTGCTTAATGACAGAATTAATTCAAGTTGAAGACTGCAGGGGTGCAGAGACACTAAATTTCATATTCTGGACAAAGATCCAAAATTTCCCAATGTAAAATACTGTCATTTAATGAGTATTTTTCCCATGAGGTTTGCAAAACAAGCAAGAAAACAATCAAAAAAATTTATGGATAATACATTCAGACACACTTACTCTGGAGAGACTGAAGTGGCAGTAAGATTCTGATTTTTTTTTTCCACATCTTACTTTACGACAGAAGAAATACATATATGTACATATATTTATGTATGTGTAACCCCTCAAATATTTGTGTACACACACACACAAACACACGCATGAATACATACACTCCACAGTTTGGCAAGCACTTAGAGACCTCACTTCTCCTGCCATGTTCCAATTCTGTTTCCTCTCCCCACAAGCACCACTACTGCTCTTCCTCTTCCCCTTCTTTCTAGCAACCTGTAGATAAAGCTCCAACAAAACTCAGCTCAAATTTGACCTTGGGCCTGTTCTTGCACTTCATTTCATTCATACACATACGCTGAATCATCCTTTGCTTTGAAGAATTGAAAAACATACTTCATATGCTCAGATCAAGGGTAAGATTGCACAGGTGCAAAGCAAGTCATTTCTAATGGCTCAGGCAGGCTAACCTGTCTAGGGTTACAGTTACATTCTCATTTAAGCACCATGTCAAAACTGCAGAAGAATAAACAACATTTCTGCTCAGGCACCTCACTCAACCTGTCACCTCTTACAGAGGGAAAAGATCAGAGCAAGAAGGTTAGCATTTGTGGTGGTCCTATCTATAAGTAAGAAAAAAAGTGTTAATAGGGCAATTAAAAACTACCGTCAGTTTTCAGTCATACGCACACCAGTATAAAATAGGATACATATCTTCTGCTGACTGCACATCCAGATGTGCTGGGTTTGCCCAAAGGTGGATTGACATGAGGCAACTGAAGCAGGCCTTTCTACTGCCAGTCTGCAGGCCGCTGCACTGAGCTGTGCAGTCAGGCTGATGCGTGCACATGTGCAGTTCCCTATTTCTTGGAAATAACAAGGATCGGTCCATGACTGCCAAAGAAATAAAAACTAAAAGCTTAGAAAACTTTTCTCTTTGCATATTCAAGTTATCCTTGAGCCTGCAAACACAAATACAAATCGCAGTGAAGCACAAAGTCCCCACAAGAATAATTTGTATTTCACTGTGAAGTAACTACAAACCTCCAATAACCTCTGAACAGGTGCTTCAGACTGAAATTTTTTATAGTCCATTCTCACATGTAGAAAATTGAAATTTCAGGGAAGGAGGAAAAAGAGAGGAAAATTAACCATACTACTGCTAATTAATGTACACTGTTTAGCTGTGAATTACTCTAAATATTTCTAGATATTGAATACTGAATTAAAGACTGCTCTGTGCCTTCAATCTTATTCTACAACACACAGGAGATGACAAGCTTACAACCGTGGGGAGGGATATTAAGTTTCATTAATCATCCATTCAAACTGGAAACAGAGGAAAAACAAAACCAACAGCAGTTCTAGACATGAGCAGAACAACAGAAAAGCAATAGACACCAGGTTTGCCCGGGTAAGCGGGTAACCAGGCACCCAGTATAAAGGACCAAACCAATGAAGTCTGATCAAGATTAGACCAGGCTTGATATCACAGATTTCAGTGTTTAAGTAGAGAACTTGAAATCAGAAGCAATAAAATAAAAAGCATATCTAGCCAGCAGACATGCTTTTTTTCCTCCCTGTCTTCCCTTCAAAGGTGAACCAAGAAAAACATTCCAGTGTAGAGAAGAAATTAAGGCAAGAAACAACTCTTACTATTTTCTAATAAATTAATTTTACATCAAATAAATTGTATAATACCCATCCTTTCTGCAAAATTGTTTCAACTATCCTATATTTTCATGAGTTTAAATAAAACAGAGCCAAAAGAGTTGATCCCTGGGAAAAAACTCTGTTAAATTATTGGCATGGAATTCTTTGGGAATATAAGCAAATTTATGCACATAAAGTTAATCATATGAAAGAAATTTTCATAGGAAAAATGTGCACAAATCCTCACAGATGGGCAGGTTTACAACATATATAAAAAAATCCCCATGTTCTTTCCTTTCCACTTTCAGTGAAAATAGTCAACGTCTTCCAAGGCTGTTAGAATCAATCCTTGACCATTTAACAGTGAATGCTACTGAAGCCTTTCCCAATTTATTTGTTGACTTTGACACTCTATTTACCATAACAAAAAGTATATACACCCATCAAACCCAATTAAACATGGCAGACCAAGGCAAACATTTAGACACAAGAAATTCTCATAAACCCATGGCGCGCAAACTGCTGCTTTCCTCTAAACACTGAACTCACAGCCCTTCAACGAGTTTTCTAAACTGAAGTGGTACTGCCACCTTCAGACATCAGGCCAGCATTACAATTTTCACTCTCCTGGATTCCTCAAAAAGAAAAAAATTAACTTCACTTTCTGAATTATTTTTAAATATATTCAATCTTAAAAGTTTCTAAAAATTAAACTGCAGAACAAAAAATTGTCCTAAGTCCTTTTATCATGCTATGACTAATTTTCTCAATTAGCTTAGTGTAACCTAGGGTAAGAATTCCAACATTCACTAAAAAGCATGTGAATCAAGGTTGTTCAATTCTGACCACAACTATTGCAAAACTGCACCGCTTTTTTAGCCCTTAATTTTCAGGAATAGTGATAATAATTCTAGTGTACTGTCACAGTTATTTTGGCATTCAGATATTCAAGGACTTTCAAATACACATCTAAAAATTTAATGGGGTGACAGCAGAGTTAAAATGGAAATCTTAATAGAGGTGAGAGTCTTGTCAACATAGACAAACTCTAATTAGTTTAAAGAAGCTAAACCATTCTCTTACTCATCTGCAAATATGGCACTCTACCACTGTGTTAGTGATACATAAGCTAGTAATTTCTTTAACTTTGGACAAGATATGGATTAACTTCTTAAATACCTACTCCACATTATTGTACTGGAAAGAGTAATCTTACCTTTAGTAGAGTATGCTTCAGCAATCATCCGTAACCTATATGGTGGCACAGCAGCTAGCTGCAAATCATCAACTCCGACTCTGGCATATGTGTTCAGAGCTTCCTTGTAATCACCTTCCACATAGTTCAACTTGGCCATAAGCAGGTTAGCCTCTTGTAAGAATTCTGGCTAGAAAGAATAGAAATAAGAAAGTTTTTATTCCCAATCAAAACACATCTAATCATTTCTGACAGCTATTTGGCCTGTTTTCTGCATATGTTCACCGTGGAAACCCCAAGTAGATTTTTCTCAAGAGAGCAAAAGCCCACCAGAATTCCAACTCCATGTAATATTAGGGAAGCTTGAAGCAGGGGTTGAAATCATTTAGTCATACTCCATCAAGCTATTGAAAGCATTTTCAGAGATTTTACATAGTCATATGTTTACTCACACGTGCAAGAGAAATACCTCTCTGTTAAGTTCCAGCTTTGCCAGGTGACAAAACTATTTAAAGGCAGCCTATCATTACAACCTCTCCAACGATTTCAACACCATAAGCACAACATAATGTCAAACTGTGCTCTACAGCCTATATATTTACATAATTTGCACAATCCCAGAGTGTCAAGGTAGAAGGAAGGTCTTCAGAAAAGGATTCGTGGAAGAATGGAAGAAAAAAGGAAAAGAAAATAACTCTCCCAGGTATCACAGAAAACACAAAATAGGAAGTTAGAGATGACTGTAAAGCAAGGCTCTCATCTCTCAAGAGATGGCCATGAATATAGAAACGATAAGCAATAGAGTAGCTACAGCAATAATTAATCAAAGGAACAGAATGGTTAAGAATATCAAAAATATGGGACATAATTATTCCTCTCAAGTATTAACTTTACTTTTCTCCACAAACATAACTTAAGAAATCTTTCCTGAGTACTTAAAAGACTATTACAGAAATTAGTGAAATATTTCATATTTATAACTTTTCTTTTTAATGTACTGCAAAGAATGATTTAGTTATGTACTCCGGGTAGAACTTCCACAAAACAATCTGCAAGTTCTTCATGTAAGCCTTCGAGAAATCAATGAGAATTTTCCTGTTCTTCTAATGAAAGAAGGCAAAAAACTTATGTGAACGAAGATCCATGAAGAAACAAAGAGGCACAAAATAGCATAGCACCAGTGAGGGGAATAACAATAAAACAAGAAACAAGAATTTTCTATGTTTTTCTCCATAATCAGTAACATAATCCAGTCAATTTCAACTTCTCTAATTCTTGCCCAGGCTGACCAACTTACCTTTAGGTTTCCTCTATCAAGTGCTGCTGTTAGATGCTTCCTGACCTCAGTTAGCTTTGGCCGGGGGCCCCGTGGACTACTGCTCTGTTTCAGAGCATTTTCCTTCAAAAACTGTTCTAGTTTGGACTCTCCAAGAAGAAGTTCTGCCATGTCATCTGCAAATAAGTTTTAAAAAATAACAACATGAAATACTAGAAATCATTTTATTTCACTAATATTGCAGTGTAGTTACCATTGCCTCCACTGAAAACTTCCAGATCTGAATTTTAAATGCAAACTAAAACAAGCATAGATCCAACTACTTAGATTTAACACATCATATGGGTAGCACATCATTTTAATTTTCAATTTATCTTTTACATGCCCACCACTGTAGATTTAGGTCTCTTATGTTCTAAGCTATAATGAATTAGAGCATTAATCTGAAGCCAGTACTCTTCTTATTTTAAAAGCATTCTGAATTTGTAAAAATTCATTTCTAATACTCATTTTAATGAAAAATATCGTTTCATAAAATGCCTGTTGTGGATTCAAGCATGAACACAGAGATAAAGGATTATTTTTTGCCACAAGTCGTATATTGCATGTCATAGAATCCAATAATCATCTGATTTGGAAGGAACCCTTACAGGTCATCTAGTCCAACTCCCCTGCAATGAACAGGAACACCTACAGCTAGATCAGGTTGCTCAGAGCCCCATCCAGCCTGGTCTTGAATGTCTCTGGGAACAGGGCATCCACCACCTTTCTGTGCAATCTGTGCCAGTACTTCACTACCCTTATCGTAAAAAACATTTTTCTTATACCCAATCTAATCTCCAATGTAATCTATAATCTAAATCCCCCCTCTTTTAGTTTGAAACCATTTCCCCTTGTCCTGTCACAACAGACTCTGCTGTCCCCTTCTTTTTTACAGCTCTCCTTTAGATATTGAAAGGTCAATACCAGCTCACTTTGCAGCCTTCCCTTCTCCAGGCTGCACAGCCCCAGCTCTCTCAGCCTGTCCTTGTAGGAGAGGTGTTCCACCCCTTGGATCATTTTTGTGGCCCTCCTCTGGATGCACACCAACAGGTCCATTTCTCTCCTGTTCTGAGGACTCCAGGTGAGGTCTCACCAGTGTAGAGTAAAGGGGATGCCACCCAGGATGTCTCTGATCATTATTCATACCTGGGTAGTAAGAATATAGCTATCACCTAGATCTTGTTAAGGCTCCAGCCATCTCACAGCTTCAGTGTGGCATTCTATTTCTCATCTTTCTCCTAGTTTCTTAAGAGGCATACCACCACTTCTGAAGAGATAGTGTCCAATACTGAAATTCAAGAAAGTGGTCATCCTCTACCTCGTGCCCATCCAGGATGATCAAACTTATTTTACTGAAACACATTCAATAGTTCTTCTAGTGAAAGGAGAGCTATGAACGTCATCACCTCACTATTTGGGACTTGAAAATATCATACCGTGTCTTGCAAACAATGCCTGCATACTCAAATATTAATTGGAAATAAATAAGTAAAATAGATTTTTAAAAAGGGAGAAGGCAAAATGCTGGCAATCAGGAAACTGCTGACAGCCCCGTGCCCTTTAGCACTATCCTTAGAGGCTGTGGGAAGGCATGGTAAGGCCAATAAGCACAACTCAGCATTAATGTAGCAGAAAAAACCTTCCTTCAGCAAGTGTAAACACATCAACATTAGCTTGTATTTAAGTCCAGCAAATCTCAGTACTGTGTCTGTTGAACTGCTATATGGGACCCATATACAATGCCATTATACAGTAAGCTACAAAGACCAATTCTGTCCTGTAATGGCCTATCAACTAAAAAGACAAAAATCTAGAAAAAAATTTCCATGAAAACTCCACCTTACTGCTGATTTTTAAATCTAAAATTCCTAAACTTCTCCAAGAGAGTTTAAGAGACCTGACAAACAGCGGAGATATCCAGGGATTTGTTATTTTTCTGTTTACAATTTTAATCGGATGTTCTGGGAGTTATATCCATGGTGATCTGGACATTTATGCGTTCTCAACTGTACCCACTCCTGTTTAATTGTTTAAACAGTACTGCAGAAGGGAAAGATCTCAGCGTCCAAATGAAGATGAGACAAGCCATGTATGCAGCCTGGTTATCAGCCTGCTTAGTTTTCGGAACACAGTTGCCAGACTCATGACTCAGGTTTGCAGTAGCAATTCTCTTTCTCTGCCCACCAAAAAGAGTTCCTCCTGATACTTTTGGTGGTCATCTCATCTTTAGACCAGACGACACCAAGTAATTTAAAGTGTCATGCTTTAATCTATACTTCTTCTAAGTACACCTTTGTACCTTCTCAAGTGTTCTGTTTTGCCTAAACTGTGTTCCTCCCCTTCAGTTTACCCTCACAATGACGAGGCCTTCTGCACACAGCTTTGATTTACCCTATCGAAAATGTTTGTCTCTTGAAAGATAAAGAATGGAAAAGTGAAGTATTTCCCTGGAGCATCATTACTATGGAGACATTCTAGAAAGCAGTGGCACTCAGTATCTTTCAAATAAGTATTAAAGGCACCCAATTCTCAGCCCAAAGCAAAAAATGTTATTCAACAATGTAGCTACAAGAGAATAATAAAACTTCATTAGCCACAAATGGCCAACTTAAAGAAAGCTTTTATTTGCCTATTCAATGCTCATATGGCAAAATTTGTAGCTGTTCAGCTGTACTAACAAGCAAATGACAGTTGACATGCATCTGAAAGTCCAGCATACAACTTCTGTGACAGGACAAAGAAGTTCACTTCACAAATCCTGACTGAAAAGGTTTTCATTTTAAACACCTGATACACTTAAGGACAGTTTAAGAAAACAAAACAAAAAATGGTAATTTATCAAATGTAAAGACAAAGTTTGTCTGAAGACAAATGTAAAGACTAAGTTTGTACACTACAGTTTTATACATACAGCCTAGAGCACACAGCACTGAAGGTAAACTAATCACTTTACCATATTCAGATCATAGTTCTGGACCATACTACCCTTATCTGCATTTTGCACAGTTGCTATTTTTAATATGACAGGCAAACAAAGCTCCTACGATTTGAAGTTTTTTCTGATAAACTATACCTTAAGTTTGAAATCCCCTGAGGAAATAGGAGCAGAGAAGGACACAGGTTGTTCCCATAAATTCACAGTGTTACCAGCATATGTCCAGGAATTTTTGAAGCAATTTACATTTAACTATGCAATTCTGAGAATAGGCTACCTCTCATAGTCAAGGGGTGAAGGAGAGATGACAGCAGAAGGGTCCCCTTTTAGTTTTCTAAGATTTAGTAAAATTGGCTCTCAGCTGTTCTCAAAGGTCACACACTCTATCCTGTCATATTGGTGTACTCACTCCACTATATAAACGTCCTTTTTGTTCTGGGAAGCCCAAAGCTAGATGCAGAATTCTAGATGTGGTCTCACAAGTGACTGACAGTAGGAAACACTAATTTCCCTCAAGCTGCATCTGAGCCTCTACCACTGCTGAGGAACCTGACAGGTCAGAGGTCCAGCCTCATCAGTACAGATAGCAGCATAAGGGTACCGTGGGCATCCATTTTGTCCTTTGTCATTTGGTTCCAAACCCCACAGAACACCAAAACACTGATCTTCCTTTTACTGTCACCATACTCAAATAAAGACCTCCTTGTTGCCCTTTATCTCTCTTACCAGTTTCATCCTCAGCTAAGCATTGCATTTCCCTTTCAAACTCATTAATGCGCAAGCAATGTCTCTGCGCTTCTACCAGCCTAGGAAATCACAGGTGCTAACCCATCACGTCTCTAATCCCAGTAAGATCATTGCTCTGCAACTGCACACAGGTTTCTAATTCCTTCATTATCTATACAGAAATATTGACTAACTCCTTAATTATGTCAGCATGGAGTAGTTTTCTACCAATATCAACAGATTTTCCGCAAGTATTGATTTCAATATATTGAAATGCACAAATGGTACAATAGTTTCAGCAATAAAACCAATTTTCAGAGGGAAGCAATATGCTAAGATTGTTTTACTTGCTTTAAAGACACTCAGCATCTATTTTGTTATAGTTTGTTTTCTGCATGTTCTTGCACTTCCTTCAGACATAAATCTTAGTGCAGCTGATAAATATCAATAGCTTGGGTTGCATAGCTTCAATTTCAAGTTGCAAATTAAACAAGATACGAAATGCACCCAATCTAGACCTGACATCTCATACCAAATCCCCTTTGTTACAGTCTCATACCAAATTCCACATTTCATTAGCATTGCCACTGCCTTACTATAAACAAATAAAAAAATCAGGTATTGTGCCTAGCATTACCCTGCTCAGATAGATTTCACATCCCATTCTGTAGGACTGAACCTTCTCCAGCTGCTCCGCCTCTCTGGAAATCGAAGCATGTAAACTGCTCGCACAGAAAAGTTAGCTGCTTTCACATAGCAGTGCAGTTCAGGTCAGAATTTGGTGTAAAGAATCTAACGTGCTGTGTGAAAGGGGCACAGAGATCACTCCAAAACCACAAACCCATTCCTCAGAGCAGGATGCAACTATTTGCCTTGCAAAGAATAGGCACTGAAAGGTTCTTTCAGCAAAGGCATTTTACTAATAATGTTTGGAATACTCCCGAGTGTTCTCACTCAATGCACCATTTCTGTTTATGAGCCTCTCGACTCTTTAGAAAGGGAAGGAAAAGTAAGAGTGGGACTTGACAATAATACTTGATGTCAGCACAATAACTTCCTACTTTGGAGAGGAACAACTGAGATTAATTCTGCTTAATTACATTTTTAAAGCTAAGTAGTGGCTAAAAAGTGGATAAAAACATGTCAAAATGTTTAAGCTTTAAAAGGTTGATACTTAAGTAGATAATTTTTCCCTCATTTATATCTATCAAAACAGTAAAGTATACCACTGACATTCTTCAACACTTCAAGTACAAGAGTTATAAAAATGCCAAAGAAGAAACTTGGAGTTCCCTCCTGTATGCATTCCTTTTTAGCAGGTCTCAATAGTCCTGGCCTACCCTCCCATAACATGCATTTCCTCAGGCCAAATACAACAGTTTCTTTGTGAAGGAACAGGTTATTAAAAAAAAGATAACCCCACACGGGAAAACCATACAAGAGCTGGAAGAGATATTTCGTTCATACAAAGTGCGAAATTGTCATGGAAGCAACTGAAACAACTAGTTTTGGAAGGTTACATTAGATCAGTAGACAACTAGAAGAAGAGTTAGACATTAAGGAAAAGAAAATAAACCTTTTACTGCTACATGAGAAAACGCATTCCCTGAGGCATGAGGATTCTTATACCACTTAAGCCATCCCTATTACTAAAGGACTTGGAGGTGTCGGTTGATGAGAGGCTCAACATTAGCTGGCAATGTGCACTTGCAGACCAGAAAGCCAAATGGCAGCAACAAAAGTAGTGTGATCAGCAGGGGGTGGGAGGAGATGGTACAGCTCCACTCCACCTGTGTGAGATCCCACCTGCAGTACTGCACGCAGCCCTGGGGCTCCCAGCACACAAAGGACAAGGACCTGTTGGGGTTCAGAGAAGGCCACAAAGATGATCAGAGGCCTGAAGCACCTTTCCTACAAAGATGGGCTGAGGAAGGTGGGCGTGCTGAGTCTGGAGAAGAAAAGGCTCCAGAGAGACCTCATAGCAGCCTCCCAGAACCTAAAGAAAAAAAATTCTTTACTCGGAGGGCGGTGAGGTGCTGGCACAGGCTGCCCAGAATAGCTGTGGATGCCCCACTCCTGGAGGTGTTTAAGGCCTGGCTGGATGAGGCCCTGGGCAACCTGGTCTAATCTCTGACCTTGACAGGCAGGTTGGAACTAGATGATCTTGAAGGTGTCTTCCAACCCAGATCATTCTGTGATTCTATGCTGACTGTGGAAAATTTAATTTAGCACCCCTCTCTGTATCCCTTCTCCGTTTCCCACTCTAGCCCCTCTACCCTCAGTTTCTTCTCTCTGAGAATGTCTTTAAAAACAGTGCCATCTCTTACAAGAGACGAGCAAGACCAAAGCCTTAAATTCATGCTGGTGTTTACTCAGAAACCATCCACGCACCTTAATATGGGAATCAAAGTAGCCTATAACACCCAGATATTTTGTTCCCATCACTGGTGCAAGTTAAGGAAGCTAATAACCCATACGCTAGCTAGAGATAGTCACACTGCAGCAACATGAATTACACACGCTTTCTTTCAGAGGAAAGATGGGAGAGGAGAAAACAACAGCTGCAACTTATACATAGATCTGATTAAGCATCAAAACAGAAACCGTCATCCCAGGTCATCCACATATGGCACAACACCCCCCTTTCCCTGTACCATTGCTATAGAACACGAGACAGTGCTGTGAGAGGAGCAGTGATTGTCAGACTGGCTTTCATCACAGAACTGCTCCACGTGCACAGTTGCTGATGACTAACATGAGAAGATCACTCATCACAGAATGCAAATCGTAAAAAATACAGCAAAGCAGGATTTGGTTTTTATTGAGACACTCATTTGTTCAGTTGGTGAGTCAGGGCGAGAAACTGGCAGTAAATTTTTAAACTAAATTATGCCTGAAAGAAGGCCCTATTGACAAAGCATTAGCTTGAGACCTGTCAACTGTTCTGTGCAAATAAGATTGTTAAAAGCACCATGGAGGTTCAAAGTTCCAATTAAATGGACATTTCTAAAACAAACCATTTATTGCGTACCATAGCTCTAGCAGAGTGATTTCAATCAGTTTTGAATATTCCTCAAACAATCTTGAAATAATGTAAGTACAGTTTGGGGAAAAACTTGCTTTTTCTTTCAGCACAATGAGTTATCTAGATTACATTCTTCTATGAAACACATCATTAACAATTAAACTGCAACCTTGAAGCCTAGCTTTGCCTCTACTCTGCCCTGGTAAGGCCTCATCCGGAGTACTGTGTCCAGCTCTGGGCTCCCCAGTACAAAGAAGACAGGGATCTCTTGGAAAGAGTCCAGCGGAGGGCCACAAAAATGGTGAAGGGCCTGGAGCATCTCCCCTATGAAGAACGGCTAAGTGAATGGGTCTGTTTAGCTTTGAGAAAAGAAGACTGAGAGGGGACCTGATCCAGGTCTATAAATATCTAAGGTGTGGGGGGCAAAGTGGCGAGGCCAGACTCTTTTCAGCGGTGTGTGGAGACGGGACAAGGGGAAACGGCCAGAAACTGGAGCATAGGAAGTTCTGCACCAATGTGCGCAAGAACTTCTTTACGGTGACGGACAGCACTGGAACAGGCTGCCCAGGGACGTTGTGGAGTCTCCTTATCTGGAGAAGTTCAAGACCCGCCTGGACGCCCACCTGTGAGACCTGGTGTAGGGACTGCTATGATTCTGTGATTTGTTTCATCTAAATAGATGTCTCAAAAGGAAAACCTGTTTGTAAAGGGTTTTCATGTACTGAAACTGAGATACTTTTAGATCAATATAAAATCAAAGGAGGATATTCATACATTTTCCTGACAAAGAGTCCATCAACAATAACTACACAATGCATCACAGTGGCAAAGCAGAACAATTTCCGGAGTGGGGAAGGACAGCCCAGATTGCCCCCCACAGAATCACTGATACTATCCACTTCTCTATTTTGAAATCCTCTGCCTATAACTATAGAATCACAGAATGTCCTGAGTTGGAAGGGATGGGACCAACAAGGGTCACTGAGTCCAACCCCGGCTCCACACAGCATCACCCAAAATTCAAACCCTATGTCTGAGAGCGCTGTCTAGACTCCGCTTGAACTCTGGGAGCTTGGGGCTGTGCCCACTGCCCTAGGGAACCTGTCTAAAGATAAGTCTGTTATAATGAGAGACAAGTCTGAACACCTCAGAAATCCAAGTCAAACTGAAGGATGCTTTAGGTAAAATAATCCATGTTTGTTAGCACAGAAAGGAAAAGCAAAAAATCCGAATGCCTCTAGACAGGCCAGCTGTTTTCTTTCAGCTTAGATACGCTCATACAAAGCATCTTGAGAAGAACCTTGCGTGAGCACAGTTATCCCTTTCTGTAATACATATTAACCTTGACCACCTTAAAAACAAGAATAAAGGCTGGCATAAAGACAGGAGAACAAAACAACACTAACATATCTTTGTAAGGCAGTAGCTAAAAATATCATGGCAGCTGCTCTGTAATTTGAGTTTTAACATTTACTTTTTGAAGCAGAATTCTTATCACAATAACAAGATCCAAAGCATTTATAGAAAAGAAAACAGAATTATCCTGGATCACGGATGATGAAGAATACTTACTGCTGTTAGTTTAAGACTTGCTATGGCCTATCTTCAGTATTCCGCTGAATTACATGATAAAATATAAAACAATCAGCCTTCTGAAGAACGCTACCGTAACCTCAAGGTGTTGGCTACAGAACAGAGGGGCTGTTAGCAGGCTACATGGCAGGAACACCTCTCACTAAATTCCTTTCTACGAGTATGTTTAGGAGAAAAGGTAAAGAACGGCTGCACTGAACACAGCTCAAACAACAACAACTTGAACAAAAACTGAACACAGAACAGGAGCTGTTTCTCTTGCCTTTTCCAACAGGTGACTTTAACATTTTACTTAATTCCACAGTACACCAAGATAAAAATAGTGAATGATTAAGTGCTTCCAATATAATGAATCAATCTGCTGCCTGTTGTTCTACTGAGTAGTAAATAACTGCTTTGTTAAAGTATTACTTCTCCTGTGGTGGTTCAGCAGTCTTGGATTAAAAAAAAATGTTACCTAGGCCACACGACAACTATTTTTGTGTCTTCTAAACTGTTCTTAATATTCATGAACATAAAATTTAGAAGGACACAATAATTATTTACTTCAGTTGTATTTTTAATAGCACAAGGAAGTGCCTCTTGCAATTGCTAACCCCCCTCTGGCAGCAGCCATCAGTAACCCAGCCCCTGCTATCAAGGCTCTATGCACACAACATTCCTCTACAACTGTCCACAGCAGTACACTGCAGATGTTACACTAGCAACAAAACTATTTTTGCTAACAAAAACACCTTACAAAGCTCATCATCTAAAGCCAGAAAGAGCATGGGGCAGGAAACAACCAAAAATTAGTGTTTTCTTTTTTAGATACCAAATGATCATAGATTAAAAGAAGTATTTTTAGTACCGTTTCACCCTCTTCTGAACTATGCAGCTGCAAGAAAAATGTGCAGAATTAGGATAAAATCTCCTACCACAAAGATTTAAGCAAAGAGGCTCAAACTCAAACCCTGAGGATATGAATTTGAATAGAAAGTATTTAGGAATAGAAAGCAGAGCAAACTAGCTACAGAATCTGAGGTGACCAGCCAAGCAAGAATTAATCTTTCTTTGTAAGTAAGCAGATAAGAAAGCTAAAGCACACTGCATCATTTCATCTTCTTTCCAACAAAATCTCCAGTGTTCCAGGTAACATATTTCAGACTCTTAAGCAGCATAATTATCTGAATGTGTTGAAATTGAAAGATCACCGTTATCATTAGTTGAAAATGAAGGCACCGAAAGAGGGGAGATCAATTAGATGAAGTGGAGAGTTGTCAGAACTCTTTCTTGTCAGAGCAAGAAAGAAGAGGGGGAGAACACCACCTCAGCTCTTAACTCCAGCATGCCAAAAATGGGAAAAAGAGAAAGAAAAAAAAAAAAGTAGGTGAATAAGGTGCCAGGGGTAAAGAGGACGTGTGTGAGATTTCCAGTTTTCAGTACCCCAAATGGGACCGTAAGTTGATGTGTGAGATTCCAGCATTCCTGCCTTGTAATATCTGTTGTTGTGGTACTTGGAGTCTTGCGGTACTTGAAGAGGGAAACAAGCATGGAGAGTGAGAAGAGAAACTCCTCTTGTTCTCTCTAAAGGCACTGCTCCCAAAGAGCTCAATTGCTCCAAATGTTAATTGGACAAAAGTTTCTGAGCAAAGTTTCTGTAAACAGCTGAAGAAAAATCTCATGACATCCCAGAGTATGTTTACTAAGAAGACCACTCTGAAATGGAGCTTTCTTCCAAAGAGAGGATCTAGAAATCTTGGATCCAAAGCTGATTTCATATTCACCCAGCAGAAGTGGCATAAAAATCATGTTTCTAAATATAGTTGACCATACACTTAAAGACATTTGTTTTGCTTGTGACCTATGTAGCCCATTCAGAGCAATGGCTGTACCTGACGAGGAATGCTAGCAGGTCTCCAAGTACCCATACAGGTAACTCTAACCAGAAGTAACATACATTAAACTGAATGCTAAATCTCGCATTTATATGAAGGTTTACATTAAAGAAAGTAAGAATAATATGTAGATATAAATATGCTACTTATAGTTTTATCACTGAATCTTAAGTAGTAAGGATTCACAGAACCATCAGATGACTGAGGTGGGAAGGGGCCAAGGGGCCTCTGGAGGTCATATTGTCCAACTGCAGCTGATCCAAAGCAAAATGCAGCAGGATCTCATCTGGTCAGCCTTACACATATGGAAACCAGAAGCAGAATATACACTGCCAGCTGTTCAAAGAAATTTCATTCTACACATTAGCACCTTTAATTATAAACAGTCACTCATTCCTCTGACTCCAAAGCACACAGAGAGAATAGAACCCTTTTACTGTGCAGTTCTGTAGCATCTATGCAATTATCCTCTTTGACATCCCAAACTTGAAGAAAAATACTACAGAATCCCAGAGTATTTATACATACGCTCACAGATTAAGCAAGTTTTCTCCTCCAGTAACACTACTACAAACACTGAGGGCATATATTAGAAAAGCTTCAACAACGATCTCGAACTATATTATTTTTCTGCCATTTAAAAAAGAATTCTGGGTCTCAGGTTTTGTGAAGTATTAAGATCATCAGAACAGTAAATATCAAACCAGGACAACCCCAATTCATCATCTAGATTATTGATATGTGTGGAATGCTTAAATTGAACTCGGCCCATTCAGTCAAGTGCAATACAAAGCCAAGACTCATAGAATCAGGAATCATAAAGTTTGTAAAAGACCTCTAAGATCGTCCAGTCCAACCGTCCACCTACCACCAATATTTCCCCACTAAAACATGTCCCTCAGTACAACAGCTACTCTTTCCTTAAACACCCTCAGGGATAATGACTCCACCACCTCCCTGGGCAGCAATTGCTGCTCCTATTGCTGTTGCCTTGGAGATGAGGCCAACCCCCGCCTCGCCACAACCTCCTTTCAGAGAGTCGTAGAGTGATAAGGCCTCCCCTGAGCCTGGTCTTCTACAGACTGAACAATTCCAGTTCCCTCAGCCACTCCTCATAAAAACTGCGTTCCAGACCCAGCACCAGCTTCACTGCCCTTCTGTGAACACACTCCAGAGAAGAAGAAAAGATAACATAGGTTGTATCCGAGATGTGGAAGCAAGAAGTATGGCAAGCAGGACCTTCACCATCATGATTATGATCTTTGTGTGTTTAACTGGGAACAGAAAGTATGTGTCTGTATTTGACTGCAGATTTTCTTCTAGGAATCATACTAGGGGAGAATGATTTTAAAAATAGCTTTTTCCTATTTATATTTAGTTAGCTTACAAAGGCAAACAAAGAAGGACTTGGAAAACAGGAAAAGCACATGCCATGGCAGACAGAAATTCCTTTTAATCTTGCTTCTTGTCATGTTTTGTCTTAAAGGAGAAGCCACTTTTCCTGTTGCTCCTAAGCAAGAGAAAACTCTAGGGAATACTTAAATGGGAGGCAAAACCAGACCACGTCACAGCAGCAGAGTCCCTTCATCGATGCTCTACAAAACAGCTACATGGCAGCAAACCTGAGATGACAACAGCATAATTCAACTTCTCTTCTCTCAAGTCAAGGAAAAAAAGTAGCTGATAAAAAAGTAGAATGAAGAGATAGAGGAGATCCTGACTCTACCCAGCTTTGCATCCATCAAGCACACTTCCTTACTCCAAAACCTCACCAGTTAGGGATTTTGTTTCTTCGCTGCCTGCCCATCTCTCGGTGTTAATCATGGATTGATTAGTTGCCAGGCCAGAAGAGGGGAGTTCTTCTTCCAGGAGATGATCCAATGCCCAAAGCTCAGATGAAAGCACGCAGTTGAGCCTCCGCTACCCGCTACAGGAGATGCAGCAGTTCTTCACCACCCACCAGTGCCAGACAGCCACAGAAAGCAGCCTCATCTTGTCCTCTTTCCACCCCACAGGGTCCGTCAGGGAAGCTTCGATACTTGGAAGTTTATAATCTATGCTTGTCACTATCAGAGATGCTTGTCGCCGATAAATAATCACAACTTTTAAGACAGAAAGCATCTTTTAGCAACTTCTAATAATTCTGTCTGCTGTTTTAAAGTTTTGTGTCTCCTGTTTTTACCTCTCCCTCAATCTGGCTCTAAAACAAACCCCTTAAAGCCTTGATTAATGCAAAATATTTCTCCCCTTTATGGTAAAGAGACTTCCTTCTGATCAAGTGGAAGCTCTAACCCCAGCTGAGGCAGCTGGAAAAACAGAACAACGAAGTGCAATTTCCAGTTATAAGTAAAAGACAACTCTTTAGTTACTTAAACAACATTGCAAATACTGTCCCATGAAAGTCCTTCTTATTTCCTCCTTTCTTTCAGTGCAGATGAAGCACCCAAGACCTACCTTCATTATGAAAAACAACTCCCAAATATATGCTATAATCAAGTCCTGATCCTCTCTTTTCCAGACATACAAGCGTACTGTTCAAAACCCTTCCTTTACTTCATCACCTTTTACATGTTATGCAGCAGAAGCATCAGCTGTGGAAGAGCAGCTGCATCCAAAGTGGAATTTCTGTTTAATCTCTGTTAACGTGCCATATCTTCAGAATACTACTATGGGTGACAAACTTAGTAACAACCGAGTGCTTAAAGTAAAAGCTTTCTTCCTACTACAACATCATAGATTTTATGGATTTTATAATCCTTGTGTCATTAGCAGGCTGGGAACCTGCAGAAACTCTTGCAGCATGTCCTGAAGCAAGAGAGTAACTGATACCATCTCTATTCAGAGTAGCTTACTGTCACAGGTGTGCTGACAGAGGAAAGACAAAGATTCAGCTCCTTCTCCAGAGGCAGCAGCAGAAACTAATGATTACAGGTTTTGCCACCAACAAACGTTGCACCACCGGGCAGACATCCTCCAGTTTATAGACACTCTGCTAGGCTGCTTTTTACCTGGTTGTTGTCTCCGGTTGCTCCTGATCAGATCACCAATTAAGTAGTGTTCAGTGCGGACAAAGCTGCAGAGAATGTAACCATCACATTTTTGAATCTGCTTACTTACAAGACAGATACGAGGGATGGAGGAACAGCCCAGATCTGGCACGGTTAAGGATCTTCTGACCCACTCTCTACCACCATACACATAAATTTCAAACAGAAGTGGTGTTGATGACCAAGAGTTCCTGCTAATATACTTATTTTCCTACTGAAAAGTTAAGCTAAACTTTAACCCTTGAGATTAACTGAAAGGCACCTGTGGCAGCTTTAGCACATGGAGGAGTCAAGCTTTCTTGTAACTTTTAAAGAAACAGTGTAGCCAACCCAAGGCTAGTAGTGGCGAATGATGTTTCTCAAACAGTTACATGTATAATACACGTAATTCCTTATTGATTAACACAAACAGCAATGAGCACTGAACACCCAGCAGCATCAGGTTCACTCAGTTCAGGCCACTTTCACACTTCCACACAATGGAAGGACCACTGACAGTGCAGCAGCCAAGAGGAAAACCTCTCCCTCTGCTCTGCCTATTGCTGGCTGCGGCCGCCATTCTTTTTCACCTGCTGCTACCCACGGCAGGCCCCCAGCAGGCAGCTCAGCTCAGCAGCCAGGAGCTAAACCAGAACAGGGCAGACAGCTTTCTGCTGGCCCAGCACAGTAAGTGCCACCTCTGCTGTTCTCCAACACAAGGGAGAGGCACAAACACGCAAGAGGAGGAACTGCACAGGGAAGGTGCAAAAGCAGGAAGAACTCCTCCAGCAGCAGCAGTAAGGTGTTAGACCAGCCTGGCTACTTGTGAAATCGGGCCGCCTAGGCCAGCACTTTCTCTTCCAGATGATAAGCCGTTTGGAATACAAGCAGCAGGTCGATATCATCACTCGCGCTGTCGTAACACCCCTGGCTATCTGAAGAAACAAAGCTGTCTGTCAAAAATAAGGCAACACATCCAAGTACTGCCACCAAATTTACTCTTCATTCAGAAAAATGTGCGTCCTTAGAATGTTTGTTCTGTAAATACAGCAGCGAATACAAGAAGGAACGCAAAGCAAGAGAGAGGACTGCACTGTGTGGGAACGCATGGGCATGTCACACCGTGCTCTGCCACAGACGCAGACTTCTTCAGAAAGCTCTGCATGTATAAACTGCTTTCAAACTGTATGTACAAAACAAACCAATTTGACAAACACCTAAGTAGGGCAAGAGTCCTAAGAGGTTTAGAAAACCCCGGGTTACTGTGAGGATAAGCTTTAAACATATATCTGAGGTCTTATATTTTACAAGAGAGCAGAACAAATGAAAACTGGTAAGATGTTCCTACTTTTACTTCCTGCTCATATCTTACATCTAGAAAGAAAAAGCACAGAAAGTGACAAGCAAAGAATAAACAAGGAAAATACTTCCTGACCCTTCGTTTTCAGTCACTCTGCTCCCAACTCCTCTCTGCTCCCTCTCTTCCCCTTTAGCCTTGCAGAGTAAGACAAACTACAGAAACGAGCTGCCGAGAACAAAAGGTAGAGAAAACAAAACAAACCAAAGAAAATGAGTGAGTAAGATAGTAAGAAACTCAACGGCAAGCAAGCAAGCAAACAGCACATTAAAAGGATGGTGTATTTCCATCAGCAAACTTGATAGCTACGGGTAATGTTCTGTTTTCATGGCAATGTCACAATGCTCTCGGTAGCATACAGATCAGCAAACTTCTGGGGCGTGCATTCTCCCCCTACAGTAATGCAGTATTTCACATCAGCAAAGGTCTCTGCAGAACTGCATCACTCTCCCTCACTCGAACTTCATAAATTCACCTCCTCGGCACCTTTTCAGATACAGATCTCACTGAACTTGAGCAAGGTCACGTTCCGAATGCAGCAACAATACACGGCCGGAAGCATCCCAGCTCATTCACAGATTATTTATGTCATCCACTCAGCTTGTCTCTGAACCGACCCAAGGTTTCCTCACTGGGTTTTCAAAGGAAGGAAAGCAAATATTTGAGCACTGATGTTCTGAGAACACCCTGAGCAGCTGCAGCCTTCATGCAGACCTCCATCGCAGCCACTTCCTTTCAGATGCGACTGTTTCACCACATGTTTGCGACTTGAAGCAGCTTTGAAATGTGACAGCCGATTTCCAAAATGGACATCTGAACTCCACTGAATCCCAGGCACCCTGACAGCCCCGATTCCCAAAACCACGAGGGTCACAGCAATCTCATTAAAAATGCTGCAGAAGTTTAAAAAAAAATAAAAATCAAATCCTCATCAGCATGAATTCTGCAATACAATACACAAGTTGCCTGTGAGATCAACATGTTACGCTGAATGCACTGAAACAGAATCATCGCTGGTATTTCATAAATCTTATTTCCCAATATTAGAGAACAGCGAGTTTAAAGATCTCTTAAAAAATAAGTTTTTCATTTAAAAAAGTCCCTTACAGCATATTGCACTTCATGCACACAACTGAGGTTTTGATGCCAATCAAATTTAGTGAGACAAAGTTGTACATGTTTCTCCTATATGTTAATGCCTTTATTTAATAAGTAAGGCACCTTTGATACAACCAAGCAGCCTACAGCCAGCCCACTGCCTCACCTCCGTCAGCCTGAGAGCAGCACGGTGATTACTATGGCAGCTGCCCCAAGCTTTATAAATCCCTCTACATGGGGTGAGGGTGGCAAGGTGCTGGCAGCACAGGGACTGCAGGGGTGGCCCCTGTAGGAGGAGGCCAGACATGGCTGGGACCAGTGGACCCAGTGCAGGACAAGCTGGCAGCATCTCTGGGAAAACGTACTCAAGGAAGAGCAAAAAAAACAACCACAAAAACAACAAAAAAACAACAAAGACAAGGGAACAGAAAGAGCAAGAATCAGCAGAGGGAACACCAAGGTCACAGCAGGAGGAGGTGTTCCAGGTGCCAGAGCAGATGTCACTGCAGCCCAGGCAGAACGCGGAGCAGGAAGGTGTGCCCCGAAGAGCTGCAGTCTGTGGGAAGCCCCCGCTGAAGCAGATGTTTTCCCCGAAGGGCTCTGCCTGCACCAGGGCAAAGGAGAAACACGGGAAGGAAGAGCAGAGAGGAACTGCCCCCACCATGCTGAGCCTGGGAAAAGGCGGGAGGAAAAGGTGGGAGGAAAAGTGTTCTTTTAGTGTCTGAGTTTTTGTTTCTCACTGTCGAATCTATTTTAACCAACAAATTAATTTTCCCCAAATCAAGGCTGTTTTGTCCACAATAGAAATTTGTAAGCAACATCCTCATCTTTTTCCATTTATCCTATGGTCTGCCCCAGCCCCCCTAAGGAAGGGAGCTGCAGAGATGCTGGGTGGGTGCCTGCTGTCAGCCAGGGAGAACCCACCTCAACTCGCAGTTCTGTCTGACCTTTCCCAAGCGTGCTGATGAAGCAAGAGCTCAGACAGAGATTTGTGTTACACAGCATGAGTGTTATTACTGCTGCTGAGTCCTGGTCCTGATGGGGAGAAATGTAGTACAAACTGGCTCTGTGCCCAACAGTTCTGAGTGAGGTTAAAGACCTTTCTTTCATCTATTTATCCTTGTGTAAAACCAATGCAAGTCACAGAGCACTTTCTACGATCCAAGCTGCATCTATTACTTACAGAATACCAAAGGCAGTGACCACTCCATTAACATTTCTCTTCCTTGTTTATCTGAAAGTTCTCTGAAAGTTTATAAAGCCTTTCAGAAATAATCCAGGTACAAAAATCAATTCCAGTAAGTGCCATTTTTGTGCAACTGAAATCCTACATAAGCTGTCATTTACATTTGAACCACCGGCTTCAAACAGACGCCCAGCTCTAAGTGGAGATAGATATGAGCTATCAGTAGCACAGAGCAGAACCACCAAGGCAATAATTAAGCCCACTCAAAATACTGCACCACACTTCTCCACAACAATGCCTAATGCATACAAGCTTCACGCTGGGAGCTGCCACCGTTATTTCTTCCTTAATAGGTTGCAGGCTTCAAGAGGACTTGATATGGGAAAAACACTGAGTCCATGTGAGACAGCCCAAATAATAATGTGGTCTCGTCACATTTCTGTCAAGTTATCTCACCCACCAACGGTTGGTTTCCAAACAGGAGAAGTAAAGAAGTCCTACTACAGTAACAGAAGGAACAGTGACTGCTAAAGTAACAGACTGCTCTGTTCAAACAGCGTAGGAATGAAGGGATTATAAGAGGGCTTCCCCAAAAGATCCCTCCCCTCTGTGCCCAACAGCAGCCAGCACTGTTCCCAGGAATCCTCATAGCCCGTTCAAATGCTCCAAAATCCCAAATTGAGAGCCAATCCCACGCAATAACATAAGGACAGAATGAAGACCCTTTCCCCTGTGTTCCTCTCTCTCTCATTCACATCCTTCTTACAGCAAACTGCTCTATGTTTAGCCAAAAACATCTTCTGCCATCAGGCCCCAGCTGATTTGCAAAACTGAGCATTGCTGCAGAAGGAGTAAGTGAAGTTCTCAGGACGTGCATCAAAACAACTTTCAGTTCATGTATCTCCACAGGTGGAACAGAGGCCCTTACTCTCTATAGTGTCTCCAGCTGATAACCTTGGCCTTCAGCCTATCAGCTACACCCAGACCTAGACCACAAAGTGCAGATTTAGATACCCTCAACTGCAAAGGCATGTACTTCATTAAATACTCTTTGTGCCTTACTCCATTAGAAGAGGAGCGTTGTTATCGCTTAACTTACCATGGATGTTCTCATTTAGCTAGAACTCGGAAGCCTTGGATATTGATATAACCATTTCTACACTACCAGAAAGAGAGGAAATATACAGATGATACTTTTGCACGTTTTAAAGATCAGAAAATGCTCTAATACTACGTACCTTAACTGGTACAGAATCTGGAAGGTAACATAACAGGATACTCACTGAAGTGTACAGTTATTTCATCTTCTCCGACGTGCTTCAACTGAGTAAGAAGCACTCAGGTCAGATAAACTGAAAACTGCCAATGATATCCTCCACCCAGCTGTTCCTACCTATCTGAGATACCTTCACATGTCTTAAACCAGAGATACTCTTCTCAGCCAGACAGCCAAAAAGCACATCTTTACTTGAACAATCTGTAAATAGTCCATAGGCTACAGCTGAATAATGCATGTCCTTAAACTAAACGTAATACCTTTCACCTTTCACTTCATGCCTATTTTTAACCAGTATAATACCAGCGTGTTTCGGGATCATCACTCAGTTGTTTTTAAGGCCAATGGATGTAAGTCCATCTACTCGCAATCCATCAGCCTTAAATTCTCTCTCCTCTCTTCTATTTTGATTCTGGCTTTTGCTCTTCTATCCGCATTTCCACAGACCCAAACCACACCGTTTTCCCTCTGCCTGCAAACATGAAGCCCCTGCAGCTGCTCTCGGTGCCACCAGCTCTCACCCCACCTTCTCTCCTGTTAGCAGCCCTGCAGACACCCCAGACTCTGTCTCCCCAGACCTGACTTCTCCCTAAAAACACCCTCAGGCCCAACACCCTCAGACGAGTGAGCTCAGATGCCATCCCCACGTCTTTTCCCAAACACAGAATGAAACAAGCTCAGGAATTGCAGCCAAAGAGAAGAACATCTCCCAGTTCGCTATCCATTCCCATACCTCAGAAGGAAGCGCTGCTTTTCACCTCCTTTATCCGAACAGTTAAAAGTGAGGAATGTACAAAACAAAGAACCAAGCAAATCATTCATAGTTTTTAATGAGAAACAAAACGAAGCAGCATCGTATTGCTGAGGCTTGCTTTTTAGCACAGGGTGGAAGCCCTCGTAAGACGCGCTACTTACAGACACGTACAGCAGCGCAGGAATTACAGGTAGAAGGGCACGCTGGGCGTTACGCACACCGGCAGCATGTGCGCCCGCAAGCCCGCACGGCGAGCGCGGATCCCCCCACTGGGAACCGGAGGGCCACGCTGCCAGCACGACCGATGGCGAAGGGCGGCTCTCGCAGCACCCGCTGCCGGCCCCGAGTCCCCACCGCCCCGCTGCAGCCCCGCCGCTCCCCGGGTACCCGCAGGCCCCACACCGGCTGCACCTGCCGAGCCCGGCACCGGCGGCCCCATCGGTGTCCCCGCCGCGGCCTGCCGCCCGCCGCCCCGCTCCG